>JABWTJ010000616.1:0-439361 GCA_016801875.1 Solanum sitiens | reverse complement strand
CCGTTTGTAACCGATTTCTTATGATGTGGACCGTCTCTAAGGTCTTGTAAATCAAATAGGGACTCAATATTGCTAACTCGATAACTTCAAACCACCCTATAGGAGACCTACATTTTCTACCATACAAGGCTTCATAAGGAGCCATAGAGATGGATGAATGGAAACTGTTATTATAAGCAAACTCCACCAAAGTCAAGTGCTTATCCCAATTACCCTTAAAATCAATAATGCAAGCTCTAAGCATATCCTCAAGAGTATGAATTGTACGTTCCGCTTGACCATACGTCTGAGGATGAAAAGCGGTGCTCAGCTTCACCTTAGTACCCAAACCTTCCTGAAGCGATCTCCAAAATCGAGATGTAAATTGTGCACCCCGATCCGAAATAATGGACAATGGAACACCATGAAAACACACAACCTCATCAATGAAGATCTTTGCATAATCCTCCGCCAAATAAGTAGATTTTACAGGAATGAAATGGGCGGACTTAGTAAACCTATCGACAATCACCCACATCAAATCATAAGTCTTTTGTGTCCGAGGTAATCCTACTACAAAGTCTATATTAATGTCCTCCCACTTCCAAGTAGGAATTTGGATCTCTTGTAGTAAGCCATCCGGCTTTTGATGTTCTGCCTTTACTTGTTGGCAATTTGGACACTTAGATACAAACTCTGCTATGTCCTTCTTCAAACCTTTCCAATAATAAATCTCCTTTAGGTCATGGTACATCTTAGTCGCAACCGAGTGAATGGAGTAGCGGGAACCATGGGTTTCTTCAAGGATCCGGTCCCTAAACCCATCCACATTCGGAACACATAGTCTCCCCTGACACCTCAAAACACCATCCCTACCTAGGGAGAATGTTTCACTTAGCTTGTGAAGGACAACTTCTTTGAAATCCATTAGAGACTCGTCATGGTGTTGTTTGGACTTCACCTCAACAACTAAAGATGACTCGGAGTTATGATGAACTGTATCACCCCCATTTGGAGAACCTACCAACCTTACTCCCAACCTAGCCAGTCTATGCACTTCTTTCGCTAGGTCTCTCTTAGCTTCATCAATGTAGGATACACTACCCATAGTTAGACGACTTAGGGCATCGGCCACTACATTAGCTTTACTGGGGTGATAAAGGACACTCATATCATAGTCCTTCAACAACTCTAACCACCTTCTTTCTCGGAGATTCAACTCCTTCTGGGTAAACACATATTGGAGACTCTTGTGATCGGTAAAGACATCAACATGAACCCCGTACAAGTAATGTCTCCAAATTTTCAAGGCAAACACCACGGCCACTAATTCAAGGTCATGCGTGGGATAGTTTTTCTCATGTACTTTAAGTTGCCTGGAGGCGTAGGAAATCACCTTCCCATTTTCCATCAGCAGACACCCCAAACCTACACGAGATGCGTCACAATAAACAACAAACCCCTTTGAACCTTTCGGTAAAGTTAATACCGGAGTAGAAGTAAGCCTATCCTTCAACAATTGGAAGCTCTTCTCACACTCTTCCGACCACTCAAACTTCTTGCTCTTTTGAGTGAATGTGGTCAATAGTGATGCAATGGATGTGAAGCCATCCACAAATCTTTGATAGTAGCCTGCTAGGCCCAAGAAACTCCCAATGTCAGTCGGAGTTAATGGTCTTGGCCAATTTTTCACCACATCAGTCTTTCTTGGATCCACCTCAACTCCCTCACTTGAAATGATGTGCCCAAGGAATGTCACTGACCTTAGCCAGAACTCACACTTGCTGTATTTGGCGAACAATTGGTGTTCCTTAAGGGTTTGCAATACCACCCTCAGATGACCCATATGATCCTTCTCACTCCTTGAATATACCAAGATATCATCAATAAACACAATGACAAACGAATCTAGGTATTCCCGAAACACTTGGTTCATTAGGTCCATAAACGCCGCCGGAGCATTTGTGAGGCCAAAATACATCACCAAGAACTCGTAGTATCCATACCTAGTACGAAAGGCCGTCTTTGGGACATCCTCACCTCTCACCCTGAGTTGGTGATACCCCGACCTCAAATCTATCTTTGAGAAGTAACTTGCCCTTGGAGTTGATGAAACAAATCATCTATCCGAGGAAGAGGATATTTATTCTTGACAGTAACTTTGTTGAGTTGACGGTAGTCTATACACATTCTCAATGACCTATCTTTCTTTTTGACAAATAACAATGGAGCACTCCATGGAGAAATGCTAGGACTTATAAAACCTTTATCAAGAAAATCCTTAAGTTGGGCCTTCAACTCCTTCAATTCGGCCGGAGCCATCCGATATGGAGAAATTGAAATGGGATTTGTTTCCGGTAGTAAATCGATACCAAAATCAATTTCCCGTTCAGGAGGAATACCGGGAAGGTCATTAGGAAAAACCTCCGGAAATTCACTCACTACAGGGACCGACTCAATAGGAGAAATGTCTGAATCCAAATCTTGGACTCTTACAATGTGATAAAGACAACCCTTAGAAATCATTTTCCATGCTTTTAGGCAAGATATGATGCGACCTCTAGGAATAGAATTCCCACCCTTTCACTCAACAACGGGTTTATTTGGAAATTAAACCTCACCACTCTTGTCCTATAATCAATAGTAGCAAAACTAGCATGTAACCAATCCATACCTAAAATGACGTCAAAATCAAGCATATCTAGTTCAACTAGATCTACACTAGAAATTCTATTGGGCATTGAAATAGGACAATTTCGATAGACTCTTTTGGCAAAGACCGACTCTCCCACCGGAGTGGACACTAGGAAAGGCTCATGCAATATATCGGGTAAAATATCAAACTTTTTAGCTACTAGAGGTGTAACAAAAGACAAAGTAGCACCCGGATCAAGTAAGGCATACACATCAATAGTAAAGATGTTTAACATACCGGTCACCACATCGGGAGAGATCTCTTGCTCACCCCTAGAACGAAGAGCATAGAAGCGGTTCTTCTTTGGAGCATCACTAGAACCACTTGGCTGTCCACCCTTCTCTTGACCCTTAGCATTAGGGCAATCTCTCACCTTGTGTCCGACCTTTCCACAACCAAAGCATTTGTCCAACCCAAGAAGGCAAGCACCAAAATGCTTCTTTCCACACTCATTACAAGATGGTTTCTCAATTGGTGATTTCGCATTCTCCCCTTTTGGATCTCTTGGCCTAGAAACTTTCTCATCTCTAGCCTTAGGAAATTTCGATGGAACTTTATTGGAAAACCTCTTCTTGAATCGAGGTTTGTCTTGAATTTCAAGCCTACTCTTTGTAGTCCCACCCTCATAAGACCTTGCCCTCCTTGAATCCCTAACCTTCCTTTTTCCCTTGCCTCCTCAACTTTCTTAGCATGCACCATAAGACGACCAATATTCATATTATCATGAAGCATTGCCGAATTGCATTCTTCTTGTAAGTCTTCCGATAATCCCGGCACAAATCGACTCATCTCGTCTCTAGGATCGGATACCAGGGAAGGAGCATATATGGCCAATTTAATGAACTTCAAGGAGTAATTATGAACAATCATCTCTCCCTAACGGAGACTAATGAATTCCACCACCTTTGCTTTTCTCATCTCTCTAGGGAAAAACCAGTCAAGAAATGCCTTCTTGAAGATCTCCCAAGTCACAGGCCCACCTCGAAGAGTTCTAATATCTCTCCACTGCCCATACCAAGTTTGGGCCACATCCTTGAGTTGGTATGTGGCCAACTCGGCCTTCTCACTTGAAGACACCCCCATAGCCATTAGTATCTTATAAACCTCGTCAAGAAATTCTTGGGGTTCTTCATCAACCTTAGAACTATAGAAGACAGGAGGGTTCATTCGAGTGAAGTCTATGAGTCGGGAAGCCATAGTAGAAACTTATTGATGAACCCTCGGTGCAACCTCCCGATTGGCTTGAGCCGTCATAGCTTGAGCTTGAACTTTTACGGCATGAGCTTGAGTGGTAATGGCTTGGGCCATTTGAGCAAGAATAGCCCTCATCTCTGCCTCAGTCTTAGGGGGAGGGTTTGCGGGAGCTTGATCACCAACAACATTCTCCTCAAGGGGAGGAACTTGATCACCACGGGGAGGAGCTCCCGCATTAGCAATTTCCTCCTCATGTCTTCTAGCCGCATTACGTCGAGTTCCTATAACCAAAACAAGGTTTAGGTGAAATCATATAAAATACACTCTAGAGGCAGGATGATGGATTTCCAAAATTAGAGTGATTCCTAAGCATCAAGTAAGTCCTTATTCATAAGTGTGGTGCGCTTCACAATTATGAATAACAACCTACGTAGACGTGGTAGAGAGAGACATCAATTCAAGGATATTTAACCTCATGCTCTGATACCAAGTTTGTCACATCCGGGTTTACCCCTAAACGTAATCGGCGTCGACGTCCTCTTTGAGGACTAAGACTAGCCTCTTAGCTTTACATCATTGCATTCATCGATTAAAAATACGGTACAATTTAAAACTTTTTAACTATGTCTAATTGGAGGTTTACATAGACCTCTACATACACATAATCATATTATTATCGAGTGTACATAGACTCGTTCGTATAAGAAGATTACATAGTCTTCTAATTTTATTTCATACACATATATAAGATAGAATTAGAGTCATAAAATCCGTCTTATCTCATATACCATCTAAATGAAAGCAATCTTAACATGGGCATAGCCCTACAACAATAAAAGTAAGCCACATATATACTTTATACAACATCGTCTCAAAATAAAAGGTAGAATCAATAAGAGAGTCTTAATAGCTATGTAAATCCATTAGGAAGAATATCGGCATTATCCTCGGGAAAATGAGGACCTACCACTTGGATGATAAGAATATCCAAATCTTTGTCTCAAGCGCCTTGAATCACACTTTAACGGTCGGAACCTAAAATATTTGGGAAAAGGGAAGAAAATGGGGTTAGTACTCCACATGTACTAAGTATGAGATCATATGCACAAATAACACAAAGCATGTAAAAAGGGACATTTGAGTTAAAAGCATGATCTCCTATCTTTCCAAGATTTATGCACAACACATCATTAAAGGAATCAAATACATATCATCATTCAAGTCAAGATCAAGCTTACGGTTAAGGGTTTAGGATCATGCTTTCATCTTAGATAAAACCACCCCCAATTACTACAATCAAGTTGATAAACATGTTAATCTATCCATTAAACCCTAAATAAAACATAAACAATCCAATTGACAACTTCAATTTTGTAATTAGATGAAACCCATAAGAAATTCAACTTTTGGAAATCTAATTTTGAAGGAACCCTTTGAGGAAAGGATATCAAAGGTGAATAGAACCCATACCTTGATGATTCCTTAAGAATTTGAAGAGAAATCCTCCCTTTTCCAGCCCCCAAATCACCTCCCAATCTTTTCAATGGAGTCTTCCAATTTTAGAGAGAGAAAGAAGAGAGAAGGAAGAGAGTTTATTTGGGTGAGTTATGTTTAGACTAATGAGGGTTGGGGTATTTATAAAGGGTCTTAAAACAACTTAATTAACTCCCTTAACCCTTAATTAACCCACCTAACCTACTAACTAAATTAATGAAATTAATTAAAACGTGCAGCAAACCTGCAGACCTCCACCGACAAGACCTCGACGGCGGTCCGTCGGCGAGGCGACGATCCGTCTGGGCTCTCCATCGTCAGGAACAGTAGCCCACCCTCCAGGAATTCTCCCTGATTTTTCTCTAAGTGTGGGATGACGGTGGCCGTCGACACCCCGTCGACCCACCTACACCCCGTCGTCCCTTCCACCACTGCAACTGCCATTTGATTGTGGGCGACGGTGGCCTCGATGACTCGTCGAGCCACCTACGCCCCGTCGACCCTTCCGTCGAGGGACACTGCTGGCAGTTGTTGCAGCCAATCAACAAGGGTCCTCCTCAAGGACCCTTGGTCGGTCCTTGGGGAGTCGTGCCCAGACGTTTCGACTATGAAACATCTTTGACACGTGTTACACCTAATATGACCCATTTCCGACTCTTTAAACATAGTTGAATCACTATAACACACTAGCATACTTATGAACTACTTTCCGGATGTTATGGGCGTTCTTGAATGCCTTGATTCTAAAACATCTAGCATGACCTAAATTTATTTGGTTGACCTTAGAAACAGTGTGTAGGCCTTGCTACAACACTTTTGAGCTTCACGACACATCTAGAATTTTTGAAGGGTTACATATATGCTGAGATTGTATACCCAATATTAGGCAGCAAATGTGTAACTCCAGTGCAGTGTATTCCCAAGAAGGGCAGAATGATAGTTGTGACCAATGAAAAAAATGAGTTGATACCCACAAAAATAGTGACTAGGTGGAGTATTTGCATGGATTACAGGAAACTCAATGAAGCCACCAAGAAGGACAACTATCCGGTACCTTCCATTGATCAAATGATAAATAGGTTGGTTGGCTAAGATTATTACTATTCCCTTGATGGTTAATCAGGGTTTAACCAAATTGTTATTGCACCAGAGGATCAAGAGAAAATGACATTCACTTGCCCATATGACACATATGCATTCAAATGCATGTCATTTGGTTTGTGCAATGCTCTAGCTACATTTAAGAGATGTATGATGGCAATCTTCCATGACATGGAGGAAGACTTTGTTGAAGTCTTCATGGATGATTTTTTTGTGTTTGATGAGTCATTTGAGTTGTGTTTAACTAATGTTGACAGAGTTCTTGCTAGGTGTGAAGAGATAAATCTGCTGTTGAACTGGGAGAAATATCACTTTTTGGTGAGAGAAGGAATTGTGTTGGGGCACAAGATCTCCAAGAGTGGTCTAGAAGTAGACAAAGCAAAGGTGAAAGTGATTGAAAAGTTGCCGCCACCTATATCAGTGAAGGGAGTGCAAAGCTTCCTTAGAAACACTGACTTTTAGAGGAGGTTCATCAAGGACTTCTCTAAAACTGCAAGACCTATGTGCTGCTTATTAGAGAAATAGAGGAAATTTGTGTTTGATGAAAAATGCTTGCAGGCTTTTGAGATGCTGAAGCAGAATTTGATTGAAGCTTCTATTCTCATTGCTCCAAATTGGGAGCTTTCATTCAAGCTGATGTGCGATGCAAGTGACATTGCAGTTGGGGAAGTGCTAGGGCAGAGAAAGGAAAAGTGTTTCACTCAATATACTATGCGAACGAAACACTTGATGCATCCTAATAGACTGCACAGCGACAAAGAATGAGAAGTTAGTCTTGGTGTTTGCATTTGACAAATTTTGGTCATATCTGGTGGGAACCAAGGTGTTAGTCTCACTGATCATGCAGCCATTCGATACTTATTAATAAAAAGGATGCCAAATCTAGACTGATTAGGTGGATTTTACTGCTACAAGAGTTTGACCTTGAAATAGGACATAAGAAGGGAATTGAGAACCAAATAGCTAACCATCTGTCAAGACTAGACGATTCATCTCATGTGAGAAATAAAGGGTAGATTCGTGAATAGTTTCCTGATGAGTAGTTTCTTGCTTTGGATATTGCTCAGGTGCCATTGTATGCGGATATTGTAAACTTTCTAGTGAGTGGTTTATTTCCACATGGGGAATCAACGCATCAGAAGAAGAGGTTAAAGTATGATTCACACTTTCATATATGGGATTAGCCCTGTTTGTTAAAGTAGGCTTCAGATCAGATGATGAAAAGGTGTATAACCGAGCAGGAGGTGACAAAAGTATTGGAGATTAGCCACACGTCTCCATATGGTGGAGATCATGGAGATGAAAGAACTACACATAAGGTATTGCAATCTTGTTTCTTGGCCTACCTTATTTAAAAATGTTGCTTTGTTTGTAAAAGGGTGTGATTAGTGTTAGAGAATGGGCACCATTTTGAGGTGGCATGAGATGTCATTGAACAACATACTAGAGGTGCAGATCTTTGACGTGTGGGGGATATACTTCATGTGACCTTTCCAATCGTCCCGAGGTAATCAATACATTCTAGTTGTTGTGGACTATGTGTCCAAGTGGGTGAAGGCTTTTGCATTACCAACAAATGATGCCAAGGTGGTAGAAAAGTTCATCCGAAAGCACATCTTCACCAGGTTTGGGACTCTAAGGGCGATGATGGAGGTACACACTTTATTAGTAACTCAGTGCATAGTTTGTTAGCTAAGTATGGGGTGAGGCACAAAGTAGCTGCATGATATCATCCCTTAACTAGTGGGAAGGTTGAGGTATCAAACAGGAAGGTCAAGCAGATCCTCCAAAAGACTGTGAATGTCTAAAGAAAAGATTAGGATGATGCCTTATAGGCATATTAGAATACTTATGAGACATCGATAGGGATTTATCCATATCAAATGGTATTTTGAAAATTTTTTTCACTAACCAACTGAGTTTGAACACAAGGCGTACTAGGCTATCAATAAGCTTAATCTAGATGCTAAGTTTGCAGGTAAGAAGAGGATCACACAAGTGCTCGAGTTAGAAGAGTTTAGGCTTCACGCCTATGAAATGCAAAGCTGTATAAAGAGGAAACCAAAATGTGGCATGACAAATGTATTGTGCCACACACCTTTGAGCCTGGTCAGGTACTATTGCTTTTCAATTCCAGATTGAAGTTGTTCCAAGAAAAACATCAGTCTAAATGGAGTGGTCCATTTGAGGTAATGAGGATGACTCAACATGGTGATGTAGAACTGCGAAACAAGGATAAGAGCTCTACTTTGATAAGAATGTGGATCGTGATATTGAAGCGCTAACATTAGAGGACGATTGAATCTTGAGACTGGTCGTGACGCGAAGTTAAATCAGGCGCTACACGGGAGGCAACATATATATCAGGCACTACTACGCACTCAAAAGAGGATGACCCATGCTAGGCATTTTAACCCTGGGCTGCGGTCCTCATAATTACACAATTTGGGATCCGCCCATGCTAGGCTTTCACCCTGGAGATGCCACCCTTCTATACCAATAGGGATCGGCCCATGCTAGGCTTTCTCCCCTGTGCTGCCACCCATAATTATACAGATTGATTCACTTAGATTCTTTAATCTTTGAGATTGTTGTTTATCAGTTCATATCTCTTTTTGAGATTGTTCTTTGGATAATCATAAATCTTTTGAGATTGTTGTTTTGGTGGTCATAACCATTTTAGAGATATAGGAATACAGACCAGTAGTAGAAGACATGAAAAGAATACTTCAAGGCAGTAACAATGGCATAAGGAGCTATGTAACATCAACACATTACTCGTGAGCTGAATGGCACAATTGACTTCAAGTGACTAAGAGGAGGATTCACCAAACTTTATTTTCCAAATACCATTTCTATACTAGCACAAGGGGGAATAATTACACAAGTATAGAATAGTGAACATATAATGAAGTTGTTCTATACACTAAAGAGAGGGGGAACTATTGTAAGCTATTTAGAGATAGTACGCTGACACTATGTTACTTTACTAGGAATAGAACTTAGGGAATTCACTTATTGGTATTAATCACAAGTATCAGATTTCATGCCAAAAAATATTGAATCGAATAGCCTTACATACCTTATTTTCTGACCTATACCACTATCACGATTCAGCCTTCCTTTTTTGGGTGCTAATCTACAACACAAGTCATGATTAAGCTAACGTCAGCATCTGATTATATTAAGGCCCTCGAAAATAGTAGCTAAACATTTGAGGGAAAGTAGGCCAATACAACCCTTACACAAACGGTGAACCACCACACCCTTCCTTTATACATTAATACAACTTCATTCATCCTCTGCCAAGATACCCAAGCTGCCCTCAACAAAAATATACATAAAGCAGCCACTATCAATCTCAAAATCTTTTAGCATAATAGGAGAATATTGACCTAAGGATTAATCACAATCCATGAATTCTTGATAGATATATACAAAATTCTCCACCCCAAACATGTATTTAAAGATATGAACAAAAAGGGTTGTAGTCTTACCTTAGTTTCGGGAAATTTGTCTTGTAAACTTGTACTTGAAGAATTCAAACTCTTCTTCAAACTTTACTTCAAAAGGGGACAATAGTCAAGAACCATAAGGTTTTTTAGGGCTGCTTGTTGAAGCCAAAAGAGACCAAGAAAGAAACTTAAGAAATCTGAAAATTTTGCAAGTTTAAAATGGAGGAAAATATTTGATCTTTATCTCTTTAAAAGGGAGGTGTTATGGCTGACTTTCTTGGCCAACTTTGGGCCATATATTGTCAAGTAGGTAATTGGCAGTAATGCCCAACAAGTGTTGAAGTTCCCAAAGGCCCAGGTTAAAAGGCCAAGTAGGAGGGTCGCCTACTTGGCCTTTTAACCTGGGCCTTTGGGAACTTCAACTTTTGTTGGGCATTACTGCCAATTATCCCTTTATTCTTGTCAATTTGGCCTATAATTAATGCAAATAGGTGATCCCCCTACTTGGACTTTTAACTTGGGCCTTCCTGAACTAAAGATTATTGGGCCTTGGCTGTCCATTTTCCCTTTATTCTTTTATTCAACTTGGTCCAGATTGATTCAAGTAGGTGGTACACACTTGGCCCAATTACATGGTAAAAAAAGTCCTAGTATGTGATGCACCTACTTGGTCCCTTGGCTGGTCAATAAGTCAAAGTAGGTGATGCACCTAGTAGCTTAATTAGGTCAAACACACAACTCAATTATTTTATTTCATTTCCTAAATATTAACCACTTTTTCTTCAACTTACCACTTAACTTTCAACTTTAATCTCAATTACCACCTTACTATCTCTAGTTTAAATACTTCCGTCAGAGTTAACTTGCACTACACATGATGAAACGTGCAAGGAATCACATCACCTTCCGAGCTAGCTCAAACCAACGCTAACAATATAAGAAACATGGTCCCTCACCTATACTATAAGGCTATGTCAATTATCACAAGAACAGAACAACCATATGCATAATACGGGTTGTTACATAAATTTACATATATGCCCAACCTTTTCTAGTCAAAATCTTCACTACATAATGATACAAGGAAATGTTTTCCCAAATTGTTCAAAACTAAAATCAATAAGCATCAAGGGAAATAGTATACGGATGAATAAGTCATATTGGGTATGACACATAGACAGACTAGCCCAAAAGGGAGCACAAGGTATACATGCATTAAGCTATAGAAATACATGGTGTACACGCATATGAACTATAGGGTAACATGTGAGCGAATGAACTATAGGGAATGTAGGAATGGACTAGATGATCACATGATGCATGATTACATAAGCTAAGAAATATATAATACGTAAGCAAGTAGACCATATTACATGTAGACATATAAGAAAATGATCTACTGAAGACAAATCACATTGAGCAAGTGCGCTATATCGCATGGATAGGTGGTCAATAAGTACAAATGTTAACTATGAGTAAGTGAGCACATGACACATGACTAAAAAAGCTATAAGGCATGTAATATTTAAGCAAGTAGGATATGGGGAATGTAAAATATATCGAAATGGTTATATGATCAATAAGCATGCAGTACCCCCACAATATGGACAAGTGAAACGCTAAAAGTAACCAGTTCAATAAATAACATGTAGTAAAAAGGTCCTACAAAAGAATATAGCAATATAAACAAGGGTGCTCCACATAGGATAACACTTACATGCAAGCATTCAATGACATTCGGTAACATGTGAGAAATAATCCACAAAAGGACAAATGACATACTAATATATATGTTATAGAACATGCAATATGTATAATTAAATAACAAACCATGATTGGGAGACTGAGATTTCCTATAGAACCACTCTACCATATTAAGGTTAAACACACTGTCTTAAGCGTTAAGTCGCAGATGTGATAGTTCTGCTCATATTCCTTACCTCAAAGAACTAACAATTCATTTCCCCATCTACTCTCTTAAATCTCCTAAGAATTTTTATCGGTGTTCTACTAATGGGCCTCTACTTCCCTCTAGGTCAATATAAATACCACAGTTAATATAGAAAAAGAAAATCCTCAATAGTTCTTCTTTTGGAGTAGAAGGCCGAGGTCAACTTTGCCTTCATTACTAGCTTGTGTTATATCACGCTCAATGTCTGGTGCCCTTGGAGGGTCGAAATAGAAAATAAATAGCGAAGCTTGAACACACCATACAACATGAATCTAAAAACATGTATATGTCAGGTACCTATAAAGTTATGTCATGATTCATAAAATATTAGAGTTATCCCCTTTGCGCTTAACTAGATAAATCTGGCCAGACTAACAGATTTTTAAAAAAAATAAGTGAGGGTTGCTCCGACTCTTTTCCCAAGCAAGATAGCGAATAAGAACAACTAGCATATGATTAATTTTTCCTCTCCCTTAATTGGACTATGACTGATGAATTACTGCTGCACGCATATATTAAATTAACCGTGTAGTAGCTCTATTCAATAGGATGGAAGTTTATACATGTGTATAATGCTCTACTTCTCTTTTGTATTAATGTTGTGGATGAACTAGGCCCATGTATCTATCTAGGCAACCTTTCTTATTCACATTCTTTTTTTTTCTTGTTGTTATCAAGACCAGATATCAAGACTTAAAACAATACAAAATTGACTTCTCTGTCTAACAAAGGTTCACAAAGTTGATCCCAGATGTTCCATTATAACTCATTAGGGTTGAAGAGTTAATACCATATCACCTCTACTCCTGTGTTTAGGAATTTGATATATCCCATCTCTTTCTAACTAGAATCTCTACATACATATTCACCCTAAGTCATTCAAGATTCACTCTCATATGCTTCCTATCTAACAAATACTTTTTTCTCAAATGCTTCCTATCTAACAAGTAGCTTTTAATAAAAACAAGTAGCTTCATGTACTCTAATCTCACTTTGTACCAACCGACTAATCTCAACTTAAGTCTAACCAATCAATTTTCCTTTTGTTAACCTTACCCTTTAGTCACATACAATTCCTCTATAGTCAACACATAGATCATAATATGAACTACCATACATATATCATTTGCAGAAATTGGCACACTTATCCTTAAGTTTTATAACCATAAAAGAATATAAATGTTATTAGTACTTATTTGGGGTGGTTGGAATATACCACATAAATTTACTATTAACACTGATACATTCATCTATCAGATTGTGCCACTGCCTTCTTCCAACTAAAAGCAACTAGTTCAACAACATCAATTTGGAGTACATGTGTAACACTAGAGATTCTATGTATATCGCAGGCTAAGAATGAGTGTACTATATAGGAATAGATCATATAAATATGGAGGAAATAAAGAAGTCAAGAGTTGGGTACATCCTCCTAAGAAAATGTGTTTGGGAATGCTACAACTCATATACATAACTAGGTAAACCCATCATTTTTAAGCATATGGATAACCATATTATATCTTTCTCAATTGAACCAACATGATACAAATGGTACAAATGCAAATTTAGATGAAAATAACAAAAAAGACTGTACATACATTGTGGAGTGAGATGGTCGAATAAAATGAGCTCAATCTAGTCTATTGACATTTTAGCTACGATTAACCTTAATCATAGTAAGCATAATATGAATAACATGATCAGGTAAAAGTTGAAATTGACTTCTTAACTTAGCTCTATCGCACGATCTTGATTATGAAGGAAGATAACATTTCCTAAATGTCCAAGCAGCCCCCTAATGATAAATGTGGCGCACAACACATTCATAAGTAAGCCTCTACTAGACACGACTTTGTAGACTCCGTAGGACTAACTACTCTGATACCACTTTTGTCACTCCCCAACACTAGGTTAGGCGGACACGAACCATATGAACACCTGCTTTACAAGTGACCTATGATGAGAAAGTAAACTACGATGCAGATAGATTTACTGATGAGAAGCTTCAAATACAACACCAACACTATCAGAACCAATACATGTGACAAGTGAAATTATGAATACAGATGATAGCTTTACAATGTCTACAAAGCCTCTACTGTAATCCATGATGGTACCACTATGAAAATACACATAGTAAAGACTCAACAAAGCCCCAAATCAACGTGGAGCTCACCAGCAATCCCTGAGTATAATGTGCTTCTATTGGGGAGATCTACTAGTTGAGTACCTGTATCTGCAACATGAAATGCAGCGCCCCCAATAACGGACGTCAGTACTAAAGGATGTACTAAATATGTAAGGCATAATACAACCATATGTAAAATGAGAGTTCAAGAGAAACCAAATAGTAATAGATAAGATTAGAGACCACCTTCGCTTATACTTGTGGAATTGTGTATGTTATATTCTTTTCTTTACTTTTTGTGCATTATAATATTTATAAGACATATGATACAAATGACCAGCTGATCAGTGGTAGAAGAGAATGACCCATGCTAGACATTTTAACCCTTGGGATGTTGTCCTCGTAATTATACAAATTGGGATCACCCTTGCTAGGCTTTCGCCTCTGAGCTGCCACCTTCCATACCAATAGGATCGGCCCATGCTAGGCTTTCGCCCCTAAGCTGCCATCTTCCATACCAATAGGATCAGCCCATGCTAGGATTTCGCCCCTAATCTGCCACCCTTCTATACCAATTAAAATCGACCCATGCTAGGAATTTGCCCCTGGGCTGCCACCCATAATTGTACAGATAGCTTCACTTAGATTCTTTAATCTTTGAGATTATTGTTTGATGTTCATAACTCTTTTGAGATTGTTCTTTTGATGTTCATAACTCGTTTGTGATTGTTGTTTTGGTGGTCATAATCATTGTTGAGATTTGAAACTATGGACCAGTAGTAGAAGACATACGAATATGGACTTACGATAATGACAATGAAGTGGGAAGCAATTATGACACCAACGTAATACTTATGATCTTCTATGACTCGATAAGCATTTCGACATCTCAAACTGAAGCACATATCAAGTGAAGACATTTAAGTTCCAGCCTAGAGATTTGAACTCTATATGATAGACAAATACTCACCAACTATATCACAGATAAGGTATACATGAATGTTGAACCAAGGAAGAATATGGACAAATTGAACTTAAGGACGGATACATATTCCAAGTACATACAAATGTACAATAGAGCAAGTAGACATCTTGTGAGGTAACATTATAGTCTACCACAATGTGGAGTAATAACCAATAAAGTGAACATATGAACATGTGACAATATGACATATATGATGGACTAGACAATTGAAGCAAGTTCGCTTGATATGGGCATATTGTATATCAAACATATAAACATATGTACCATGTATAATCTAGTATCACTTTGATTTATATAATGGGCATACATGCCAAGGGTACTTAACGATGAACAAGTTTAAACCTTGCATTCTAATACTTGGTAGAGTAAGCATGCACATTTAGTAATAAAATCATATGAGAGTACTCACTTTAATTCTCTAGGGAGTAGGAACTGCAATAATGGATCAGTCACTACCAAGGGCACTTAGAAAGCTTACAAGTGTTGGATTCATGCCAAGGAAATAGGAAATTGAATAGTCTTACATACCTTGCTGCACAACTTTGGATATTACAATGAGTTAACCGTCTTTCTTTCAGATTATTTATCTATACTGGAGTAAATAGCTTAACTATCATTCGTTTCTAATAAACAAGTTTGGGCTACTTGATCAGACCAAAACAGTAATTTGCAGTAAATCTATAATTGATCCCATCAATAGTTCTTCCCATCTATTTACCCTTTTTTTTATATTCTATACAACCTTCTTATATGTTCCTCAAAAACTCCTCGGGGCTTCATAACGTTCAGAAAAGAATATACAAAGGGATGGCATGAAGTAAGCTCATGCAACACACAATTAAGTGGTGTATCACTATACTTCCAATGTTCTATCCTCTAACCAATTCCCATGACTTCTCTACATATCCAGCCAGACCCTCTTATTTTATGATACACAAAACAGTCCCTAAGCATCACAATGTTGAAGAAACAATATATGAACTCAAGGCTTCCTATCAACACCATATAATACTCCTGTTTGACTTCAATTACCAAGATGTATGTCGTCCGACCCGACCTCAGACTCTTTCTTCCCCACCTACACAAGTGGTTTTTTAACCCAAATTAGGAAAAGTTCTGTTAGGTTCTTAGTAGTCCTTTTTCAGTCTACAAGAAAGCAAAGTGACTATCCGAAGATAGTCATGAGCGCTTAGAGGTATGAAGTTAAGCGAATCTTACTATCTAAAGGAGCTTAGCTTCTTAAAGGACTCTTAATAAAGAAAGCTTTTTTTTAAGAAAGCAAGCCTTTCAAGTAGGGCTTGAAAGAAGGCAGGCGGCCCCTATCTTTAATCTTAAATAAAGTGAAGCCAAATCAATGAAGTGAAAAGCCCAACCTCTTTGTTTGAAGCTTTGCCAGGAAGCTTCTACTTGTTGAAGCTTTGTTTACCCTAATTCCGAAACACAATAATAGACTTGCCACTGGTATTTTGGGGGGAGGGAGGGGAAGAAAGCAGCCCCCTTTTGCGAAGTCCTATACCATGTCTGAAGACAGAAATGCTCTCGTAGGATCTTTTACTTCAGTAGTGGAGCCGTTTCTTTTTCTGCCCCCCCGCCCCTCTTTTTAGGTTGGCATAATATAGAAAGAGAGTGCCAAGAAAGAACACATACCTATCACTGTTGGACCTTTTTTTTCCTTCCCGTTGATTTCCCCCGACAATCCCCCATGTGTTTTATATTAAACATATCAAAATCAACAGTGGAAGAGGCGCTGGTTGTGCGAGATCATTATGACTGGAGGAATTTGCTATCTTTTTTTCCGCATCAGCAAATCATTTTTTTCCACAAAGAATCGTGATGTCTTTCTACGGAATTGTGGGTCCCCATGTTTGTGGTCTTACAGTAGCAATGGACGTAGAAGGAATTTTATGCATTTTCTTTTTATGCGACAGGTATGTGACCTTAGGAATTAGGTTCGGGAGTTGCTTTAGAAATTGTTGCTGGCTCCGGGTGTCAGTAATAGACGATAAGTTCCCTGTCGAGAGGGAAGAAATGAGAATTTTTATTTTCGGTGGGCGAGAGGAGAAGTGTTGTTTGCAAGCAAACCCAATAATGACAGGAGGCGCATTCGGGTTCAGGAAAGGGTCAACGCAAGGATCTTATTTCGAAGCAATTTCTGGAGTTTTCCCTTATCCGAACGGGTCTTGCGGCACTAAGAGACTGACTTAAGAAATTGCTTAAGTCAAGTTCTTGTGCTATATATCGTTCATGATTCTTCGACATTATTGAAGGGAGGGGGCTCGACCTGAAGCCTTTAAATAGGGTTGGATTCTGTTCAATAACCCAAGGACTTGGAGCACATCCTTTGTTCTTTCACTGTTTGAAGTGATTGTTACGACTGAGGCGGGTCCCTTTTGTAGTAGACTCATCTATGAATATTCATTCCATAGGGATTTATGGATGTATATGATGATATTTATAGATATGGATCTTCATTCATTAGTGTCCACTTGTGATTTGACCTACCTGAGAGGTCTGCTCAGTAAACGTACAAAGTGGACCGCAGTTTGGCTGACCCTCTTCTATGACATTTGTTTGATTAGATGATTATCAGGTGATCTAGAAGACCTAATCAATGAGATTTGCCTCTGTTGTTGAAAAGTCAGGACCCGTTGGGGAATCTATCCTAGACCCGCCTGCCGGCCCTAAATCTATCTTACTCTTCCTTGGTATCTTCCACGGATCGGTGGATATGAAATAGAATGAATTCAAGGACAAAGTCGCCATTCCCAGTATGACTTGCCTAGCTAGTGCTTCCTAGCTGACTATACTAAATGAATTTCCGTTGTCTAGCATAGCAGACAATAACGCGAAATATAGGAAATAGAGGGGGAATGAATGCCAAATCTGCCTTCTACCTTCAAATCTTTTCAAAAGCATTCGCTACCGGTGGTAAGAATTTTTTCCCATTCCCATCTTTCTAAAAAAAAACTTCTACCTCGAGCCCACACAATGGAGCCCTGGGTTACCAAAAGCGATCAATCTTTCTTCTGGTGGGAGGGAGTCCATGTTCCTGCGGCTCAGATGAGTATCTTGTTTATATCGTTACGGCTATAAACACTTTTTTCTTCCTATTAACAAAACATCCCCTTTTTCTTCGCTCTTCCGGAACTCGTTCTTGACAGATCCGATCGGGTGTTCATAATCTGGAGTAAAAGGATTCGAACCTTTGCATGCCGGTACCAAAAACCACCTCCTATAACTACACCACCAAGACCGGGTAACAGAACACTTGCTTGCGTTCTTCACCGGCGCTCGCCAGATGTATCACTCATCCTGCTCCCCACGGAGCGGTAAGGGGTCTGCTTGTGTGTTATAATCTTTACGGGAATGGATGAAACTAAGGATATTACGTAGCTATCACGCACCAAGGGTGCCAACTTTCGTAAAATTCTTTTATGAGGAATAGTACCTTGTGAGGGTGCTATATTCAAGATGAAAATAGTTATAATCTTCCCCACTCCACCTAATTTGGCAAAGAACTCACCGACCTTCCCGCTGCTCTGTATAGTCTTATTGGAGGACAATAAAATACTCTAACCCCTTTCCATTGAAGTAGGCAAGTCCTCCTTCCCCATACCTTGGACTAGACATTTAACATATTCAAAAGGACCGGAGTCGTTCAAAGCTAAAGAAGTTCTGATCAAAGACAAATTTTATGGGGTTTTCCTTGCGAGAATGCTTATTTTTTCATGTAGAGCGCGGTTTTCTTCCAATGTCTCTGACCTTGTTCCAAGAAGATCTCGTTTTGCCCTCTGTAAGACAAAGATTTCAAACATCATAGAAAAATGTCCTAGCTAACCAGTCAAGTGAAAGGAGCCCGCCTACCCACTCCCCTTTCCCCCCATTGTTGGGAGCCTCGCCCTTGCGGCAACCACTGGAATATTACAGAATGATATAAAGAGGGTCATAGCTTATTCAACTTGCAGTCAATTAGGCTATATGATCTTTGGAGACATCTTGAAAATTCCATAACATCTTGGAAAATTCACAAGGAGATCAACACATCGACTACATTGTCTTTCTCAAAGTTCTCTAGCAAGGGTGAAGTGATCAAGAGAAGGGAATTAGGGCAAAGCCTGGGGCGGTCTCTGCCTTCTTAACATGCGGCACACCAACTTGAAGTCTGATTTGAAAATCTCTCTCTACCTTCGCAAAACTTCTCGCGCCCTTCTCGTAGATTACCTAGTAGAAAAGATTGAAAAATAATCACAAACCTCGCCTAGCACCGAAAGAGATAGACTAGACATTTTTCTTGAGAAAGAGAATCCAGGAATCAGGAACCAAAATGGGTGGAATATGTACATCAACTACTAAGAACCACCCCCACCGTGTCTGCCAGCTATGAAGTACTGGTGCGAGACTTGCTTAATATAGAGGTGGCTGCGGCGGACTCTACTAACGTATCACCGCATCAACTTCCTATAACTCAAGATTGCGGCCTTCTCCTGTTCATCAACTCGAACCTCATTCTTCTACAGTTGATGTTTTCTTAGCAACCAATATCAACTTAGCTAAACCAAACCAAGTTCTAAAGTCCATTAGGTCATGACATTTGTTTGATTAGACGATTATCAGGTGATCCAGAAGACCTATGGTCTTCTTTGACCCGCGGGTGCGAATCGGTAGCTGTGAAACTAGCTCTGGCTTGATGACTGCTTTACTTTTCACCTTTTCCTGGGGCATAGAAGGAGTTTATCCTGGTAGAGGTAAATGGATTTAGGAATTCATACCCTCTCACTTCGTTCGAACTGAATTACATCCACCCTCTCACTTCATTTGGGCTGTGTCAGATAGATCTAGATGGATTCTTCGCAAGGTTCGTTTTTTGATGTAGGTAATAAGGTGGGTGCGAATGGGGATTACCCAATAGATTCTACAGATTCTAATTTGGATGCCCCTGCTCTTGTAAGCTCGTCTCGTCCTATATATGCTCACTACCTCGTTGTCTGACAAGCAGTTTCTTTTAGGTGTTCCTTGCATGCTGAAGTGAACAGGGGCAGTTAGGCCCAAGCGGTAGTAGTTTCCTAGTTGGAGTTGGCACACTTTGATAAGGGCTCAATCCTGAGAATCAATCCCAATCGAATCGCACAACTTGTATGGACTTCTTTGTCCCCAGACCCTTTTTAGTGTTTTGCCATCGAAACTCGGCCTTGTAAATCACTATCTCAGACAGTCGCATCAGGACCCGAAATGGGTGGAATATGTACATCAAGTACTAAAATCTCTCTTGTACTGGAGAGTTTTCCCCCTAAGGCATCCAAAGGCCCTTAAAACGCGACTTCATATGCTTGTAGGGGTCTCTACTCATTTGCCTTCAATCCTGCCTTTTGATGAAGAGACCGCTAAGGAAAGTGAAGGACCCACGACAATGACAGAACATCCTGAATAATCAACTCGTTTACCAAGTAGAGTCTCACCAAATTCTCACATGTCCCATTCGTCATTCCAACCTTCTTTTTTGATGTCAAAGACCAGAAGCTACGTGCAAATTCTCATTGGATTGGGGTTGTTCTTAACAGCGATGGCTATTTATTTAAGTATTCGGGTAGCACCACCCTTTGACATCTCTTCATCTGCAAATAATTCTCGATGTGAAAACACAGAGCCAGGAGGCTGATCTTTGAATAGGAAAAAGAGTGGATCTGCAGGGTCCCAAATGAATTGGCTTATTTGAATATCTTTGCTTTGTTCGTTCTACAGATATAGATTAAACTGCCTTTTAGTCAAATAGTGAAGGATATTCCATTAGTAATGAAAAAGGGGTGGAGGGGATCCAAGAGCTTGAGAAGTGCAAAACTTGCGAGAACAGTAGAGGCAAGAGAACATTCTAGAAGATGGAACCTTTGCTTTTTGGCTGCTGAAAGCAGAATTCAATAAAAGCATAATAGCGGAATAAAAGTTTTATTAACTCAACTTTCTTTCTGGATTCTCCCAATTTTGAATTATATCTTTCTGATTTGGGTTTGCAGTTTTTATAATATTCTAGAAATCGTCTATTACTATTTCATTATTATAAACCACTATACTGGTAAATAATAGGCGGCAAAGCGAAATAGGAAATGTTTCGGGGATTACAGAATCTTGTGCAAAGAAGATTTATAGGAGAACGCTGAATTCAAACACACCCAAAATCCACAAGAATCGTACGAACATTTGTGGAGCTTAGCAAGGTTTCTTTCTTTGCTACTGCTGCATACCACAAAGAAGTCCAATAGCTGCGCTTACTTCTTCCTTCAACCCTGAAAAGAGCATATGCATCCCGGGATTCTCTCCATCTCAGAAAGTTTTATTTCTATGATAATACCATAGCGTAGGACTCCAGGAATTTTGGAAGTTGAACATGCTCAAAAGATGCCTAAAGCTTTTAGCTTTTTATTGAGCCTGGTGTGGAATCACCATCATTACACATTCATTCTTGGTCTGGCTGCTGGTCTAGCGAGCCTTCCTAGCCGCCTAGAGTGCAGCCTGCCTGCTGAAGACCATAACGTAAGTAACTCAGTGCTCCATACGGGGGAAATAAAAGCAGAATGGAACACAAAAAGGAGAAAGAACATTATTTTGCAGATTCTTGTTAAGCCCACTCGGGATGGGAGTTTTTTCAACTACTATTACAGCTCGTTCTTTATCCTTTCAATAATTATATTGAATAAAGACAAATTGATCCACTGGTATTTCGACGCTCGATGCTCTGCTTTCAAACTTTCCAACTGCATGTGAGTAAAATCCTACTCGCTTTAGGGCAGTCTAACCCACAGGCTGCAAGCACCACTTTTCCTTTCCTGCATTCCTTCCTAAAGGCAGGACTGGGTGGGTTAAGTTGCTCCCTCTTTCCTCTGTACCGAGCTAAAATAAAGAATGATGAAACCTGTGGCCATTACGAGCTCAATATATACGAGTGTTATTCCATGAAAGAACTCGAATTTCAAATCATTCACTTTCTTTAACTACTCATGCTATGGATGTAGAAGCATCAAATCCATTCCTGTGGGCTTTTGAGGAGCGGGAGAAATTGTTGGAATTCTATGAAAGGGTCTCGGGAGCCAGGATGCATGCCAGTTTCATAAGACAGGTGGAGTGGCACAAGATCTTCCTCTTGGATTATGTATAGCCAGGAGATTTTCCTTTGGATTGTTACAACGCTAATTGAACGGTTCAAGTAGAAGTGAATAGGTAAGAAGTAGAAAGCCCCATATCAATCCATCTCCATAGGATACAATATGAGTAAAAGACAAGAATCCCTAAATCCCACAGAAAAGAACTCACTCCGGGGGGAGTGAGGGGGGTATTCAAAAAGGGGAGCCGCGGGTTCTTTCTTTCCTTGTAGGAAAGCTCTTGGTTTGGTATGGCATTAGAGAAAACTTGTTATGGTTATGCGGCTATATAGAAAAGGCTGGTGGGGCTTCAGGCGGCTTTTTTTATGAATAGTTTCAATCAAAATTCCTGTTCTCCGAGAGAGTGGTAACAAAGTCTTTAAATAGGCAAAACTTTCTGTTTCGTCGAGCCCCAAGCTTATGGTCGTCCTTTGAGTGTGAGTTCAATTGAATAAATTTGTCAAGTCAAGGAAACCATACGTAGAAGCAAGGATGGTGCATCGCCTATTTATCGTTCTCATTCGGGAGCCAAAACTAGACCTACAGGTTGGGCCGGGGCTCTGCGCTCTTTCTTTCTGTGTGGGACGATACCGGGGAGAGAGGGGAATGCGTCGAGGCGGCGAGAAAGACAACTACATTTTGGCTTTTCCCTCCATGAGATGAGCCCAGTGCATTGAACCAATGAATAAGAGAACTGAGCTGGCCTAAAAAACGCTTGGGCGCTCTACGTACGATGTAGAATCCATCAGATACATATCGATACTGGCTAGATCGGGCTGTCTGTACCTTTGCTAACTCTTCTGCCTGTAAGGAAGCTTGAAATAGGCACTTCTCTGATCTATGACCCCGAAAGAAAGATAGTCTTTTTTTCGATCCCGCGCATTGGAACTGAAAAGGGCTATTCATAAACAGTCTTCCTTGCTTCTTACCTCTCACCTTTCGGTTCATTGCAAGGAAATACTAAAAAGAAAAAAGTTTAGTAAAGAGCTTTGCTAGCGGATCAAAAGAGTGGGCGACAAGCACAATGGAATATTAGTTTCGAAAGCGCCTACCAAGCAAAGCTTTCTTGAATAGGCAGGGCTGGTTCCTTTTCGGCGCCCGAGACGCATGCGGGGAGACCCGCACGTACGGTTTTTAGGGGGATCTGGTCGAAAAACTGGCCGAGGGGTGGAACCAGAAATCAGTGCTAGCTCTATTTCCAATCCGCCATTTTTAGCCCTTAAATATTGGTGGGGTTGCCTGAAAATAGAAAGGATTTCACTCCAAGTCCTGACAACCAGGTTTGGAAGCAGCAAACCATAGGGGCTTTCAGATAGTTTCTTTTGAAAAAAGCAGTCGGATTTTCCCTGGGGTTGGTAAGGCAAAATGAGGCCAAAGTTGCCCGCGTCTCGTAAGGCCAAGAGTTCTCTCATTCCTCTCTATCAACTCGAAGTCTAAGGCAAGACCCCCGATCCATAGCCCTTGGAGCAAAACTCCCTTGTAGAAGGACTCCGCCTCCCCAGTTCCATGCGCCCTTACTAGTAAAAGCTCCCATTGGGAGAAGGAGCAGTTATCTATGTAATTACGGTCTTTGTTGGCTGTTGTTCCGGTCGAGCACTCTCTTTTCTTTGTCCAATTCCGTCTTACCAAACAATACCCCTGTTCACTTCAGCATGCAAGGAACACCTTCGGGAAGAATCAAAGTTTCTCTGATCTATGACCCCGAAAAAAAGATAGTCTTTTTTTCCGCGCATTGGAACTGAAAAGGGCTATTCATAAACAGTTTTCTTGCTTTCTACAGCTTACAACTTTCATCGCCCTTATACTTAGCTCTCCAAAGAGCATTGTCTAACCAAATCCAATTCTATCTCGATACATTCCTCAAAAAATCTGATTCGGGCGCGTTTTTTGTTCTTTGGTCATTTCTGGTAACCTGGTAGATCTACTAAACCTTTTCCAGAAGGGAGTTTCGAAGGGCTGCAAAACTGGTAACCTTAGCCCAGAACTCGATTTACGGCATCTCGTTTTAAAGTGTTGAAGAGAGAGATAGGACATTCTAAAGATAGTTATTGAGGAAGCGATTTCTAACTACGAGTCCGTTTTCAAGCTAACTGAAACCCACTTGGTGAAGTAGTCTGTAGCGGTGATAACAAAATGGTGACCATGACTAGAAGGAAGAAGGTACCGGATCGACTTCTGGTTGTATCGGATCTTACTTATATCAGTTCTAGCGCTTTCTCTGGATTGTTTTTTGTTCTTATTCATTTCCACGCCCCTTTGAGACCCCAGTACTTAAACTGACAAAATGGTTAAACAATCAAGACCTGACTCAAGGCTAATTGTCTCATACATAGATAAAAATAGGAGATTTCCCCCTATTCTTGAGAGATTCCCTCTCTATCTCTTTCGATCTATCAGAACAGGTCATGCAATCTATCAATAAATTTGAAAATAGCACGCTCATCTTGCTTTTCGTTCATTTTTGCCACGGGCCCCCCCATAAGCACCAAAGATCGGTGATGTTGTCATGATAAGTGTGGGAAGTCATTCGTAACAACATTACATATTATGTTCACGCAGATGGAGAGGGATTCAAACCCTCGGTATTTCTAAAAATACTTCAGTTTCCAAGACCGACTCTTTTAATCGCTCAGACATCCATCCCTTTAGCGCTTCGCCCGCCCTATCGTATCTCTTTTTCCAATTTTGGTCTCGATTAGTTCACAAGAGCGAGTTTATGCTTTTTTTTGGGCTTGTGTAAGAATCCAGCCAGCAAGCTATTAGCCTTCCTCTACAAGGAAGCCCTAAAGCATCTTACCATTATTGGAATTGGAATCGGCCAGGCCTTTAAGGCTTCTATCTCCTCTCCTGTTGATTTTCTTTGTTTTGTCACCTAGCTTCGTTTGACTTTCGTGATTTTTGCTTCAAGTTTTGTTACACCCCTTTCTGCTATATCCCGCAGCATCAGTCCGGTCCTGTAATATGTTTTTCCTTTGAGTATTATGGTTAAGTCAGTTAAAAAGACGAGAGTCGGAAAATTAAAATAAGAACTGTCACGTGATTCTTTAATGCTTCTACTTATGTTGATGGAGTCCAGTACACTACTATATATACTGATAATTCCAGGCTTTAACTATAACCTCAGCTCTATTTATTGGTTTGAACAAGATACGACGTTTCTTATTGCGAAATGAATGGCATTCTAGAAGCTCTCACTCAAACAAGGGCTTCCTATACTGTACTAAACAAAATCAGTGGACATCGTTCTGTCGTCTCATTTTAGCTTTCAACCACATTTCCACCACGATTTTCATCCAAACGAGAAGCTTTGGCTAGTCGTTCACTCACTCTCGATGGTCTGCCATTTAGTTCGTTCGTTGTAGCAGAGCGAATAATGTGCCGATGGAAGGTAGCTGCATGCAGCATAAAACAAAAGAGATTGACATCCGGCAGCTCCTTGTCCTTTCCATCCGGAGGTGGCGTTGATCCAGCTAACGAGCAACTGCTTCGTCTTTATCCACTTAGTGTACTTAGGATTTGAGGACCTCTTTCCATCGTATGTGAATTGGTTGGGCTGAAGCGAGAGAGAGCTTCTTGGTAGAGGTAGTCAAGCGGGTAAAGTGTTCATTCATACCTTCAACAGCACCAAGATATTGGCCCATGACCATGTTTACTTCATCTTCAAGAGCAAGCATCCTGGCCCCTGACAGGATAGGTGAGGAATCACTCTAGATCTTCTTTTTTGGGGCTACAACTTCGCCGAGCCAACTAGCATCCCTTTCCACTGTGCATTTTTCAAAGTGGCGGTTATACTAAACATACATATACGACTTTGAAATAAATCTGAGTCGACTTCTAGCCTTTTATTCTCTATCGCTCTCGACTGGTCCTATAGCTTGAAAGAATCTACAGGCTCCTTCGTGAAGTGATTCACGGGTTTGCCGGCCGATAAGATCTCTGATTCAAGATCAGGTCCAGGATTCGGGTCAAATCGACCTTCTCTCTCATATCAGGGCGAGGCAAATCTGTAGTGTACAGAACAGAGTACACACTTTTTTGAAAAGATCGAGCTCGAAATTATTGGAAGAATTCTTAACGTTGGAAGAACAAGTTCTTTCGTTGACCTTCCCAATGGGCAATAAAAGTCCTATCTCGCCTTCCGGCGAGCTATGCAACAACGAGATCACCCTTGGTCCTTGCCGTATGTGCTTTATATTCTTTCTAAAAAAATCTCTCTGGCAAAACGCAATTCGTCGAGTTCAATTCAAGGTGCAGCTTGCTTTTTTTTTTCTCTAGGTCCTAGCTAGTGAAGCGAGGTAGTTTACTTGCCTTTCCACGATTCCTACATTGATCTCTCTGTGCCTTACTTATTATAAGTTGAGAAATCAATATAAGAGAGAATTCGCCAGCTAGAAGAGAAATAGGATATAGGTGAGCACGGGGAATATTGTTCTAAAAGGACCCCTTATAAAAAGCTCTTGGCCCTGTAACAACTCTAAAAATGAATAAGGTAAATGCTTAAGGTGTCAAGAATGCTTGAAATTAGACCAAGGTTCACACGAATTGATACGCGTAGAACCAGACCTCAGAACCCTTACTACGGCCAAGCCAACTAACTTGGGGAGTTGGTTGAGCTTGGAAAGTTTGGAACCAACTATGTAAGGCTCTCGAAAACAAATATTTATTCAAAGGAGTCTTTACCGGACTTAAAAAGAAGAAATTTTAAGTTTTCAGGGTCCAGGGGTAAAATGGTCTTTTTCAGGCCAAGGGTAATATCGTAATTACCCTAAGGAATTAATTAATTAATTTAAATAAAGAACTAATTCGGGCTGGGTCGACCCGAGATGACCCATTTCGCAAAGGTCACTCCACCCGAGTTCGAGCCCCATTGGAAGCAACAAATTGATGATTTAATTGTTGATTAAAATCTCATTTTCGTAGGGGCAAAGTGGTCCTTTCACATATGATTAAATAAATCAGATTTTTGTTTGTTAAGGAGAGTCCTAAATTGACTAAGTCATCATCTAATCCTAAGCTACTTCACACGTTTCACTCTCTCACATCTATCATACTTTCACGTTCAATACTCTCTTGTTCTCTCTGCCAAATTAACGTGAAGAACAGAGAAAATAACAAAAGTTCTTCACACTTGAAGAACTCACAAAAAAATCTAAGAAAGCAGCAAACCAAAAACGTTAAGGCAAAGAGAAGATTCCGTCGAGTTGGTAGTGAAACTTGAGGAGGCTTGGACTGATAGAGGGTTTTGGGCAACAACTTCTATGTTTGAAAATCAATTAAGGTATGGGTTTCTTCTCTCTTGGTCCGTTTCCCAAGAGAACCCTGAAGATTCAAGATAATCATTCCGAAAACTAGGGTTGTTCCCCCTTTGCATGTCCCTGTCACTAGCTCCCAATGATTCGTAGGTTGGGTTTTGTTTGCTGGTAGATTTAGGTATGTGTGATGTTTTTGTGTTGAATGTGAATTTGTTGATGTACGTGAAATCATGAAAATGACAACCAATGTGTGACCGAAATTATGTGAAAATGATGTGTGTGTGCAACGTTGGCAGTGAATGTACTCACTGTTAGAAGTGTGAATTAGCATGTTTAATCTTTGTATTTTATGTGCAAAAGTTGTACACAACGTGATGTTCATTTTAAAGAAATGTGGCTGATTGAATGACAATCTTTTAGCCAAATAAACTCATGAAAGATGCGCCTAAAGATGTGTTAAAATGGTATGTGAATACACCCTATGAATCAAGTGAAAACGTTGATAAAAATTAATTGAAAATGACCAAAATTTCCAGCAACTATGTAAGGTTAAATTAGACTAAAGTTCAATAAAGAAAATTTGGGAATTTAATGAATTTTAAAGGGGTGAGGCCACCAGGATTCGAACCTGTGACCTCACCCGTATGCATACTGAAATTCGCGAAAGGAAAATGAAAAATGAGGCTGGGGGGAATCGAAATTGGGTTGCTGGAAGAGAAAGGAGAGAATATTTAGTGAATTAAATAAATGGGAGGCATGGGAATCAAACCCACGACCTCCAGGCAGCGAGTGAAAGAAGAGAAAATAAAGAAAGGAAAATGTGAGGCATGAGAATCGAACCCACGACCTCAAGGCTGGAAGGAGGAGCAAAATTAATTAAGAAAACAAAGTGAGGCTGTGGGGGCTCGATCCCACAACCTCACTGCCAAACGCCTAGCCTAGGGGAGTTCTAATTAAAAAAATAAAAATAGGAGGCTGTGGGGGTTCGAACCCACAACCTCACAGCCTCTAGCGAATTTAAATTAAAATAAGGAGGCTGGGGGGGTTCGAACCCACAACCTCCCTATTCCAGCGTATAAAATGAATAAAATAAAAGATGCTGTGTGGGTTTGATCCCACAACCTCTTGCTTTAGGCGAAATTGGGCAATGAGATGTTAATAAAAATAAAATAAAAAGGGGTTGTGGGGGTTCGAACCCACAACCCTTCGGCCAACTTAAGAGAAAAACCAAGTAGAAAACTAATGATAGAATGTTAATGTTGGGGTTCGGTCTAGAGTCCCAATGTCATGAAGATTAAAAATAAAATCAATGAGAAAAATGTAAATGTTATCCAAGTGATTCGAACTTGGGTTTCCTTGCCCAAGCTTCCGTATTGATACATAAGTCATACGTGAACAAAATATCCAAGAATAATGCCACCTACTTAGATCAAAATCAAGATCTTGGCATATATACAAGATACATAAGTCTTGTACTACATAATCTTAGGAATGTTTGAATCACTTAACGAATTATGAATGAAGCCTCATGGATTGTGTGTATAGACTCATAAGTCTAGCATACGTTTAAAAGTAAGTGAACCTAAGATGTATGTAATAAATGAATGAAATGAAATGAAGTACGTATGAATGAATGAAGCAGACTCTGTGTTTTATAATGAAGACTCCCTAGTTGAGGTCCCATATGTTGAGCCATCAATTTGGAAAGTCTTAATGTTAAGTCCATGATTCCAAGGTCTCATGGCGTATGAAAGAATATTATAAAAGATGTTATGTGTTGTATGCAATATGATATGTGCTATGTGTAAGATGTTATGTACTGTGTGCAATATGATAATTATGATGATGCATGTTGCTCTCATGGCATGACTTTCCTAACCCAAATTTGGAAAGCTCACTGACTTTCCTAATCCAAATTTGGAAGGTTCTCTAACTTTCCTAATCTCAATTTGGCAAGTCCACTGACTTGACTTTTCATAAACATGTTGTTAGGAAAGAGCTATCTTTTCTCATGCATGTCCTTGGTGTGTGCTTGCACATACCCATACTTAGTACAAGTGTGTACTAACCCTATGCAACTCTATAATTTTAGGTGCAGGCACAGGTGGACGCTAGAGCTACAGGTTGACGCTGAAGCTATCCGGACGTCGAGCATTCATCCGGACTTGGTAGGCCCTCATGCTTTCGAGGATGCTGCCATTTATATTCTAGCTTAGTTTTAGAGTTGAGCTAGTGGAGCATGTTCCACTAGCGTTTCTTTCCTGTTTTATTCAGACATTGTATTGGTGCCATTTTGGCAAGTACGTCTTTATTACTATATTATATTATTTCTTTCATTTGATGATCTTAATATTAGATGGTTGATGGTGAACAATTATGTAATAATGAGAATGTTTAATAAGTATGTTAAGAAATAAAAAGTTTCAAATTTTCTGCTAAAATTAACCTAGATGAAGTAAGAATGACGTAAGTAGGCTTGTCTGCGACCTCTGAGAGGTCAACGACGCCGGTCTCGTCTGGGTCTAGATTCCGATTATGACAAAGTTGGTATCAGAGCCCTAGGTTAAGTTCCGAGAATAATGAGTTCACATCAACCACATTGAGTAGTTTCTAAGTCATGGTAGTGAAGTGCACCACTATCCTGGATTAGAGACTGCATGATGCGTAGGAAAATTTCCCTTCTTCTGATCTTATCGTGCTTTTCCTAATGTCAAATTTCTTGGTGTTATGAGCGTGTATAACATCAATTCTTGTTATTTTTAGAGAATGAATACTAGGAGAACCATTGGTCAGAGGAGAGGAGGAACAGCTGCTAGGGACAATCAGGCTCCAGCTGAAGGAGTGGATATGCCAGTTAACCCAGTTGGGTTGACTGATGCTGAGGTGAGGGCATCTCTGGCCCAGATGGCACAGGACATTACTATACAGGCCCAGGCTATGACTGCCCAGGTCAACCAGCAGGATGTTCAGAGGGAGAACCCACCGGTTCGTAGCATGGCTGACAGGCTGAAAGACTTTACGAGGATGAATCCTCCTATTTTCACAGGGTCCAAGACTTCAGAGGATCCCCAGGAGTTTATGGATGAGGTGCATAAGATTTTGGTGGCTATGGGGGCCACAGATGCTGAGAAGGCTGAGCTGGCTTCCTATCAGCTCAAGGATGTGGCACAGACTTGGTGCAAGATGTGGCAGGATGGCCGAGCTTTGGGCGGAGTTCCAGTCACTTGGGAGCTGTTTAAGACAGCCTTTCTGGAGAGATTCTTTCCAAGAGAAATGAGGGAGGCCAAGGTTGAGGAGTTCATCAACCTTAAGAAGGGATCTATGACAGTCAGGAAGTATTCCCTGAAGTTTATTAAGCTATCCAGGTATGCTACTTTCCTTAGTATCTAACATCAAGGATAAGATGAGTACTGAAGCTTGTTAAATTATCCAGGTATTCTACTTCCCTTGTGTCTAACAGCAGGGATGAGATGAGCAGGTTCCTCACAGGAATCAATGGAGATCTGGAGGAGGAGTGTCGGTTTGCGATGCTCCATGATAATATGGACCTCTCCAGGTTGATGGTGCATGTCCAGCAGGTAGAGGACAGACACAAAAAGAGAGGTATTCGTGATGCTAGGAGGCCTAAGCCTCAAGATCAGGCAGGTCCCAGCCATGGAGGCCACAAAAACAATTTTGGCGTCCGTGAGCAGCCCAGGTTTAAGAAGAGGCAACAAAGTTCTGGGAACTCTAACTTTCAGAGGAGTACAACACCTAGAGGAGGCAGACCTGAGCCCAAAAAGGGCAATGGAGGTGAGATGCAGCGACCTAAGAAGAACTGTGCTAAGTGTGGCCGAGCTCACAGTGGATAGTGCAGACAAGGCACTAATGCCTGCATCGGTTGCGGTAAGAGTGGGCATATGGTTAGAGACTGCCCATAGAACATAGGTCAGGCTGGAGGTAATGCTCAGCCTAGGCCTAACCCACAGGGTGCAGCAGCAGCCGAGCCTCCTAAGAGGAACAGGTTCTATGCCCTGAAGGGCAGGGAGGAGCAGGAGAATTCCGCTGATGTGGTCACAGGTATGCTGCAAGTATTCTCAACTTCTGTTTATGCTTTACTTGATCCAGGGTCTACGCTTTCCTTTGTAACTCCTTTGCTTGCTCTCACTTTTGAGATATTGCCTGAAGTTCTGCGTGATCCTATAGTGGTTAGTACACCTTTAGGAGAAAATGAAAGAACTGATAGAGTATACAAGGATTGCCCAATAGTGATAAGTGGTAAGACTATGTGTGCAGACTTAGTTGAGTTACCCATGCATGATTTTGATGTTATTCTTGGCATGGACTGGCTTCATAGTTGTTATGCTTGCTTGGACTGTCGTAGTAGAGTGGTGAGATTTCGTTTACCTGATGAAGAGGAGCTAGTCTGGAAGGGGTACAACTCGAGTCATCCTAACCTCTTGATTTCTAACCTTAAGGCCAATAAAATAATGTCCAAGGGGTTATTGTGTCATCTTGCGAGTGTTAATGATTTAGATCAAGACATTCCTTCCATTGACTCAGTGCCTGTAGTGAATGAGTTCCTAGATGTATTTCCTGATGATTTTCCTGGAGTCCCTCCCCCTCGAGAGATTGATTTTGGTATCAACTTAGAACCCGATACTAAACCAATTTCAATTCCTCCTTACAAAATGGCTCCAGCTGAACTCAAAGAGTTGAAGCTGCAGTTAAAAGATCTCACTGATAAGGGTTTCATTCAGCCGAGCATATCCCCTTAGGGCGCTCCAGTGTTGTTTGTGAAAAAGAAAGATGGAACCCTTAGAATGTGTATCGATTATCAGCAGCTCAACAAAGTCACTATAAATAATAAGTATCCACTTCCCAAAATAGATGATTTGTTTGATCAGCTCCAAGGGTCTAGTTTCTTCTCTAAGATTGATCTTCGTTCAGGGTATCATCAGCTTAGGGTTAGGGATGGAGATATCCCAAAGACAGCCTTTCGTACCCGTTATGGTCACTATGAGTTCTTAGTCATGTCATTTGGTCTTACGAATGCACCTGCTGTATTTATAGACCTTTTGAACCGAGTCTTCCGTGAATACCTTGACTCTTTCGTCATAGTATTCATTGATGACATTCTCATCTACTCTAGGACCAAGGAAGAGCATGAACAACATACTAACCTTGCAGGTACTTAGACAACATCTGCTGTATGCCAAATTCCGCAAGTGTGAATTTTGGCTTAGATCAGTGACCTTCTTGGGTCATGTTGTGTCCGATCAGGGCGTGGAGGTGGATCCCAGGAAGACTGAGGCTGTGAAGAACTGGCCAAAGCCTCTTACTCCCACTGACATTAGTAGCTTTTTGGGATTGGCTGGTTACTACCGCAGGTTTGTGGAGGGCTTTTCTTTCATTGCTGCCCCACTGACAGCTTTGACTAAGAAGAAAGCCAAGTTTGAATGGACGGAGACTTGTGAGAGGAGTTTCCAGGAGCTCAAGGACAGACTCACTTCAGCCCCGGTGCTTACTTTGCCTAAGTGTGGTGAGAATTACACTGTTTATTGTGATACATCTAGGGTTGGTTTGGGTTGTGTTCTTATGCAGGTTGGTAAGGTGATAGCCTATGTGTCCAAACAGCTCAAGGTTCATGAGAAGAATTATCCCACTCATGACCTGGAGTTGGAAGCTGTGGTGTTTGCACTGAAGCTGTGGAGGCACTACTTGTATGGAGTGCATGTGGATATATTCACAGACCACAAGAGTCTCCAATATGTGTTCACGCAGAGGGAGTTGAATCTACGTCAGCGGAGATAGTTGGAGCTGTTGAAGGATTATGACATGAATGTTCACTACCATCCAGGTAAGGCTAATGTTGTAACTGATGCTTTGAGCAGGATGAGCATGGTAAGTACAACACACATTAAGGATGAGAAAAAGGAGTTGGTGAAAGATATACACAGACTGGCCAGACTAGGTGTGCGATTGATTGACTCTAGTAGTGGGGGTGTTTCAGTTCATCCTAGTTCTGAATCATCCTTGGTAGTTGAAGTCAAGCAGGGTCAGCATCTAGATCCTGTGTTGATGGAGCTGAAGGACTTAGTGTTGATAAATATGAATGAGTCTTTCGCTTTGGGAGGTGATGGCATACTTAGGTATCAGGGCAGGCTGTGTGTACCAGATGTGGATGATTTGCGGACCAGGATTATTGCAGAGGCCCATGGTTCCAGATATTTCATACATCCAGGTTCCACCAAGATGTATCATGATCTTAAGCAGATTTATTGGTGGGATGGCATGAAGAAGGACATTGCAGAATATGTGGCCAAATGTCCTAATTGTCAGCAGGTTAAGGCAGAGCATCTTAAGCCTGGCGGTCTGACTCAGATTATTGAGGTTCTGACTTGGAAGAGGGAGGCCATTAGTATGGACTTCGTGGTTGGTCTTCCGAGGACTAGGAGGCAGCATGACTCCATATGGGTTATCGTGGACAGATTGACTAAGTCTTGTCACTTTATCCCTGTGAAGTCTACTTACAGAGCCGAGGATTATGCGAGACTCTATATTGATGAGATTGTGAGATGGCATGGGATTCCTTTGTCTATCATTTCAGATAGAGGAGCTCAGTTTACTTCATATTTCTGGATATCTTTCCAGAAGAGCTTGGGCACGGAGGTAAAGCTTAGTACTACTTTTCATCCTCAGACTGATGGGCAGGCAGAGCGCACCATTCAGACATTGGAGGATATGTTGAGAGCATGTGTGATTGACTTCAGAGGTAGCTGGGATGACCATCTGCCATTGATAGAGTTCTCGTATAATAATAGCTATCACTCCAACATTGGGATGGCACCCTTTGAGGCACTGTATGGTAGGAGGTGTAGATCTCCAGTTGGGTGGTTCGAGGTTGGAGAGTCATCCATTTTGGGTCCAGAGATCATTCATGGGGCCTTAGAGAAGGTCAGAGTTATTAGGGACAGGTTGTCTACTGCTTACAGTCGGCAGAAGTCATATGCAGATAACAGAAAATGGCCCTTAGAGTTTGATGTTGGTGACCAGGTTTACTTGAAGATATCACCTATGAAAGGGGTGATGAGATTTGGTAGAAAAGGGAAGCTGAGTCCGAGGTATGTTGGGCCATACGAGATCCTACAGCGTGTGGGTGAGGTGGCCTATGAGTTGGCATTGCCTGCGGAGCTAGCTTCTGTTCGTCCAGTCTTTCATGTCTCTATGTTGAAGAAGTGCCTAGGTAATCCAGCATCGATTCTACCTGTGGAAGGTTTGGGGGTTGATGAAGACTTGTCTTATGAGGAGGTACCTGTTGAGATCTTAGACAGACAGGTCAAGCGGCTGAGGAACAAGGAGATTGCCATAATAAAGGTATTGTGGAGAAATCATCTTGTTGAGGGTGCTACGTGAGAGGTTGAGGCCGACATGAGATCCCGCTACCCTCATCTTTTCAGCTCTTGAGGTTACTTCCTACTGTTAAGTCTATGTTTTCTTATCTCTCCATATTTTGTTGCTATTGCTTGACTGTGCATCGTGATTATGGTATGATATGACTGGCATTACGATATGTAGTGGTAGTGTCATTCGGGGATGAATGTTCCTAAGGGGTGGATAATGTATTAACCCTAAAAATGAATAAGGTAAATGCTTAAGGTGTCAAGAATGCTTGTGATTAGACCAAGGTTCATACAAATTGATACGCGTAGAACCACACCTCAGAACCCTTACTACGGCCAATCCAACTAACTTGGGGAGTTAGTTGAGCTTGGAAAGGTTGAAACCAACCATGTAAGGCTCTCGAAAACGAAGATTTATTCAAAGGAGTCTTTACCGGACTTAAAAAGAAGAAATTTTAAGTTTTGAGGGTCCAGGGGTAAAATGGTCTGTTCCAGGCCAAGGGTAATATCGTAATTACCCTAAGGAATTAATTAATTAATTAATTAATTTAAATAAAGAACCAATTCGGGTTGGGTCGAACCGAAATGACCTATTTCGCAAGGGTCACACCACCCGAGTTCGAGCCCCATTGGAAGCAACAAATTGATGATTTAATTGTTGATTAAAATCTGATTTTCGTAGGGGCAAAGTGGTCCTTTCACGTATAATTAAATAAATCAGATTTTTGTTTGTTAAGGAGAGTCCTAAATTGACTAAGTCATCATCTAATCCTAAACTACTTCACACGTTTCACTCTCTCACGTCTATCATACTTTCACGTTCAAAACTCTCTTGTTCTCTCTGCCAAATTAACGTGAAGAACAGAGAAAATAACAAAAGTTCTTCACAGTTGAAGAACTCACAAAAAAATCTAAGAAAGCAAGCAAACCAAAAACGTTAAGGCAAAGAGAAGATTCCATCGAGTTTGTGGTGAAACTTGAGGAGGCTTGGTCTGATTTTTGGAGAGGGTTTTGGGCAGCAACTTCTATGTTTGAACATCATTTAAGGTATGGGTTTCTTCTCTCTTGGTATCTTTCCCAAGAGACCCCTTAAGATTCAAGATAATCATTCCGAAAACTAGGGTTGTTCCCCCTTTTGCATGTCCCTGTCACTAGCTCCCAATGATTCGTAGGTTGGGTTTTGTTTGCTGGTAGACTTAGGTATGTGTGATGTTTTTGTGTTGAATGTGAATTTATTTATGTACATGAAATCATGAAAATGACAACCAATGTGTGACCGAAATTATGTGAAAATGATGTGTGTGTGTGCAACGTTGGTAGTGAATGTACTCACTATTAGAAGTGTGAATTAGCATGTTTAATCTTTGTATTTTATGTGCAAAAGTTGTACACAACGTGATGTTCATTGTAATGAAATGTGGCTGATTGAATGACAATCTTTTAGCCAAATAAACTCATGAAAGATGTGCCTAAAGATGTGTTAAAATGGTATGTGAATACACCCTATGAATCAAGTGAAAACGTTGATAAAAATTAATTGAAAATGACCAAAATTTCCAGCAACTATATAAGGTTAATTTAGACTAAAGTTCAATAAAGAAAATCTGGGAATTTAATGAATTTTAAAGGGGTGAGGCCACCAGGATTCGAACCTATGACCTCACCCGTATGCATACTGAAATTCGCAAAAGAAAAATGAAAAATGAGGCTGGGGGGAATCGAAATTGGGTTGCTGGAAGAGAAAGGAGAGAATAATTAATGAATTAAATAAATGGGAGGTGTGGGAATCGAACCCACGACCTCCAGGCAGCGAGTGAAAGAAGAGAAAATAAAGGAAGGAAAATGTGAGGCATGGGAATCGAACCCACGACCTCAAGGCTGGAAGGAGGAGCGAAATTAATTAAGAAAACAAAGTGACGCTGTGGGGGCTCGATCCCACAACCTCACTGCCAAACGCCTAGCCTAGGGGAGTTTTAATTAAAAAAATAAAAATAGGAGGCTGTGGGGGTTCGAACCCACAACCTCACAGCCTCTGGCGAATTTAAATTAAAATAAGGAGGCTGTGGGGGTTCGAACCCACAACCTCCCTATTCCAGCGTATAAAATGAATAAAATAAAAGAGGCTGTGTGGGTTTGATCCCACAACCTCTTGCTTTAGGCGAAATTGGCAATGAGATGTTAATAAAAATAAAATAAAAAGGGGTTGTGGGGGTTCGAATCCACAACCCTTCGGCCAACTTAAGAGAAAAACCAAGTAGAAAACTAATGATAGAATGTTAATGTTGGGGTTCGATCTAGAGTCCCAATGTCATGAAGATTAAAAATAAAATCAATGAGAAAAATGTAAATGTTATCCAAGTGATTCGAACTTGGGTTTCCTTGCCCAAGCTTCCGTATTGATACATAAGTCATACGTGAACAAAATATCCAAGAATAATGCCACCTACTTAGATCAAAATCAAGATCTTGGCATATATACAAGATACATAAGTCTTGTACTACATAATCTTAGGAATGTTTGAATCACTTAACGAATTATGAATGAAGCCTCATGGATTGTGTGTATAGACTCATAAGTCTAGCATACGTTTAAAAGTAAGTGAACCTAAGATGTATGTAATAAATGAATGAAATGAAACGAAGTACGTATGAATGAATGAAGCAGACTCTGTGTTTTCTAATGAAGACTCCCTAGTTGAGGTCCCATATGTTGAGCCATCAATTTGGAAAGTCTTAATGTTAAGTCCATGATTCCAAGGTCTCATGGCGTATGAAAGAATATTATAAAAGATGTTATGTGTTGTATGCAATATGATATGTGCTATGTGTAAGATGTTATGTACTGTGTGCAATATGATAATTATGATGATGCATGTTGCTCTCATGGCATGACTTTCCTAACCCAAATTTGGAAAGCTCACTGACTTTCCTAATCCAAATTTGGAAGGTTCACTAACTTTCCTAATCTCAATTTGGCAAGTCCACTGACTTGACTTTTCATAATCATGTTGTTAGGAAAGAGCTATCTTTTCTTATGCATGTCCTTGGTGTGTGCTTGCACATACCCATACTTAGTACAAGTGTGTACTAACCCTATACAACTCTACAATTTTAGGTGCAGGCACAGGTGGACGCTAGAGCTACAGGTTGACGCTGAAGCTATCCGGACGTCGAGCATTCATCCGGACTTGGTAGGCCCTCATGCTTTCGAGGATGCTTCCATTTATATTCTAGTTTAGTTTTAGAGTTGAACTAGTGGAGCATGTTCCACTAGCGTTTATTTCCTGTTTTATTCAGACATTGTATTGGTGCCATTTTGGCAAGTATATCTTTATTACTATATTATATTATTTCTTTCATTTGATGATCTTAATATTAGATGGTTGATGGTGAACAATTATGTAATAATGAGAATGTTTAATAAGTATGTTAAGAAACAAAAAGTTTCAAATTTTCCGCTAAAATTAACCTAGATGAAGTAAGAATGACGTAAGTAGGCTTGTCTGCGACCTCTGAGAGGTCAACGACGCCAGTCTCGTCTGGGGTCTAGATTCCGGTCATGACAGGCCCACCCTTCACTCTGTTCACGGTTAGCTGGGAATGAGATAGGGAGTTCTATTTCATTTATGACTTCGCCTTGCACCTTACACTAAACAGAATCTCTCTTTCCTGTGCTATCAAGAATAAGGAATAGCCATGGATCCATTGAGGTCGATTCAAATTTGACATGGCTTTTAACGTTTGGGTTCAATAACATTCACCTTAGTGGGGCTGCTTGCTGTGCCCGGGTCAAGGAGATTCGATTTGCTGACGACGATACTCGTTCAAGATAAGATAACGACTGGCTGACTTATCGAACGGACGGGCAGCACCAACAAATCAATCTATCGAAGTTCCTATTGACATACATAAGAATATGGTATTTTCAACTAAGGTCGTAAAGTCCAGCCCGGTGATGAGTTTTCCTCCATACCCCAATCTATAGTGGCGGGTCTATCTTCTTCTGGGCAAGCTGCAGAGCAACTTTTTCTATGAATAGCGCAAGGGCTATGGCCAGCCAATCAGATCAACTCAGAGAAGTAGAGCTCAGACTCAAAGCCCTACGGGAAGCTGCTGAGGTGGCGTAGTGAAAGGTGAATAGATTCTACAGATTCAAATTTGGATTCCCCTGCACATAAACATATGGATAGGGATGCCGATCAGATGTTCCCCTAACCCAACCCGGGAATGGATCGGAAGGAACCACAGCATGGGGAATGTCCGCATCTCGTCGCAAGGCTCATTTTTCATTGTGGGTGATAAGGCAGGCAACTTTATCTGATCAAGCGTCGGGGCACAAGGGTCCTGGATCTCTCATAGTCTAAAGATAATTCAATCGTATCCGCATTTGAAGAAAAGACCCACCGTAACTTGGGCCTAGTTATATAATAGAAATCAACTTTTACTTGCAAATCTAAAGGGAGGTAGAACCTTAGAAGAATGAGGAAAAGGCATGACCAGAAGAATTGTGTGTATATATTCGAGCAGAGAAAAGAAGATGTGGGGACTCGGATCGGGGCGCAGCGTAACTAAGAGAGCCATAGTTCTTCGATCGCTATATTCCTGCGATAGCGAAGGCGTCGCTCATTCTCTAAGAGAGAGTAGATGCGAAGGTGCCCACGCTCTCTATCCCCTTTTTTTGGGGTCCCCATGACAAAAAATAAGGCATTGGATGGGAGGCAACCCGTCATGTTTCAACTAACAGGGTGTTTGTTGCAATGTGCAGAAAGCAATAATTGTACCTAATGTAATTACATGTAGGCTCTGTGTCATGGAGCTGGGACTAAATCCTCATAATTTAATTTTAGTTTGAGGCAGTGTATACTTTTAATTTGAGGAAGTGTGCAAACACCCTATTAGTAGGTAGGAAGAGGATCAAAGGTGCACGAGTTAGACGAGTTTACGCTTCACGCCTATGAAATGCAAAGTTGTACAAAGAGAAAACCAAGAGGTGACATGACAAGCATATTGTGTCACATACCTTTGAGACTGGTCCGTTACTGTTGCTTTTCAATTCTACATTGACGTTGCTCCAAGGAAACTTTGGTCTAAATAGAGTGGTCCATTTGAGGTAGTGAGGATGACTCAACATGGTGATGTAAATCTACGAAACAAGGTTAACAGATCTACTGTCCTTGTAAATGGGAAATATGTCAAGCACTACTTCGGTAAGAATGTGGATCGTGAGATTGAAGCGCTCACATTGGACGTCCACTGAGTCTTGAGAGTGTCGTGCCGCGACATTAAATCAGGTGCTACACGGGAGGCAACCTGTGAACTATTGTAATAGTTAGGATTTAATGGTTTTGTTTGTTTATTTTTAGTTACTAGGAATTGTAATAAGACGTCAACTTTGACAAGGAGATGAAAAAGAATTCCTGTCTTTAGAAGTAAATTCCACTAAACTAGACTTGTAAGCTTGACATGAAAAATAGAGGCAAATGGAGTCAAAGGCCGAGCCTCAACCAGAAAAGCGGGATAGCCATGCCAATCCAAGCACAGTAAAAGTGTGCCTACTCTACCTTTATTTCTTTACCCTAGACTCCGTTCTTCAAAGAGACCCTTGTACATTTCCTTTGCTCTGTGCTCGCTATGCCCTTGTGCCTTTAGTTGAAGTATAGGTCATCGATTCAATCTGTCTTGATGGGATTTTTCTAGTAGGTAGAGAGAAGACTAGTAGTATCGACAAGAGGCTCAACAACTTAAAATTTTGGGTAGGGTAGGGTTGGAGTCAGAAGTCCTATTCTTCCCAACCAAAGAAGTACTTTTGCAAAGTTAACCTTCCCGCGATCAAAACAAGACTTACGGATAACAATCAAACCTATATATACCTAGCTAATCAAGAAAGGGTTGTCCTCCCTCTCAATCAATGTTGTTCTCCCTCTATTTCTTTCTTTCGGTGGTTGAGAGAGTCCTTTCTTCGTCCTTTTCAGATGTTACCGCTTGGTTGGTTCCAAACAAACCCAGTTTTGGTGGACGGGGAAAGAAGAGATATTAATATCAGATTCAGAATCTTATTCAGAGAAAGGGTATGTTGCAGGGGAATCTGGCCCAGTTAATTAATCGGGTTTTAGAGAACACGATCCAAGCCGAAGTCGGTTTTAGTCTACTATACGGTCCTAGCAGAATGGTTTGATTTTTCAATGAAAGATGCGTTTGAAAATAGGTACCAAATTGTCTTGATAAGGTGGGGATTGTTCTGCCCCTTTCCCCGGGAAATTGCTCTGATTGACCGAGATCTCATGTACTATCAAGAGTGATATGCCACCATGCTAGTCGGACGGGAAGTAAGGCTTAGGTAAGGCGCCTAGTCAGAAAAGCCGCAATCAGGTTACCCGAGATAGAATAGGGCTCAGTGCAATAGTAAATCTAGTAAATATAATAAGTAAAAAATTAGTGTAAGAAAAGTCTAGCCTTTCCCTTACCGATGAGTGAGTACCCTTTTTATGTTTTTAGTTGAGTTGGTGTTCAATGTGCCCCCTGGTACAAACAAGATTGAAAGGGTCAACAATCCCTTACTTTAGTAAGCAACCTCAGTTCCCTTACTTGTTAAAGTAAGCAAGTCAACTCTCTTACTTGTTCTTGTAAGCTATTTCTTTCCCGTACTTTAGTAAGTAAGCATGTAAACGACCATCTCTCCGCAGATAGAAGACTAGAATAGGCCCCAAAGAGATGTTGACATCTGGGTTCACTGATCTTGAAAAACTAACGGAGATAAGGTCGATAGCTTGCTTTCTCGTGAAAGTATGGAAACATGTCGCTTAGGTAGAGTCCATAGGCAGACTTCTTAGGGTGTCTTTACCCTATTACCGGTTCCTTTAGAAGACCCATAGTAGTCGCAAAGTACCATTTTGCGCACTCAGAATAAAAGAGTGAATTTCCACAATGAGTTTCAAAGTGTCTATGAACATGAAAAATCTCCTTTCTACAGCTTACAACTTTCATCGCCCTTATATTTGGTTCTCCAAAAAGCAATTCTTCTCAAAAGGTGCTGACCATTCTAAACATGGTTTCAAAGTTATTCTTTCTAAGCGCGGATTCAGTTGATTAACAATGCCACCTTCCTTTTACTAGTTGATTAAACCACATCAACTACAAAGAAAGTGATGACTTATTCTCTAGTAGCAGCAGGGGCAAGTCCAAACATCTACACCTTCCATGGGAATTTTGGAAGAATTCCATTTCCTTAAGGAATCAGTCCCAAGAGTGCTACGACTACGAGAGTAGTTACCCTTCTAACCTTAACACATGTTACGTCCTCCTCTGTCATCGGGGATGGGAACCTTGCTAGGAATTTTGGAGGGTTCTCGACAGCTAGGTTTGATGCTAGCCTTGTTGCCTTGGCATTGGCTGATTTAAGACATCCTCGCAAAGACGCCATCTTTCTTAAGTGACTTTTATAGACCTCTTTTTCTTAAATATGATAATTGGGTTTTTGAGACCACTACGATAAATGAGCTTTTGAGACTCCATTTTGTTAACAACAGGTACTCTTTCTGCCTTACTTTAACAAGTAAGCAAGTAAACTACCTTCACGGGTAAGGATCATCTGCCCTATGAAAATGAAAACGCATAGCCTCTATAGTGGTCTAAGTCAAGAAAGTATGATCCGTCACGTGTGCCAAGGAGACGACGATAACATTGAATTCTCTCCTCTTGTTTTAATATGAATTGACTCCGCTTCGGTCACTTTCTTTGTAGGTCCTTAACAAATTCCTCTTGTCAGTAGTCACTATGGCCGAAGGTTAGAAATACAGTCTCTTGATATAAATAGTCATTCCGTTCTTTCCTTTGTTAGAGAATCACCTCTCTCTGGTCTGGTAAGAATTCCATCTCTTCTGTAGTCATGCCTGTAGTCAGCCAGGGAGTGAGGAAAGCCGCTTTTAAGCTAGTAATGTACCACTCTCTCCTCAAACTGGATATTTGACCCTGTTATCAAATAGTTTCTTTCAGCTAAGAATGCAGTATAGGTACAAAGCCGGTTGAAATCTCTCCAACGGTAGTTGTCGAACGGTCAAATCGGCTTGTCTTCGGTCTGTCAATGAACTTCCTTCTCACCCTTGATTACAAAGCACAACAATCTAAAACTATGAAAAGAAATAGAACATGATTGTTGCAACTGTTCATTCCTTAATTTCACAATCATAGATGTCGTCACACAAGAATAGGTGGAGGACTTATTAAAGGCATATCTGTGGGAGAGAGAAAAAGAACTAGCATAGGGTATGAAATCCTTGTTGATACTTCTCTCCTCTTGCTCGACGAACCCACTTTAGGCCTTGATTTGTCCTCCACAAGGAAGGAACGAATCGGTTCCCCTTTTCATTTTTCGGTAGCATAAAGAAAATAGATTCAAAATGACAAACCACAAAAAGAGTGAGAAAAAGGGGGAAAGTGCACAGTTTGTGATAGATCCCAGTCACCCCCCCTTCTTCCTGACCTCTGGCAGTCAAAGCAATAGGGAGACGTGCTTCTGTCTTTCCATATATAGAAGCAGTAGGTATATAACACATGCAGCTAGTAGGTGATAGGAGGATGTAATACCTGGTGGCAGCGGTACTTTGGCGAACCAAGCGTCGCTTCTATTTCATTTTTTATTATTATTTTTGACCCTACAATGGCAGACCCTAGAAAGCTTCTCTTTTTTCCCTTTCCCGTGGTTTGATACCGTCTAGCCTCTAGCTAGGAAGTCTTGGATTCGTATACCATGTATGTGAGAAAATCGTCTGTGACTAGCTATCCTTATTCTCCTCCTAGTACCTTACTCCCTTTCCATACCGGGTCTAGGTGTATAGTCTATTATATAATATACTCTTCTTCTATCACAGAAATTGCTAAATCAAAAGTTAAGTCATATAAGAACTTCACTGAAACTAAAAAGAACAACAAGAGCAATCCCTCACAGGCTAAAGCAGGAACAAGGGGCACAAACAGTCTTTAAAAGTCTAAACTAAGAAAGACTTATGAACCACTTAGGAAGGATAAGAGTAGTAGCTACAAAGCAAAAGAAGTTGTCGGAGGCGATGCGATGATACTCACCTCAGCTTCTCTGGCGGCATTATTTACCAGATTTATTCAGTGACAACCTTAGGATAAGGAAGTCCTTTATTTTCATTAAGAAATAGGCGGCCACTCTCTCTCTTACTTTCTTTCATTCAGTTAGGTGTTGTAAAGGATCTCGCTCAAAAGAGACTCTTCACCTAATCAATTGGAGTGACTCTTACCCTTACTTATCTCTTTACTCAGAGAAGTCCCTCTCGGAGCTATTCCCCGACGTTGTGTCTTTTTTCTATTACTCTGGAAATGAAGTCGTAAGTCGAACGTAATACGGACTTGCTTGCTCTATTTGATTCAGGACCTCTTGCTGCTGCGTCACTTTCAAATTTGGTTCCTAATAAAAGAAAAAGATTGTTAGCTTGGCTATTCCGATTGAGAATACGGAAAAGGCTATAAAATAGAAGAAAGAAGGTGAATTCAAACTCTAACTAAAGAGCCCTTACTCTAGAGGGCTTCTCTTCCTCTTATTGTCAGAAGTCAAATGGTTAAGTCCAGTTGGGGCAACTGGGCTAGACGACATTAATAACAGAGTTTATGTGGTAAGTTACAAAGCTTTTTGTGTGGGTCTTGGAAAGACGTACTCAAGTGGTACAAATAAAAAGGCTCGTCAAGTGAGTGATGAGACTAGCGAGTAAACTGCAAAAAAGTCTTGCTTGGTATAATATAAGCGGATGACTTAATTATAATTAGCTCAGATGTGACTTCTTTGCTCAATTTTGGTTGCTTGACTCAATAATGGACCTTCAAAGTCATTGACTCCATATTTAGGGAACGTTTGATCTACTTTTTTCTTTTTCAAGCTGTGGACAGTCATGTTCTTATATTTATTTACTATTCCGTACTAAATTCCTTTGTTCACCAATCAACTGAAGAACTAATTAGTTGTAGCAGCACGTACGACTGAAAAAGTATCCCTGAAAAACATTAAAAAGAAGAGGTCTAGGCAGGTTTCAAAAAGGGATCGAAGAGAATGTAGCTTCTAGAATAAGGCAAGGCCATCCCTAAGTCTAAGTTGAAGTTACAGGTCTGGGAGGTATGAGTTGATCAGATGCAGGGAAGCCCAGGAAATCCATTCCTATCAAATCAAGCATTCGTCAGGAACAAGAAAGGGTACTTTTCCAATGACTGAGGAAGGTCGTCCGCTATGTCTTACCATTTCTCCGAAGACTATACCAACACTAGTGCCAAAAAAAGGGGGGGATTGACTTTTTCAGTATGCGTCTTGAATTTTTCTGTTCTAATTGAGAATATATTAGGGTGGTCAGTGTCTTTTTTAGGTCAAGGGACGGTTTTATTTTTTCTTCTATCTAGCTTCTTAGGAAAGTACTCTTGATTCTGATTCGGATTCTTTACCTCGTTTACCGACATTACAGTAGTTGTAGTAGTTGTATGGGTCAGGGAGCGACTACTTGGTTTTACGCGTTCACTTACTATTGATAGAGAGTTTCTCGCTAACAGGCCTTTCTGAGTTTTGCGAGATTCCCTATATCGAATGAAGATGCAAGAGCTAGATTCTAATAATAAAAAGGGAAAAGTCTAGCAGAAAAGATAGATTGATTCCTCGCTACGGATGAAGCATAGTTTATGAAGTCGAAGTTCGATCTCAAGTTTCCTGAAAGGTATCCATAAAGCACAGTAACAACTATATCTAGTAAGCTAGTATACACACATTTGCCCGCTTACTTTAATAGACGCGTTACCTCCTGGTTCCCACCTCTCCTATCCAAAAACTAAGGAACTCATCTAAAAAGTAGATTTGCTAGATCAGTATGTGAACTCAGAGAATAAGGGTATACAAGTGAACCACCTAGCATCAATCTATGGCCGCTAAACTAAAGAAAGTAGTCCTTTACCAAGTAAGCTAGGCAACCTTACCCGCCTCAATCGATCTTAGCTCGGACATGCTAACAACCAATACTTACTCTTTTCCCTAGGACAACTAATAAAAATTAATACGACCCCTTCTCAAAGAGACTGCCCTTAGGATTCTATTAAGTGAAGTAATTTAACAGCAGATAGACACAAGTTATGTCCGCCCCTATATCTAGCCACCGCTCACCCCGATCACATATTGACACGTTCATAATGCATCATAATCAAAAGGTTGTAAAGTAAAGAAGACTTATGCATCAGTGTACTGTCATGATCACTAGCTCGATTTTATTGACGTATAGTTCATAGGAAAAAGGGTGCTCCATACTACTAACTCTTTCCACTTCTCCGAGGGACAGGAACTATGGCTTGATCTTCGGGGAAGAAGTTTGTGCGACTCCTCTTTCGAGGGTGCCTAGATAGTGAAAGGTTATCCCTTTGTAAGGCTGGAAACTAAGCAAAGTCATGAAGCAGACTGACTACGCTCAAGCAGATCCCAGATACGGAGGTGGTGGCTGAACTCGCCGCAGAGTTCAGGAGCAGAAAGCCATTTGACTGTAAGGAAAGGAGCGAGAAAGAATATCTTGGTGAATGCAATAAGAACTGGTTGCTCGCTGCAGTAGAGTACTTTTCCCATCCTACTATCTGCCGCTGAAACTTCAAGGGATTCGTGCTTGAATGTTGATATCAGGGGACTCTATCCAATCCATGCGGAAAATCTGTTTGTGGTGGAAAAAAGTGAACAATAAAGAAAAACGAAATAAATAGAATATATAAAATCATTGAATTTGTTTGCTCTGATACAAAAGATCGGCCCCGAAGCAAGATATGGTGGGTGCCAACAACTTTCACTTGTTAGGAGTAGGGGCTGAAAAGAGATCTTTGTATAGGTTGGGTTTTCTGGGCTTTGATGCTCACCTTCTTATTATAATAAGGGGAGGGTTTAATAAAGGAGTTGAAAGCTACTTGACTGTAAGGAGAGGAGGTCAAATAAAAAAAAGGAGATGTTAATTAATCAAAGGTCCAACTGATCACCACGCCTGTATTGTAAATATGCGGTTAGGAATAATCCAGCCAAAGTAATAGGAATTAGGCCTAACACGATTCAAAATAGAAAAACTTCAACCATTTTTCTTTGTTGGAAAGGAGAAAAAAAAGAGGTAATATCTATACCTAAATATTAATCCGAATTGACATAAATTTCAATGACAATGACCAAGAATTGACAATTGGTAACGTAAGTAAATATAGAATAAACGTAATCCCACAGAAAGATTTCTTTTTTTGAATTTTTCATTTTGAATATTCAGTTTAAATAAGTCGTATCTTGCTCAGATCAATAAACAGAGTTGAGGTTATAATCAAAGCCGCTAATAGAAAACTGAAAGAACTAGTTATAATAAGCATAAAAGGGCTAAATTAAATGAAATATGTTCTTTTTATACATATGTTTAGAAAACACTTACCTAAATTTCCATTTTTGCAAAATAGGAGGATAGGCAAAAATCTCAATTTCAATTGAAAGAAGAAGTTGAATGAAATTTGATTTATCTATCATTATAGGAAGACAACACTAACAAAGATAAAGTGACAGACATATAAAATAAGTTGATTCATCATTTTTTACATCTATCCATCCCGCAATTCCAATCAGCCAATTCATTAAGTAACTCTTTGGTAAACTATTAAACTAATAAGAGTTGTATCGTCTAACTTTATTAAAAAATGAAACATGAATTTTTATAGAATCAAATTCAAAAATCTTTTCTATTTTGATCATTTCTTAGATTATGTTGAATTGTATCGAATCCATTTTCTATTTTAAGGCGAACACTTATAAAACTAGAAAACTTTTTCTTTTTACTTTAATTTAAGATTTAACTCATTAGATTTAGTAATATATTAATTCACATAATATCTTGAATGATTGAGAAGAAGAAAAAGTGATCACACAATCGCTTGAAAAAATCTTTTTTTTGGGATCAATATTAGCATTTCATCCAATGATAAACAACACCCAAATTATAAAGCTATGACACAATCAAACCCGAACGAACAAAATGTTGAATTTTATCATACCAGTCTCTACTGGGGGTAATTACTCGTTTTGTGCTTGCTTTTTTATTTTCCAATTATTTCTTCAATTAACAAAACAAAAGAGAATAAATAAGATTTTCTTAGCTCCTTCAGAAGGATCTCATAATTCAATTATCCAAGGCTGTTTATGTCTCTAGCATGACTACTTGGTATATCATGATAAAAAAGGGTCCGGTCAAGCCTTGCAGGGTCGCTTGCCTAGTTAGACGGTACTAGGCTATGAGAGGCTCAACATCGGGTCCAATGTAAAGCAAACCTTGCGAATGATGGTGGCTCCATACAAGTAGACGTAGGCCCTAAAACCATAACAAATACAAGACAACTATAGGTAGGACGTATGTGTTCTCGGGCGAATGCTGACTCGGTTAGTATACAAGACCATCAACATAGTAATAGGATGCATGTGCTGATGCCAAGACTCATGTAACAACAAGATGGACCAAATCTCAGCCATAGTTGGTTTTGGTCGTTGAAGCTTCGCTGTATTGACAAAGCTTTCATAGTCCGAAGGCAGGCCAACAAGAAGGAATATAAACATATCAGATTGGGACACCAGTGCATTGATAGATGCCAAGGAGTCACAACTGTTCTTGAATGTACGAAGGTAAGCCGCCATAAACGGATTTCCTTTCTTCTCTCTTTCACTATTATCTTTCTCACTAACATGAAAGGATTTCTATAAAACATACTTTGGGGAGGGGATCTTTGAACCTTGTTTGATATCCTCTTCCCTTTTCTGAATTAACTTGTCCTTGCGCTTAACACTTCTTAAAACTTGTGAGCGATTGTTGATCGCTCCTTTTCCTGGGCAATATCTGACGACTCCTGCCGTGAGTTAAAAATTCAGATTAGCTAATGCCAAAGAGGCCAGGAATGAGCTTTCGCTTTATCTAAAGAAAAAACTCTTCCTTTCTATCTTCTTGATCAGTGCATTTAGAGTGATCAGGTGAAGGCCCCCTTCTCATTGGCACGAATGAATCAGTTACATCTTATTTCTACTACTACCGAGTAGAAGACATTTCATCCATAGGCCTTGATATTTAAGGTAAAAGTGGACCTTAGCTGACTAACCTAATTTACCCCTTCTTATTGGATGACCGGCCCTTTCTTAGACTTGTTGAACTCCTGTCTCAATGAATAAAACTCCATTCCATGCCCCGCTGCTTGTCAATCACATCGAAAAGTCGTTGGGTCGGCGGAGATATAACACCTTTAAAAATGACTTAAGTGAAGCTAGAGCCTAACATGGTTGTAATGATATTCTAAGGTCCTTAAATGGTATAAAATATAGTATTGAGGGAGTGTCTAGATTTTTAGGTGATTTGGAAGTGAAACGTCAAGGGATGACCAAGACGTTCGACGACTAAGTCACCTATGTGCCTCATATGTGGTTATGTGCCTAATGTGTGTTTCATGAATTAATGAGGTCACTATATGAGTTATTATGGTGTTTATAGGTAGTGTGTCAAGTTTTGTGAAGTTCGGAGGTCAAACGTCTAAGAATGTCCATGACGTTCGAAAGGTTTGCGTTGAAACGACCTTGTGTGTCTATGCATGTTTCGTCAAGTTTTATGTGTTAATTTTGGATGAAATTGATGTGGTAGTTCCTTACCTTGTATATGGACATATTTGGGTTGGAAACGTCCAGGTACGACTCCACATAGGACCCACAAGGGCCCCTAGAAGAAGGATCCTAACTTGGAGCTCAACGCTGCCAGGCAGTGGCAATCGACTGCCCAAACGACGGGAGTATCTAAGGATTACTATCACCTTAGAGTCAATTTCAAAGATAATTTTCAAAGATTCCAAAAAGATGAAAAAGTCCAATTTCTACTCTAAGTCTTGGGTTCTTGCATGAAAGGTTTTCAAACATTAAGATATGATAATATTGATGTATAATTGATGTTTTCCAATGAAATTCTCCATTAACCCTTGAACTTTTCAAATCCCTCAATTTGACTAAAATATGGGTTATGAGATCGTGCTTTGATATTAATGAATTCATGTGTAGATTTTTATGGGCTTTTGATCCATGTATAGATTATGATTGATTTGTTTATAGGTTGTTTCAATTTGATCAATTGAGTATTGTATATTCTTAGATCTATTGAATATTAAGCTTATTGAATTGATATTGACTAAATGTTTATGAATTCTAGTGTAGTTTTCTATGGGCTATGGAATGATGCAAGAATTGTATTCAATTGATGTCTAATTGGTCTTAGATTGATAATTCTATATTTAATTGACCTAGATTCATTGAGTATTATAGTTTATGTAGTGAATTGATGTTCATGGTCATGGGTAAGGGCCTATTGGTATTGAATTGGATGATTTAGCTTTGGATTGAAGTGGTGAGATTGAATGGGTGGTATTCTTCCCTAACTCTCTTAATATTATGTAAAGTTTTTTTATTACAATGGTGATTGGTATGGTCCACTTATGGTGGCGGTGCTATGTGAATTGATGTGGCCTTGTCGGCGTTACTTTATGTATTATGATGATCATGGCCTTGTCGGCACTACTTGAAGTATGATTTGTGTAGTTGATTTATGTGAAGTATGAGAATATCTATCTACATGATAAGTAATGTAAAAGTATATGTGTTCTCCTATTGATTCTATTTAGGTGTTCATGTTAGACTATGTCTATGTCTTTATGTGGATAGTCTTAGGGTTGATTCATGGTTATTCCTACTTGACTATATGAGTTTATGATGATTATATTGATGATTATATTGATGATGATATGGTAGTGTATAGGATGGCTTAAAGATGATAATGGTTATTCCTATGTGCTTTTAGAATGACATGTAATATGTGTTAAAGTGAAGTATGTTGTGTCTTGTCTTGGTTGACTTGTGTCCCTTACTTGATGCATGCATGAATGTGAATATGAGATGTCTTGACTTAGGATGATAAAACCTCTTATTCTTGTATGTATGAATGACATGAGACCTTGAATGATGTTAAGAGGGTCCTTTACGTAGAACCTTGAACCTAGTGGTAAGGTTATGAATATTGAAGTCGAAAGTCGTAATGGTATCCTTCAAGTAAAGGAATGATAGACTTAAGGTTGGTTGGATGGAACAATATCATATCAATCCTTAGAAAAGTCATTATGGGCTTCTTGTCGCCATTATAAGGTAGCCCTAATGGACCTCTTTGGTAGGGTAAATGTGATTGGGTTATGAACTTGATATGGAACCCCTTTATATGAACCTTTAATGAAAATTACTCTATGAGAACAAAGGCTAGCACTGAGTGAGTATGGTAAGGGAAGTAAATCTAGTTAAAGTATGAGACTAGAGTATAAAGCATGCCCTTCATATTCCTTAACCATGTGCCTACATGCGATGTGTCCAAATTCTACCATTGGCAAGTAGAACACTCTCATCGGAGTAGGTTAGAACTCCGAATTACATGTTTTGCTACCATGGTCTATGTCTGTTATTGCCTATTCTCATCATGTGGATACCTACTAGCATTAGAGAAGTTCTATGAAGTCTAGGTGGTGGTATGGGACGCTATTAGACATTGAAAAATAGGATTTGAAGGTGTTAGTGAGAGTCCCTAGGTCTTGTCCAAGACTATTACTTGAATGTCCCTATGTGATGAAAGTCTCTTAAATGAACTAAGTAATGTAATGACTTAAGTTAGAAAAGTATGTTATGTAAGACCCCAAAAATAAGATAAGGTGTCTAGAGTCTAATATGTTCTTATTAAAGTTATAAGGTTCTAAAATGTCTTATTATATGGTATAGAGGAAGTGTGCAAAGTTTGAAGTGATTTGGAAGTCGAACGTCAAAGGACGACCAAGACGTTCGACGACTAGTCGCTTATGTGCCTCCTGTGTGTATGCATGCCTATATTTGTATGAAATGAGCCTAATAAGTCTTAAAATGGTTTATAATGATTTTTAATGTTGTTATATGAAGTTTCGTGAATTTTGGAGGTCAAACGATCAAGAACGTCCAAGGCGTTCGAAAGATAGCCCCTAAGACGTTCATTGTATGTCATGGTGGGGCCTAGGATGTTTGGACGTCTTGTAGGTGTTTGTTATGGATGGAATTTATGTGGAAGGTCTATAACATGTTAAGGTTTGTAATAACATTGGAAACGTCCAGGTATGACTTCTAAAGGGCCCCATAAGAGGCCCCAAAAGAAGGACCCAAGGCTGTCGAAGACACTGCCTGGGCAGTGTCCATTGACGGACCGAACGACGGATCGTTGGTCCACCAATGGACCGTCGAGCAGGTCTAGTCGAATGTCACTTGCCTTTTTCAGGTATTAATCCAAGAATTTGGCTAAGTACCCAACGACGGAGACCTAGGAACGGTCTGTCATCGGGACGATGCCCCGTAGGTGCCTCCGTCGAGGGTGCACTGTCAACTGGCAGCTGCGTCTGTTTCACTTAAGGGGTGAATGGGAAATTCACCCCACGTCCTAACCTGACTATTATGGGTTTATTTAACTAATTTAGGTGTATATAAGTCATCCAAAAAGTGATAAATCCATTCTAAAATCAACTCACATGTTTTAAGCTCTTCCCTCAAAAAATACTCTCTCTAGAAACCACCATTGTTGGTGAAGCTTAAGATCAGATTCAAGATGGGTTTTCCATGGATGAATCATGGATATTTAAAGGTTTTCAACTAATTAAATGTATGGCAATCCTTCATATTTAAGTAACCTTTCACTTGGAGAGTTCTTCTCAAAGTTTTCTAAAGGATTTCATGATCAAGTTTCCAATCTTCCAATCTAGCCATGGGTTCTTTCTCAAAACGTTTTTAATGATTAAATCATGATGAATTGAAGTTAATACACTGATTTGAACATGATTTCACTCCAATTGCATGATGAACCCATGTTCCTTCCAAAATTGATTTAGCTCTTGCATGGGCTTTGTGATCATGGCTTGTTCTTAATTGAATTATGAATTTCTTACGTTGAATTGCTTTTGTTTATTGTTATTTACGTTAATTCATGGTTAATGGATGATGAAAAGTCCATGATGATTAATATATGAAGATTTGAACATGAATAGCCTATGTTTCTACATGTTGCCTTGAAGTCGATTGTGGGATCGTTTGTGTAAAGTTTTGAATATGTATGAACTGCTGTAGCTACTGTTTTTAGGTGATATTATGGATAAATTAGTAGGTATAAATCCCTGATAATCAAATTATGATAGTCTTACATGAATTGATCTAGATTCCTTTAGGTTGTGAAGTCAAAAAGCTAAGTGTGTGATGCATCTTGAATTGTTATTAGATGAAGCATGGTTTCTTCTTGATTTCTTATCTAATTAGCTACTTCCTAATGAGTATATTGTGGTTAAAATATGAATGAAGATCAAAGCCTTAGAGAATTAATAGTATTGGTAAATTCCTCTATACTCTAATAAATCAATAACCCTAATGCCTATGGTGTAACCTTAATCTTGAAAGTATGTAAGCATGATTTCAATATGGTTAAATGTAGGTTTAGATACTGCCTTAGATTTATATTAGGTATGAAATATGATTTAAAATCAATGCAAGTGAAGTTAGCTAATGATCTATGTTATTCTACTTTCCTAGTATGTTGATGTGTTGTATTATGTTATAGTATAATCTTGTAGCGACTTGTACATGGTTTCTTATGTGTTTAAAGTACATTTAGCTACTGCTATATATATGAATTATTGATAAATAAGGTGTATTGATCAATGATGATCAAAGAGTGAGAAATTGATAAGAATGCTTATTTCCTCTACTCTTCTACTTCTCTATTTCTTTATAATAATGTTGAAGAAGCCTTGTATGGCATTGTGTGGTATAGTCCACTTATGGTGGAGGTGTTTACTTTATTATCATTATATATGTGTTGACCTTGGCCTTGAAGGCAAATTGATGAATAAATGATTTAGTGATTTAGATGGTCACCTTGTGAGTAATTGTGCCTACCTGCCTATTCTAGTTGTGATCTAGGTTGTGTGGCTATTGTATGAGCATGTGTATAATCATGTCAGGTATTGTATAGGTGCTTCCATTTATGTGTTAAAATGGTTAATAGCCCCTATCCATGTACCCCTTATATGAAAGTGTAAATAGCTTAAGTTAGGAGTCTTGATTATAATGTATATATTGACTTGCCTCCTATGCTATTATGTGTTGTGTGCTATGTGCTTGAAAGTGTAATATGGTCTAAGAGGGTGGCTGCCTCAAGAAGTTATTGATAGCCATTATGTGATCATGTTAGCCAATGTACACACACTCTCACTTACATGCATGTTACAAGTAGTATAGGTCATTGTGTCTAAATAAAAGGTAGTTCTCATATTCACTAGTGTCTACTACTATGCATGTAAAGTATATATATATATATATGAAGTATGTCATGTATTCCTTACTAGGATGACTTGATAGGTGTACTAGTATGGGCAAGGGTATGGGACTTCGTCTATGCATTGCACATGTGTGCCTTGATAGGATACTTCTAGTTTGGTTTCTATATGCATGAATGTGTATGTATGAACATGTGTGACTTAATGTGTTATGTGAAAGGTTTGCTCACATATATGTATACACTCACACACATGAATGATGATCTAGTTAACAAGTAAGCTATGAAAGATGTACTCAAGTGTAACCTTAACTAGATAGTGCTATTGCATATGCTATGTTCATGTGAAGGGGCTATGTCACATGAGTTAGATTGATGAACTCTGATATATGACCTATGAGCTAAGAATATGAGGGTATGAATATCCTAAGCCAATGTTTTATAAATAAATATAATAAAGATTTTCAATAAAGGGAACTTAGCTTAGCACTGAGTGAACTTGTAGATGAGGGGGTGACACTTTCCAACATAAGGAAGGTAGGGTTCACCATGGTCCTCATGTGAGGGAGTGATACTTTCCCCGAATAGGAAAGGTAGGGTTCACTACGGTCCTCATGGGGTGGATAGCCTCATGACCCTTTATAGAGTGTAGAGTTGATATTTCCATGGATTCCCCCAAGTTCCATAAACTATGCTTGCCACATAGGACCTAGCAAGTGATATCACCTAGTATGCTAGAATGTATGTTAATGTTCTACCTTGGCTAGGTAGTAACACCTTCCATTGGTGTAAGGCTATACAACACCAAATTCCATGTTTAGCACTCATGGTCTTAGTGTCGGGTAAGGCTATACTTTCCCTAAAGTAAAATGGACAATGGAAGTAAATGAATGAGGATCCTAACTAGGATAACCTAAGGGTAGTTGCTTAGTGTAGGTGGGGGTATGGGACTTCACCTATGCATTGCACAAGTGACTCTTGAGGGAAGTCTTAGGAAGGTGTTCTAATGCATGTCTCTAAGTATATGTCCTTTATGCATGATATTGTAGTATTAGTCTATTTGTTATGAAGGTCTACATGATGTGAGTCTTTATGCATGATGTTAATCTTGTTGACTATATGATGAAGGTCTTACTTGACATAAATGAAGTCATCTTCTCTATATATGTTGATATATGATTTGGATGTAAGGGCTTGTGATCTTATGATAGGTTTACTAATCATGTGTGAGGTTATGGGGCCTTGCATGTGCATTACACTAGTAGATCTAGATTGGGGGCATGAGTTAGGTTTTATAAGGTCCAATGTGAAGTAAAATAAGTGCATGTGCATATTGACTAGGAGTTCATGGTAATGTCTTTATGGTCTTGTTGAACTATGTCTATGTTGTACTATACTTCTATGATGGTATGTGTTGTCTTGTGTAGATGATATGTATGCTTTTCTCTTATGGTCTTAAGGTGATACATTGCACCAAGTATCCCTAAAGGATTACTTAGGAGGCTAATGAATTAAAAGAAAGAGGTAAATGTTAAGAAGAGAGAGCTCATTGTAAAGTGACCTAAAATGGGGATTAAATTCTATGTGTGCTTTCCTATGATGTTTGGCCTTTAGTTATGTTTATATGAAGTATGAAAATGATGAAAATGCTATTGTTTAAATATCTTATAAAGATTTACTCAAAAAGCATGATGTATGATTTTAAACGAAAATGTCCCTTTTAAATGCATGTTTTTTGCATGGTTGTCATACTTAGTGCATTCTTGTACTAATTACATTCTTCTCTACTTTTTACACAAAGTGTAGGTAATGGAGTGCTTAAAGGAGGTGTTATGATTGAGGAGCTTGATAGGTGATTTCCCAAGCTCAAGGAAAGGAATCCTTAAGTCCAAGGATGTCCAAATGTGTACTTATTGTAAAGTCTATTAAGTAATGTATAGCTTTGTATTATGTCTTAAGGGCCTTGTCTTTAATGTACTCTAAAAGTTATTGAGTCTAAGATGGAAAAGAGACTTAGAGTCTAAATATGCATTATGATATTTTATATAGATGAAGTAAGTTTCTAGCATATGATGTGTTATGAAAAGTTTTAAATTTTCCGCTGAATTTACTATGTCAATGCAATGAATGATAAATATGGTCTTGTATAAGACCTCCGAGAGGTCAAGTACGCCATGTTACTTCTAAGGGGTGATCCCCGGATGTGACATGTTAAATGAATAAGTACTTATCTAGAGTAGTTAAAGGTTGTCTAGTTAAGGTGTGAAGGGGGCATAGGAATGGTCACTTCTTATCTTACCTAGATAAGTCTTAAGAATGACTCTAGTTAGAAAATATTGGTTGATTATGTAGACATGATACAAACATAGGTATTCTTAAGGATTACTTAGGTAATCTTGAAGAGGTCAATCATGGACGTTATCTTCTTGATTTACTTATGTAAGTCTTTTGATAACCTTTGTAGGGGAGAATGTCATATTATATGTATGCTAATGTATTAAGTGAGAATGATTCTATCTTAGGTAGTCTATAGGATATCTTAAGTGTGTGTGTAAGGGATTGTATGGGTTGTCGCTTCACAACTCACTCAAGTAAGACTTAGAGTCACCTTTGGTAGGAGGAGCTCATGCTCATGTGTTTATGTGCTTGGTGTGTATCTCTTTATAGGTGGTCTTTAGGATCATTTAGGTGTGTCTAGAGAGGTTGTATGGGCGGTTTCTCTTTGTATTACTTAAGTGAGTCTTAGGATAGCTCTTAGTCAGGGGATTATATGCTAAAAGGTGTGTAAAGTTAAGATAAGGAACTTCACTGTAACATTGAAGAAGTTCACTGTACAGTGAAGTTGCTTACTGTAATGTTTTCCTAAAAATGTGAATAATTGCTTAAATGATTTCTTATGTGTTTATAAGTTATTAAATGTTGTTCTTATGCTTATATTATGATAAATCAAAATTCATGAAAAACATGTTATTTACTAAATGTCCCTTTTCATGGTTTTTGCATGGCTTCCATACTTAGTGCATCTAATGTGCTAACCCCTTCTTTTCCCTTTTTTGACTAAAGTATAGGGAATCGGAAGTCTTGATATTCCATGGAGGATGGATAGGTTTCTAAAGGTTGAAGATGATGTATTGGTGAGTCCTCCTTGATTGAAGGACAATATTCACATATTCCTTTATGTCTTAGTCTTTTATTTTATGTCTTGTATGGGCTTAATCCCTAGTGTTGTATACTCCAAAATTTTAGATGGTTCAAGGAGATGTTGTAGAGGTATAATGTTTTAAATTAAAGTCTTCCGCTTGTGTAATGATTATGGAAAGAGTTCTTCGTGTGTAAATAAAGTTTTAAATTCTTACTCATTTTAGAATGGTTATTATGCAATGAATGATACGAGTGGCTTAGATGATACTTCTTGAAGTCTCATTTGTCGTGTGGCGGTACAAGGATTCTCTAACTTCTAGGGTTTACTTGTGGGTCGTTATATGCGACCTCTTTGGATAAAGAATTATACCACAAAGCCCCAACTAGGTACTACCACTTATAGGAGTCTTCTTTGCTAGTGGAATACCCCCCACGATAAGAAAGAATAGTGGGATACTCACGCTCTCGTTCGACGTGACAGTCAGTTATAATGGGTAAACTAACGAAGGGGAGAATTTGATTTAATCACAGAATTGAATTGGGTCTCATCCCTTCGACTCCTCGCTGCATACTTCAATGACAAAGGAAAAAAGCTTTGTTGCGTGCTTCTTAGGGTGTGGTTGCAAGATCTCGCTTTTCGTTCGAAAATGTGTACGTAGTTTACTTGTACAATAGCTCTCTCTCTTTCTGTGAGAGTGATCAGAAAGAATTCTCTCTGCCCCTCTGTATCTGACCCTGACCCACGCTCTTGCCCTCTTTCATCATCCAAGTCGCATACCTCCTAAACAGTCTATTTGGTTTTTAAACGTGATCTATTTAATTGATTAACTGTGAACTACGTGGGACTTGATTGTTTTTTTTATTGAAAAGAGAAGGTACGGAGGCAGCTCTCCTAAAAAAGAGTGAAGTTCTGGCTGCCTTTGAAGGCTAGCTCCTGCTTCAGAGCTTGATCCCCATATCTCACATATTGGAAAAGGAAAACAAAAAAGGGGAACTTAGTCAATAGACAAAGAAAAAATGGGATATGTTACACAAAAAACAATCCAATGTTTGTCTTTCTAAAGATTGATTTTCCTTGTCGTAGTTCATATTCAAGAAAAAATTTGATTTTTCTTCTTATTGTGGAAACGGAGGGAAGGAAAAGGTCCGTAGGAGGACAACTATCAGTATTAGCTGACTGGTGACGAGGATTATATAGTTTGAGAGATGGATCGAGTTTTAAAGTGTGTTTATAGCGGAATGGAATGTGCCCTATCCCGTGGAGGAGAGGAGCCTATCATGTAAGGAATTTCGGTCAACACTACGCTTTTTCAGCCAGTTTAGTATAGTAGCAGTTTCAAATCAATGCAAGCCAATGGGAACCCCTTCTTAGGGACAGTCGCATAGACTGAGACGTGAATGTATGACAAGTGTTTGGGAAGTTGGATCGACCCCTTTGATCTATCATAAGAAAAAATATCGGAGATCATCAAGACCTACCATATTAATGGGATCTCTGGTAGTAGGCCCAAGCCCCGGAAGACAAGTGAGTCTTAATAACATAAGCGAGAATGCCAAGGTCTTATCAAATCCTCTTCAATCATTGAATCATTGTTCAGCGCTTTCTCTCGCATGCGTCTGTGGTAAATGGGAGCAACAAAAGATTAAACCCTACCCCACTAGGCTCAAGCCGGGGAGTGGAAAACCACATAACTATAAGGAGAGGAGTTCCAGTTCTTAAGATTTGGAAATCCTAGTGGGCTATTGCTCCTGCTAGACAGAACAGTTGAACTGCCATTGGCCCTGGTTCAACCTTTACTTTGAATTAGACTTAGGCTTTAACGGGGCTTCTTCCTAAATATAAATTACCAAAAGATTTTAGACTGATGCAAGGCTTGAACATAAACGAAGAGATGGCTAACGGAAGATTGCGTATTTCATTCAAAGAAATCCCTTTATTTTGAGTATCTTTAGTGAGCCTATAGATGGAGACCCTACAGAGCCCGTAAACTCTCGATTTAGACATGAAACTAGGCCATTCCAGACCTTTTCCTTATTGAACGAGAAGACCGATGCCACTATCGCCTCTTGGATTTACTTACATATAATATATTTGACTGGAAGGAAGGTTATACGAATGACTTTGCTAGAGTAGTTTCATCGCTGGAAGGGAGGGAGAAGGTTCTTCGACTTAAGCCCGACCTCTATAATCTGAAATGAGTGCAGAAATGTACCTTTAAAGAAAGGATCTTTACAGAAAAAGAGCTCAGAGGTTTAGTCAACTTTTGTCCGATTTTCTTTTTTCTTCTCGATGAGAGGCTTCCCCAACAGCAATGGAAACCTTATGGTCTTTCCCAATCCAATCTTTTTCTATTACTGACACCCGGAGCCAGCAACAATTTCTAAAGCAACTCCCGAACCTAATTCCAAATGTCACATACCTGTTGCATAAAAAGAAAATGCATAAATGCATATATAGTTGGAATCTCCAATAGGGCAAGCATTATTATGAAAATGTTGACTTTCCAGCTGGGACATCATCCACATCATCATGTTTCTTTAGTATAAGAAGTAGATTGAAGGGGCCGACCCGGTCATCATAGAGAAAACTACCACTCTTTCAATTGGCGTCTAACTATCTTCTTCTTACTAGGGTCGGGGTTGGTCTTTCTAATCAATCAGAAAATGAACCGGTGTGAAGATATTGAATTCAAGATTGAGTTTTCCTTCGTGGTAAAGAGCCTCTTCATTCAAGCGGATATTATCTAACCTGCGATCAGCTATGATATGCTCAAATATTTACACCTCCCTCTTCGGTCGATCCATAAGACGTTTCGTTAGAAGTTGACATCTCAACAGAGTCCTCCGGTCGAGTTGGGAAAATGCCCTTGAGAACTATCTCATAAAGCAAAGAAAGAAATAGATAGACTTAGATGAGGGAATCTTAAACCCCTCTCCCTACGGTCGGAAAAATTTGAACTTTTTGTTTACTTAAACTTCATAGTGAGAAACATTGAGCTCGTACAAGACTATCTACATAAACTCATAAGCGTTCACAACAACCATCTAATATCAAGATAATCAAATGAAACACATAGTCATATCTGTATAAAAATATAGAGTTGCAAAAATGGCACCAATACAATATCTGAAAATAACTGGGAAAGAAACACTAGTGGAACATACTCCACTAGTTAATGCCTACGTCTAATGCTAGAATAAAATAGCAAGCATCCTCGAAAGCATGAGGGCCTACCAAATCCAGATGAAAGCTCCACGTCCGAATAACTTCAACGTCGACTCGTAAGCTCTAGCGTCCAGCTGCACCTGCACCTAAAAGTAGAGAGTTGTATGGGATTAGTACATACTTGTACTAAGTATGGGTATATGCAAGCACACACCAAGGACATGCATGATTAAGAAGAGCTCTCTCCTAACGATATGAATTATGGAAAGTCAAGTAAGTGGACTTGCCAAAAATCAGATTAGGAAAGTCATGCTATGAGAGTAACATGCATCATCATACGTATCATATTGCACACAACACATAACATATTGCATAGAGCACATAACATATTGCACATAGCACATAACATATTGCATATAGCACATAACATATTTCATATCATTCGTTCATATGCCATGAGACCTTGGAATCATGGACTTGACATTAGGACTTCCCAAAATGAGGGCTCAACATATGGGACCTCAACTAGGGAGCCTTCTTTAGCAAACAGAGAGTCTGCTTCATTCATTCATACGTACTTCATTTTCATTCGTTCGTAAGCTAGTGTAAACACCAGCCATACCTAGGATGTAGTTTAAGACTTTCATCGGTTTCGCTGTGCAATGACCAAGAATGACCTAGTGTAATTACTTAAGTCTAGCTCACCTCTTGATTATCCTATCCTAACACCTTTGGTATCGTTCATTTCATTATGTGCATTACTTGAGGCTGGCCTCATTCTTTCTTTGGGAACTTTAACCTCAACCGACATAGATCATGTGAGCATCATGAAATCCAGTGTTTAACCCCACACCAAAAAGAGGTAGAATCAATTGCAAAAGTGAACCAAAACATGTTAGCGTATATAGGGACTCGAACACTGCTAGAACCCTATATTGGCAGTATAGGTTCAAAGACTAAGAGATATAAGGAGACCCATACCCGTCTAGATGGACAGTCTCATCTCATGAGAATTACACGAACCTCTGCCTTCCCGAAAGAAGGAATCGCGACTCATAGCTAGCCTATCAGTGCTCAGTATAAAGTTCCATTACATTCATCTCATACATCATAGAAGCTGGCTTCTAGCATGAGGCATCATAGCTCATTAGACGATTTCTCATCTCATCATTAGTATTAAGTATGCTTTAACTTCAATACTTTCATTAGAGTGTTCATAGAGACTGGTCTTTTCATTCTATACACTCTCATAGGTGAGTACGTCTTGGTAACATTTACTTAGGCTCATTTGAGATTTCTCTCACCTTTCACGTTAGCCTATTATCATGTTGTCACCACATTCATTAACTTTAGCACATTTACTCTTCATAATTACTCACCCCTTTACGTGAATGTTCATTTCATCGTATGCCAATACACTTGGCCCTTTAATGTGTGTCACACTCTTACCTAACCCCTCTATGGTTTCATCATCTCTTCACATAACATCTTAGGTTCACTTACTTTTAAACGTATGCTAGACTTATGAGTCCACACATACAAGCCATGATGCTTCGTTCATAGTTCGTCTAAGTGATTCATATTTACCCAAGATTATGTGGTACAAGACTTATACATCTTGTAGGTATGCCAAGATATTAATTTTGATCCTTAGTGGCAGCATTCATTAAATATTTGTTCACGTACGACTTATGTGTTAATACGAGATTGGCAAGGGAACCCGATTTCAAATCCCTTGAATAACACTTAATCTTATATTAAACTTGATAATTGCATTTTTCAGATTTGGGGGACCCTAGTTCGATCCCCATCACCCCCATATAATTTTCTTTCTTTTCCCTCTTCTCATTGTCGTTTAAGACAAGGAGATTGTGGGATCAATCCCCCACAAGCTCATTCTTTTTCTCTTAATTTTTCTCTTAACCTTCTCACCTATCCAAGAGGTTGTGGGTTCAATCCCCACTCGCCTCATTTTATTTTTCTCCTTTATTTTTCTCCTAACTCTCTCATCTATTCAAGAGGTTGTGGGTTCAATCCCCACTCACCTCATTTTATTTTTCTCCTTTATTTTTCTCCTAACTCTCTCATCTATTCAAGAGGTTGTGGGTTCAATCCCCACTCACCACATTTATTTTTCTCCTTTATTTTTCTCCTAACTCTCTCATCTATTCAAGAGGTTGTGGGTTCAATCCCCACTCACCACATTTATTTTTCCTTTCATTTTTCTTATGAAATTTTTATGTAATTTGCATTTGGTGAGGTCTTGGGTTCAATTCCCAATGACCTCACAATTTTTAAAATTATTTAAAACATAGCTCACTTTTCAAATTTTTGGCCGAGACCAATATTTCCAGGAAGATGGAAATTTGGACTTTCTCAATCCATCTTTCTCTGAAGTTTTTATGTTGATTCTTGGAGTAATTCGGGTGACATATTTCCAGAAACATTACCCTTATATGAACATCACACTTTTAACATTTTCATACACGAAAACACAACATTTCTAACACACAAATTTCAGGCAACAACATAGTTAATTTACAGCACACCCATGCTCACACAGTTAACTTAAAACACTTTTCTGGAATACATCTTTCATTTCTTACATAATTTCCAAATACATATGCAACACATAATCACAACCAGACCTAAAATTATCTACCAGAAGACATACCAATGCATGCTTTGAATCTTTCAAAGGATCTAATGACAGAGGCATGCAACGTGGACAACCTTAGTTTTCAATTGCGATTAGACTGAACCTTAAGGGTCTCTTGTGAAAGGGACCAAGAGAGAAGAAAACCCATACCTGAAGTTGTTCAAAGGTGATTCAACGTGCTGCCTATTTCCCCACTAAGCTAACGTCTCACCACCGAAACCACAAGAAAAATCCATCGAGAAATTAATTTTTAATTTTCGTTTTTAAGCTTGTTTTGCTTTTGAGTTTTTAGATTTCAAGTTCTTGATGAACTTTGTATTTTACGTTCTGTTCTTGTTCTCTTGTTGAAGGCAGATCGTGAGTGAGAGAGAGATGGTGAGAAACGTGTGAGAGTGTTAACTTAGGATTAGGAGATTAGGGAGAGACTTAGTCAAATTAGGATTTATATTTAATTAATAAATAAAAATCTGATTTTTCCTTTTTATTAAATCAACAATTAAATATTAATTGATTAAACTAATTCACTAAATAAAATAAATCAATTAAATCATTACTTCCACCTAGGCTCGAACCCGGGTGGAGAAAGATTTCGCTCAAAGGGTTAATTTTGGCCCTTTCTACCCAAATTGCCCCTCCACCATATTAATTAATTAATTAATTAGGTTAATTATAATACTACCCTTAACATGTAAAAAGACTATTTTACCCCTCGACCCTCCAAACTTAAGATTACCCATTTTTAAGTCCGGTTAAGACTTATCCGGGTAGATCTTCATATTCGAGTGCCCAACATGGCTGGACCCAACCTTTCCTAGCTCAACTAACTCACCAAGTTGGTTGGCTTGGCTGTTGCAAGGGTTCAGAGGTCTGGTTCTACGCGCATCAATCAGTGTGAACCCGGTCTAATCATAGGCATTCTAGATACATTAAGCATTACTTAGCATAGCCATTTTAGGGTTGTTACATTATCCCCCCCTTAGGAACATTTGTCCCCGAATGACACTTCTAATAATCTAGCACAACGCCAGTCATATCATAACATAGGTACTATACACAGTCAAGCAATAACAACCAGGAATAGAGGAGATAAGTAACTTAGACTTAAGAGTAGAAAGTCTAACCTCAAGAGCTGAAAAGATGAGGCTAGCGGGATCTCATATCGGCCTCGGCCTCCCATGTAGCACCCTCAACAAGAAGATTCCTCCATAATACCTTCACTGTGGCAATCTCCTTGTTCCTCAGCCGCTTGATTTGTCTGTCTAAAATCTCAACAGGTACCTCCTCATAGGACAAGTCTTCATAACCCCCAAACCTTCAACAGTCACAATCGATGTTGGATCACCAAGGTACTTCTTTAACATAGAGACATGAAAGACTGGATGAATAGAAGCTAGCTCCGCAGGCAACTCCAACTCATAGGCTACCTCACCCACACGCTGTATGATCTTATATGGCCCAACGTACCTCGGACTCAACTTCCCCTTCCTACCAAACCTCATCACCCCCTTCATAGGTGATATCTTCAAATAGACCTGGTCACCAACATCAAACTCTAAGGGCCATTTTTTGTTGTTTGCATAAGACTTTTTCCAACTGTAAGCAGTAGTCAACCTGTCCCTAATCACCCTGACCTTCTCTAAGGCCTCATGAATAATTTTTGGACCCAATATGGAGGACTCTCCAACCTCGAACCACCCAACTGGAGACCTACACCTTCTGCCATACACTGCCTCAAACGGTACCATCCCAATGCTGGAGTGATAGCTGTTATTATAGAGAACTCTATCAAAGGCAGATGGTCGTCCCAACTACCTCTGAAGTCAATCACACACGCTCTCAACATGTCCTCCAATGTCTGAATGGTGCACTCTACCTGCCTATCTGTATAAGGATGAAAGGCAGTACTAAGCTTTACCTGCGTGCCTAAGCTCTTCTAGAAGGATCTCCAGAAATGCAAAGTGAACTGAGCTCCTCTATCTGAAATGATAGACAAAGGAACCCCATGCCACCTCACAATCTCATCAATGTAGAGTCTCGCATAATCCTCGGCTATGTAAGTAGACTTCACAGGGATAAAGTGGGCAGACTTAGTAATCCTGTCCACAATAACCCATATGGAGTCATGATGTCTCCTAGTCCTCAGAATACCAACCACGAAGTCCATGTCAATGGCCTCTCACTTCCAAGTCGGAACCTCAGTAAGACCACCAGCCTTATCTGCCTTAACCTGTTGACAATTGGGACACTTGGCCACATATTCAGCAATGTCCTTCTTCATGCCATCCCACCAATAGATCTGCTTAAGGTCATGATACATCTTGGTGGAACCTGGATGTATCGAATATCTGGAACCATGGGCCTCTGCAACAATGTTTTTTCACAAATCATCCACATCTAGTACACACAGCCTATCCTGGTACCTAAGTATGCCGTCACCTCCCAAAGCAAAAGACTCATTCATATTTACCAACACTGATTCCTTAATCTCCATCAACATAGGATCAAGATGTTGACCCTCCTTGACTTCAACTACCAAGGATGATTTAGAACTAGGATGAACTGAAACACCCCCACTAGTAGAGTCAACCAACCGCACACCCAGTCTGGCTAGTCTGTGTACATCTTTCACCAACTTCTTCTTCTCATCCTCAATGTCGGTTGTACTTCTCATGCTCAACCTGCTCAAAGCATCAGGTATAACATTTGCCTTTCCTGGATGGTAGTGGACACTCATATCATAGTCCTTCAATAGCTCCATGACCATAACGGGTACGAAAGGCTGTCTTTGGGATATCTTCATCCCTAACCCTAAGTTGATGATACCCGGAATGAATATCAATCTTCGTGAAGAAACTAGACCCTTGGAGCTGATAGAATAAGTCATCTATTATGGGAAGTGGATACCTGTTCTTTATAGTGACTTTGTTGAGCTGCCGATAATCGATACACGTCCTAAGGGTTCCATCTTTCTTTTTCACAAACAGCACTGGAGAGCCCCAAGGGGATATGCTCGGCTGGATAAAGCCCTTATCAGTGAGATCTTTTAACTGCAGCTTCAACTCTTTGAGTTCAGCTGGAGCCATTATGTAGGGAGGAATTGAAATTGATTTGGTATCGGGCTCTAGGTCGATTCCAAAATCATCTCTCGAGGGGGAGGGACTCCAGGCAAATCATCGGGGAAACATCTTGGAACTCATTCACTATAGGCACATAGTCTTTGGAAGGAATGTCATGATATAGATCATTGACACTCACAAGATGGCATAACAATCCCTTGGACATCATTTTATTAGCTTTTAGGTTCGAAATCAAGGAACTTGAACGACTCGAATTCTACCCCTCCCAGACCAATTCTACTTCATTAGGGAAATAGAATCTCACAAACCTACTACGGCAATCCATGAAGGCATAACATTTATAGAGTCAGTCCATACCAAATATAATATCGAAGTCATTCATGGGTAACTCAACAAGGTCTTCACACATAGTCTTTCCACATACTACTATTGGGCAGTCTTCACGAACCCTATCAACTCTTACATTTTCTCCTAAGGGATTACTAACTACGATGGGATCATGCAAACCCTCAGTTAGTGTTTCAAAAGTAAGAGCAAGCAAGGGAGTCACAAAAGAAAGTGTAGACCCTGGATCAAGTAAAGCATAAACAGAAGTAAACACATAAGTCACCCAAATCAGCAACCAACATGATGACTCAGACATTTTAACTTCATACTAGTGCATAAAACCATACACATGAAAAACTAATTTAGGCTACGCACCCGAGACATCACCAGTGGTGTCTTCCCCTACACCCCTAGACTTGAGTGCGAAGAATTGTTGCCTCCTTGGAGCCTCTTCACTTGGACCATTCGACTGAACTTTCTCCTTCCCTTTTTCTCGACCTCTCATATACGGACGATCCTTCATCATGTGACCCAGTTTTCCACAACTGTAACAAGCATTAGAGCCCCTCATACACTCACCTCCATGAAGTTTGCCACACTTTCTACAAGGTGGCCTCTCCTGAGGTGTATCTACTTCATTGCTTCTCTTAACTCTGGGCTCAAAATCTCTATCATAGCAACCCTTGGATGAATTTGACTTCCCTTGGTGGGAGATTCCGTTCTTAAACCTGGGCTTATCTCTGATTTCAGTACTACTCTTCCTTGAAAAATTCTTCTCATCTTGCCTTGACCTGTTCCCTGCCCTAGTGTGCTTCCTCTTTCTACTTTCCTCCACTTGTTGGACATGGACCATAAGCTTGGAAAGGCCCATGATAGCATGCAGCATAGCTGCCCTACACTCCTCCTCGAGATTCTCAGTAATCTAAGATCCAGTGTAAATCGGAGGATTCATCCTCGTGAAGTCCCTTAACCTGGTAGCCATGGTGCTGGCATGTGGGTTCTTCCTGGGAACACCTTGTTGCTCCGCCTGGGCTGTCATAGCCTGAGCTTGTAAGGTGATGGCTTTGGCCATTTGTACCAAGGATTTCCTCACTTCTCTATCTGTCAACCCAGCTGGATTAACAGGCATCTCCATTCCAGCAGTTGGAGCCTGGGGAGGAACTTGATTTACCCCAGCAGCTGCTCCTCCAATCTCTCCGCTTGCGTTCTCCTCGTATTCATCTTTCTGAATCCCAAGAGCTGATGATAGATACACTCATAACACCAAGAAATTAGACATTAGAGAAGGCACGATAAGATCAGAAGAAGGGAATTTTCCTACGCATCATGCTGTCTCTAATTTATGATAGTGGTACACTTCACTACCATGACTTAGAAACTACTCGATGTGGTTGATGTGAACTTATTATCCTCGGAGTTTAACCTAGTAATATAATACCAACTTTGTCATGACCGGAGTCTAGACCCTAGCCGAAACCGGCGTCGTTGACCTCTCAGAGGTCGCAGACAAGCCTACATACGTCATCGTTACATCATCTAGGTTACTTTTAGCGAAAAAATTTAAACTTTTTGTTTACTTAAACTTCATAGTGAGAAACATTGAGCTCGTACAAGACTATCTACATAAACTCATAAGCGTTCACAACAACCATCTAATATCAAGATAATCAAATGAAATACATAGCCATATCTGTATAAAAATATAGAGTTGCCAAACTGGCACCAATACAATATCTGAAAATAACTGGGAAAGAAACACTAGTGGAACATAATCCACTAGATAATGCCTACGTCTAATGCTAGAATAAATTTGCAAGCATCCTCTAAAGCATGAGGGCCTACCAAATCCGGATGAAAGCTCCACGTCCGAATAACTTCAACGTCGACTCATAAGCTCTAGCGTCCAGCTGCACCTACACCTAAAAGTAGAGAGTTGTACGGGATTAGTACACACTTGTACTAAGTATGGGTATATGCAAGCACACACCAAGAACATGCATGATTAAAAAGAGATCTCTCCTAACGATATGAATTATGGAAAGTCAAGTCAGTGGACTTGCCAAAATTTGATTAAGAAAGTCATGCTATGAGAGTAACAAGCATCATCATATATATCATATTGCACACAACACATAACATATTGCATATAGCACATAACATATTGCACATAGCACATAATATATTGCATATAGCACATAACATATTTCATATCATTTGTTCATATGCCATGAGACCTTGGAATCATGGACTTGACATTAGGACTTCCCAAAATGAGGGCTCAACATATGGGACCTCAACTAGGGAGCCTTCTTTAGCAAACACAGAGTCTGCTTCATTCATTCATACGTACTTCATTTTCCTTCGTTCGTAAGCTAGTGTAAACACCAGCCATACCTAGGATGTAGTTTAAGACTTTCATCGGGTTTGCTCTGCAATGACCAAGAATGACCTAGTGTCATTACTTAAGTCACCTCTTGATTATCCTATTCTAATACCTTTGGTATCATTCATTTCATTATGTGCATTACTTGAGGCTGGCCTCATTTTTTCTTTGGGAACTTTAACCTCAACCGACATAGATCATGTGAGCATCATGAAATCCAGTGTTTAACCCCACACCGAAAAGAGGTGGAATCACCGGCCAAAGTGAACCAAAACATGCTAGCGTATATAGGGACTCGAACCCTGCTAGAACCCTATATTGGCAGTATAGGTTCAAAGAAAGGAGATATAAGGAGACGCATACCCGTCTGGACGGACAGTCTCATCTCATGAGAATTACACGAACCTTTGCCTTCCCGAAAGAAGGAATTGCGACTCATAGCTAGCCTATCGGTGCTCAGTATAAAGTTCCATTACATTCATCTCATACATCATAGAAGCTGGCTTCTAGCATGAGGTATCATAGCTCATTAGATGATATCTCATCTCATCATTAGTATTAAGTATGCTTTAACTTCAATACTTTCATTAGAGTGTTCATAAAGACTGGTCTCCTCATTAACTTTACACTATCATAGTTGAGTACGTCTTGGTAACAATTACTTAGGCTCATTTGAGATTTCTCTCACCTTTCACATTAGCCTCTTATCATGTTGTCACCACATTCATTAACTTTAGAACATTTTCTCTTCATAATTACTCACCCCTTTACGTGAATGTTCATTTCATCGTATGCCAATACACTTGGCCCTTTAATGTGTGTCACACTCTTACCTAACCCCTCTAGGGTTTCATCATCTCTTCACATAACATCTTAGATTCACTTACTTTTAAACGTATGCTAGACTTATGAGTCCACACATACAAGCCATGAGGCTTCATTCATAGTTCGTCTAAGTGATTCATATTTACCCAAGATTATTTGGTACAAGACTTATACATCTTGTAGGTATGCCAAGATATTAATTTCGATCCTTAGAGGCAGCATTCATTAAATATTTTTTCACGTACGACTTATGTGTCAATACGAGATTAGGCAAGGGACCCGATTTTGAATCCCTTGAGCAACACTTAATCTTATATTAAACTTGATAATTGAATTTTTCAGATTTGGGGGACCCTGGTTCGATCCCCATCACCCCCATATCATTTTCTTTCTTTTTCCTCTTCTCTTTCTCGTTTAAGACAAGGAGATTGTGGTATCAATCCCCCACAAGCTCATTCTTTTTCTCTTAATTTTTCTCTTAACCTTCTCACCTATCCAAGAGGTTGTGGGTTCAATCCCCACTCACCTCATTTTATTTTTCTTTATTTTTCTCCTAACTCTCTCATCTATTCAAGAGGTTGTGGGTTCAATCCCCACTCACCTCATTTTATTTTTCTCCTTTATTTTTCTCCTAACTCTCTCATCTATTCAAGAGGTTGTGGGTTCAATCCCCACTCACCACATTTATTTTTCTCCTTTATTTTTCTCCTAACTCTCTCATCTATTCAAGAGGTTGTGGGTTCAATCCCCACTCACCACATTTATTTTTTCTTTCATTTTTCTTATGAAATTTTTATGTAATTTGCATTTGGTGAGGTTGGGTTCAATTCCCAATGACCTCACAATTTTAAAAAAAATTTAAAACATAGCTCACTTTTCAAATTTTTGGCCGAGACCAACATTTCCAGCAAGCTAGAAATTTGTCCTCTTTCAATCCATCTTTCTCTCAAGTTTTTATGTTGATTCTTGGAGTAATTTGGGTGACATTTTTCCAGCAACATTACCTTTATATGAACATCACACTTTTAACATTTCATACACGAAAACACAACATTTCTAACACATAAATTTCAGGCAGCAACATAGTTAATTTACAGCACACCCATTCTCACACAGTTAACTTAAAACACTTTTCCGGAATACATCTTTCATTCCTTACATAATTTCCAAATACATATTCAACACATAATCACAACCAGACCTAAAATTATCTACCAGAAGACATACCAACGCATGCTTTGAATCTTTCAAAGGATCTAATGACAGGGGCATGCAACGGGGACAACCTTAGTTTTCAATTGCGATTAGACTGAACCTTAAGGGTCTCTTGTGAAAGGGACCAAGAGAGAAGAAAACCCATACTGAAGTTGTTCAAAAGTGATTCAACGTGCTGCCTATTTCCCCACTAAGCCAACGTCTCACCACCGAAACCACAAGCAAAATCCGTTGAGAAATTAATTTTTAATTTTTGTTTTTAAGCTTGTTTTGCTTTTGAGTTTTTAGCTTTCAAGTTCTTGATGAACTTTGTATTTTACGTTCTGTTCTTGTTCTCTTGTTGAAGGCAGATCGTGAGTGAGAGAGAGATGGTGAGAAACGTGTGAGAGTGTTAACTTAGGATTAGGAGATTAGGGAGAGACTTAGTCAAATTAGGATTTATCTTTAATTAATAAATAAAAATCTGTTTTTTCCTTTTTCTTAAATCAACAATTAAATATTAATTAATTAAATTAATTGACTAAATAAAATAAATCAAATTAAATCATTGCTCCCACCTAGGCTCGAACCCGGGTGGAGCAAGATTTCGCTCAAAGGGTCAATTTCGGCCCTTTCTACCCAAATTACCCCTCCACCATATTAATTAATTAATTAATTAATTATTTAGGATAATTACAATACTACCCTTAGCCTGGAAAAAGACCATTTTACCCCTAGACCCTCCAAACTTAAGATTACCCATTTTTAAGCCCGGTTAAGACTCATCCGGATAGATCTTCATATTCGAGTGCCCTACATGGCTGGACCCAACCTTTCCTAGCTCAAATAACTCACCAAGTTGGTTGGCTTGGCTATTGCAAGGGTTCAGAGGTCTGGTTCTATGTGCATCAATCCGCGTGAACCCGGTCTAATCGTAGGCATTCTAGATACATTAAGCATTACTTAGCATAGCCATTTTAGGGTTGTTACACCTTGCTCGACCAAATGAACGTAGCAACAGGGATATTTAGAGATGGGAGAATGAGCGAATGAAAGGAATCCAAGAGGTGATTCCTGTCTTTGAATGGCCCGGGTTCTATATCATAATAATAGGTGTGGATGGGCTGATCAGAGTAGTTATCTCTCCTGATGTCCTAAAGAGCCTCTATAAGGTGAGCCCCGGTAGTGTTTAGAATACTGAAATAGATCTCGGTGGTCTTGGTAACTCAATAGAAATAGCTCTTTATGAAATATCTAGGTTTTTAGGTCTAGGTATGGTTCTACCTGCATGCCATAGCTTATGAGTCAAGGTTGTTCTGGGTATATTTTTCTAGGTAACCTATAAGGAGAATGTTGTGGGTTTGGGGGAATGGGAATCGAACAAAAGAGTGGAAATCTGTAGCAGGAGGAAGCAATTGATCGCATTCTCAGTCCCTCTTCCCAAAAGACATCCTTTTTTGAAACTAAACCCCTCCAGCCCATTAAATTTGGAGAACTCTAGATTAATTAATACTGGTTATAGGGGACTGCTAAAGGTATGTCAATTCGTTGGGTGAGTCGGAATTGAAAATTGAGGAAGCCCTTCGTTCGGACAGAGTGCAAGACACGTCTCTTTTTTAGAAAAGGCACCTGATTCGGGGGGGGGGGGTCTTCTATCCCAAAGGGAAGCCCTTATCCTTGGAAACCAACTTGGACCACCTATCTCATATAGAGAACTCTGGGACCCATCACAGCCTGCCTTATAAAAGGGTTTTGCTAGGGATTGCTCGACAGGACTTAGAGCTGGTCTTTGAAGGAATAAAAAAAAAAGTGGTAGAGCTAATATTTGTCAGCAATATTCTCTCTTCTATCTATCAACCATTTCATTATGGAACTTTATCCCCGAGCTACGAAACTAAAAAGTCTATTAGAAAGTCAAATTAGCCACTTTTACACGAATTTTCAAGTGGACGGAATCGGTCAAGTGGTCTAAGTTGGGGATGGGATTGCACGTGCTTATGGATTGAACGAGATTCAAGCTGGAGAAATGGTTGAATTTGCCAGCGGTGTAAAAGAAATAGCCTTGAATCTTGAGAATGAGAATGTATGGATTGTTGTCTTTGGTAGTGATGCTGTTATTAAAGAAGGATATCTTGTCAAGAGCACTGGATCTATTGTGGATGTTCCTGCGGTAAAGGCTATGCTAGGGCGTGTGGTCGATGTCTTAGGACTACCTATTGATGGAAAGGGGGCTCTAAGCGATCACGAGCGAAGACGTGTTAAAGTGAAAGTCCCTGGGATTATTGAACGTAAATTAGTGCACAAGCCTATGCAAGCAGGTTTAAAATTGGTAGATAGTCTGGTTCCTATAGGTCGTGTCAACGAGAACGTATAATCGGGGACCGACAAATTGGAAAATTTGTTATTGCTATCGATACCATATTAAACCAAAAACAACTAAACTCAAGGGCCACCTTTGAGACTGAGACATTGTATTGTGTCTATGTAGTGATTGGACAGAAACACTCAACTGTGGAACAATTACTTCAAATTCCTTTAGAAGCGAATGCTTTGGAATATTCTATTCTTGTAGCAGCCACCGCTTTGAATCCTACTCCTCTATAATTTTGGCCCCATATTCTGGGTGAATATTTTCGCGATAATGGAATGCACACATTAATAATCTATGATGATCTTAGTAAAAATGTGGTAGCATATTGACAAATGTCATTATTGTCACGCCGACCACCAGGTCGTGAGGTTTTCCCATGAGAAGTTTTCTATTTACATTCCTGTCTCTTAGAAAGAGCAGCCAAACAATCGTACATGACAGGCGCATGTAGCTTGACCGCCTTACCCGTCATTGAAACACAAGATGGAGACGTATCAGCCTATATTCCCACCAATGTGATCCCCATTACTGATGGAAAAATCTGTTTGGAAACAGAGCTCTTTTATCGCGGAATTAGACCTACTATTAACGTCGGCTTATCTGTCAATCGCGTTGGGTCTGCCGCTCAATTGAAAACTATGAAACAAGTCTGCAGTAGTTCAAAAATGGAACTGGCACAATATCGCGAAGTGGCCGCCCTTGCTCAATTTGGCTCAGACCTTGATGCTGCGACTCAACCATTACTCAATGGTGCAAGGCTGACAGAAGTACTGAAACAACCAAAATATGCACCACTACCAATTGAAAAATAAATTATAGTCATTTTTGTAGCTGTCAATGGATTTTGTGATCGAATGACACTAGAAAGAATTTCTCAATATGAGAGAGCCATTCCAAATAGTGTCAAACCATAATTACTATAATCCTTTTTAGGAAAAGGTGGCTTAACTAACGAAAGAAAGATGGAACCAGATACATTCTTAAAAGAAAGTGCTTTAGCTTTTATTTCAATATAATACAATACAAGGAAAGGAAAAAGGTCTCTTAAGGGTACCACAAATAAAAGAAAAAAATAGCTAAAAAGAGTCTGCTTCATTTATGATCTTTTTCTTAGAAAAGAAATTGTCTAAATTCTGCCTTTTTTGATCCCATGCTTTCCGTTGGTAAACAACCAAGTAAATCTATACTTCTTCACTACTCGTACAGGAAAGGTGGAAGAAATTTAGTCTCTTTTTTTTTAGGGAGCAGAGAAGAAAAAATAATCAGATTATTTTTGGATATGGAAAATAGTGCATTTCTACTCACCCTGAGCGATCATGTACGTAGGTAGGAACCTCCATTCTGATTGGTATATCATGAAAAAAGAAAGCCATTTGCGCCACGCGTACTGCACTTTCCTTTTCCCAGATGTTTGCCTTTCTAAGTCAAGTAATGGAGACCCACCGAATACTAGAGCTTCGTAACATGTTGACAAAGGCCCTCGAACTAAGGTTTCAGGCAGTAGAAGGGAAGACTTTGTCTCCCCAGAAGAAGAAAAACCCCATTCTTTATCCGACTGATCCCGTTGACCCTATAATTGGGAGGGAACATATCACATTAGAGGTGAACGATCGGAGGTGTCCTCTAATCACCACGACTAGGCGGGTCCCTCTTTTTGTAGACTCAACTATGAAGATTCATTCAGAAATGAATGTCGGGCTCTTTCTGTCACTGCTAATCCCATTTTCAATATGCTGAAACTTTCTGTTTCGTCAAGCCCCGAGCTTGTGGTCCTCCTTTGAGTGTGGGTTCAATTGAATGAATCTGTCAAGTAAAGGAAATCGTACATAGCACTAAGGATGGTGCATCGCTTATATATCATTCTCGCTCGGGAGACAAAACAAACATGCCTGCTACCTACTGTACTGGACCTTCAACCAGGCATTCTGCCTTTGTCGAATCGGAACCAACACCACTGCAATGCACTCGAACAGCTAAGCGGCCACCTGCCATCAACTTTCATGCAAAGATGTAGACTCATTCCTCGTACCTGGTCCAGCCTCACAACCCTTTCCGAGTTGGTAAGAAGTCAGTCTTGTTTGGTAAGACGGAATTGGACGAATAAAAGAGAGTGCTCGACCGGAACAACGGCCAACAAAGACCGTAATTACATAGATAATTGCTCCTCCCCCTCTCCTTAAATCTTTAAGGAAAATCGTATGGTGGCTGGAAAGAAAGATGCCCTCACCTTCTCTGGTGTCAGTGAGAGCAATTTGAGTTTCCCCCGTTGACCTTCTTTTGTAGATAGAATCTTTAATGAGTGGAAACAAACAACATTACTTGTCAAAGCTAAAAGTAGCTAGCCTATAGTAGCTCATATGCGGCTACGGCTAGCCAATCATATCATTTCATAAAATAAATCTATATGTATAAAGAGATCCCATAGATATACAAATAGAATAGATGTTCATGGATAGACAGATATTCAATGCATTCTTAGTCTTTCCACTGAAAAAGCTCGTCGATCCAAATGAATTATTCTTCCAATCTCTCTTTGCTCGCTACCCCGAAACTGACCCACGACACAGAACCAATTCGCTTCGCGCGCGGAAAGGCAACAAAGTTCAGTTCATGAGACCACAACGCAACAGAGTGGAGCAGCCGCAACACTTCCTTACTGGATCTCGCTGGTGGTCACCTAAACAGTAGGTAGGCGGCAGATATGTGACGTTTGGAGTTTTCATTCGTGCACCTGTCCCCAATGGAAGAATGAGTGATATGTTCCCTTTCAGATCTGTAAGACCTCGAAAATGAGATAAGGTGTCTAGAGCCTAACATGTTTGTCTTATCGTTATAAGGTCCTAAAATGCCTTATTATGTGATATAGAGGCAGTGTACAAAGTTTGAAGTGATTTGGAAGTTGAACGTCAAGGGACGTCCAAGACGTTCGACGAATAGTCGCTTATGTGCCTCATGTGTGTATGCATGCCTAAATTGTGTGAAATGAGTCAAATAAGTCTTGAAATGGTTTTAAATGATGTTTAATGTTATTATATGAAGTTTCGTGAAGTTTGGAGGTCAAACGCCCAAGAACGTCCAAGACGTTCGAAAGATAGACCCTAAGACATTCATCGTATGTCATGTTGGGGTCAAGGCTGTTTGGACGTCTTGTAGGTGTTTGTTTTGGATGAAACTTATGTGGTAGGTCTATAACATGTTAAGGTTTGTAATCGCGTTGTAAACGTCCGGGTAAGACTTCTAAAGGGCCCCATAAGAGGCCCCAAAAGAAGGACCTCAAGGCTGCCTAAACACTGCCTGGGCAGTGTCTCTTGACGGACCCAATGACGGACCGTTGGGCCCCCAACGGACCGTCAAGCAGGTCTCGTCGAAGGAGACTTGACTTGGTCAGGTTGTGAGCCAAGAAATTGGCTAAGTGTCCTGCGACGGAAGGCTGCCACGGCCCGTCATGGCCATGACGCCCTGTCATGGGCCACGTCGCGACTGCCTGTGAGTTGGCTGCCTGCGTGCTGCCACTTAAAGGGGTGAATGGTAAATTCACCCCACGTCCTAACCTGACTATAATAGGTTTAATTAAGTGATTTTAGGTGTATATAAGCCATCCAAAACGTGATTTACCCATTCTCAAATCCCCTCACTCAAATTGAACCCTTCCCTTCCCAAAACATTCTCTCTAGAAACCCCCATGGTTTTTGAAGCTCAAGAACAGCTTGTAGAAGGGATTCTCATGGGTTCTTCATCAAGTTTTATGGGTCTTCATGAAGATTAAGGTATGGTGATCCTTCATCTCTAAGTAACCTTTCACTTGGAGAGTTCTTCTCAATGTTTTTCAAAGAAATCTTATGAACAAGTTTCCAATCTTCCAATCTAGCCATGGGTTCTTTCTCAAAACGTTCCTAAAGATTATATCTTGATGAATTAGTATTAATATGATGATTTGAATGTGATTTCACTTCATTTGCATGATGAACCCATGTTCCTTCCAAAATTAGGTTTAGCTCTTGCATGGGCTTTGTAATTATGGCTTTTTCTTGATGAATTGGTGATTCTCTTATGTTGAATTGCTTGTGGTTATTGTTATTGACACTAAATGATGTTGAATTGATGATGATAAGTCCATGATGATAAATATATGAAGTTTTGAGCATGAATAACCTATGTTTCTATATGTTGTCTTGAAGACGATTGTGAGATCGATTGTGTAGGCTCTTGATTTCGTATGAACTGCTGTAGCTACTCTTTTAGGGTGATGAATGGATGAATTTTGTAAGTATAAATACTTAATGTTCAAATTAAGAAGGGCTTGCATGAATTGGTATAGATTCTTTTAGGTTATGAAGTCAAGAGGCTAGGTATGTGATGGATCTTGAATTGTGATTAGATGATGTATGACTTAGGCTTGATTTCTTACCTAATTAGCTACTGTCTTAGACTTGTATATGTATGAACATGGTCTAAAATCAATGTTAGGGAAGATAACTAATGATCTATGTTATTCTACTTTCCTAGTATTTTGATATGTTGTATTACGTTATGGTATAATCTTGTAGTGACTTGTACATGGTTTCTTATATGTTTAAAGTACATTTAGCTACTGCCATATATGTGTTTTATTGATGAATAAGGTGTATTGATCAATGATGATCAAAGGGTTAGAATTGGGTAAGAATGCTTAATTCCTTTACTCTTCTACTTCTCTATTCCTTTATAGTAATGTTGATGAAGCCTTGTAAGGCATTGTGTGGTATGGTCCACTTATGGTGGCGGTGTTTACTTTATTGTTATTATAAATGTGTTGACCATGGCCTTGAAGGCAAATTGATGAACTTATGAATATGTGCTTAAAATGATACTATGAGAAGCTTATGCCTACTTTCCTATTCTAGTTGTGAATTAGGTTGTGTGGCTATTGTTTGGGCATGTGTATAACCATGTTAGGGTATTATATAGGTGCTTCCATTGATGTGTTAAAGTGGTTAATATCCTCTACCCATGTATCCCTTATATGGAAGTGTAAATAGCTAAAGTTAGGAGTCTTGATTATAATGTATATATAGTCTTGTATTCTATGCTATTATGTGTTGTGTGCTATGTGCTTGGAAGTGTAATGTGGTCCAATAGGGTGGCTGACTTAAGGAGTTATTGATAGCCATTATGTGATCTTGTTGGTTAATGTACACACTCTCTCACTTACATGCATATTACAAGTTGTATAAGTCATTGTATCTAAATGAAAGGTAGTTCTCATATTCACTAGTGTCTACTACTATGCATACTAAGGTGATGTTTATGAATGTATGATTTTTATTCCCTTACTAGGATGACTTGATAGGTGTACTAGTATGGACAAGGGTATGGGACCTTGTCTATGCATGCACATGTATATCTTGATAGGATAGTTCCTAGGTTTGGTTCTTATGCATATGAAGGATGATTATATGAAGATGTTATGAATATGATATGATGAAGTATGAATGTGTATAGTGTCTTAGTAGGTTTATATGAAAGGATTGCTCATATAGTTATGCCTATAGACTTATGCATTTATATATGAACATGTGTGACTTGATGTGTTATGTGAAAGGTTTGCTCACATCTATATATACACTCACACACATGGATGATCTAGTTAGGGAGAAGAGGTCTAACTAGGAGGGCCCAAGAATACTCCAAAACTAGATAGGTGCTTGAATATGCTATAAGCATATGAATGATGAATATCCTAAGACTATGTTTTATAAACAAATTGTAATAAAGGCTTTTCAATAAAGGGAACTTAGCTTAGCACCGAGTGAACTTGACATTGAGAGGTGTTGACTTCCCTTAGAGGAATATTCACCATTTGTCCCTTATAGAGTGTTGACTTCCCTTAGAGGAATAATCACCTATGGACCTACATATGGTGTTGACTTCCCTTAGAGGAATAATCACCTATGGACCTACATATGGTGTTGACTTCCCTTAGAGGAATACTCACCTATGTACTTACATGAAGTGTTGACTTTCCTTGAGGAATATTCACTCATGTTATCTCATGAGGTGAGGCCCCATTACCAAATGGTATATAGAGGGAATACCTATCTCTTAGTTCCATAAACTATGCTTGCCACATAGGATCTAGCAAAGTGAATTCACTTGATATGCTAGCATATATGTTAATGTTCTACCTTGGCTAGGTAGTAACACCTTCCTTTGTTGTAAGGCTCTACAACACCAAATTCCATGATTAGCACCCATGGTCTTAGTGTCGGTTAAGGCTATGGTTTCCCTAAAGGTAAAATGGACAATGGAAGTAATTGAATAGGATCCTAACTAGGAGGACTTAAGGTAAGTTACTTAGGATAGATGGAAGTAATGAACCCATCTAGACATTGCACAAGTGACTCCTTAGGAAGTCTTAGGAAGGTTCTCTAATGCATATGATTATGTATGTGTCCTTTATGTATGATATTGTAGTCTTGGTTTGACTATGTTTATGTTGTACTATACTTCTATGATGGCATGTGTTGTCTTGTGTAGATACTATATATGGTATTCTCTTATGTTCCTAAGGTGATGCATTGCACCAAGTATCTCTAAAGGATTTGTTAGTAAGCAAATGAATTGAAAGAAAGAGTTAATGTCAAGGAGAGTGAGTTCACTGTAAAGTGACCTCTCTTTGTACTTAAATTCTATATGTGCTTTTCTATGATGTTTGGCCTTTGATTGTGTTTCTATGACGTATGTGGATGATATAAATGATGTTAACAAAGGTTTTATGATGATTTACTCAAAATGGCATGAAGTATGATTTCAAAGGAAATGTCCCTTTTAAATGCATGTTTTTGCATGGTTGCCATACTTAGTACATTCTTGTGCTAATCCCATTCTTCTTTACTTTTTACACAAAGTGTAGGTTATGGAAGGCTTAAAGGAGATCTATGATTGAGGAGCTTGATAGGTGTTTTTCTCAAGCTCAAGGAAAGGAATCCTTAAGTTCAAGGATGTCCTACTTATGTCTTTAATATGAAGTCTTTAAATATTGTATAGTTATGTAAGGTATCGTATGGGCCATGTCCCTAATGTATTCTAAAGTTATTGAGTCTAAGATGGCAAAGAGACTTAGAGTTTAAATATGTATTATGACTTATGTTTTATATATATATGATGTGATGTTTCTAGCATATGATGTGCTATAAAAAGTTTTAAATTTTCCGCTAAATTTACTATGCCAATGCAATGAATGATATGAGAGGCTTGTCTTAGACCTCCGAGAGGTCGACGACGCCGGTTACAATCCAAGATTTGTATCCTAACTTCTAGGGTATGCTTTTGGATTGTGACAAACTTGGTATCAGAGCATGAGGTTTATATAGCTGTTTTAGGTTCTAAGAAGTCTCATATTGCCACGTCTAGTAGAGTCTTGTATCATTGGTGGTGAGTCGCGACACATCAAATGGTACGAGAGTCTATAGGACGATAGAGTTTCCCTTCTTCATTATTCTCATATCGTGCCATAGAACTTAATTCTATAAGATCTCTCTCTTATGTTTTCTTGTCCGGTGGTCTTTTAGATATGATTGCTTAGATGAGAGTTGCACTATGCTTGAGGGAGAAAAGGTGAGTTTGAAATGCTTACCTTTGTTTTATGGTTTGAATGAGTATGTGTGAAGGTGACACTTGTCCTTATTTGATGATGTATATACTAACTAAGGCGACTTGAAGGGTTAACTAGACTTAGGTAGGGGTATGGGACTCTACCTATGTCTTGCACTAGTTTGCCTTGGTGGAGACCTTAGTAGGTTAATACTATGTATGTGTATGATGATAAATGTGAATGTCCTTATGTAATGATCTCTATGCTTATAATCATGTAAATAGCCTAGTGTGCTAAAGATATGGAGTTATCCATGCATGAATGTTATGGATGAGTGGAGTATGGTGCTAATTGTAGTTCTTGTTGGGTTACTTGATTTAGTGAAGTTATGGAGCTTTACTTGATCATTGCACATGTTAACTCTATGGGGATTATGATTGGTTATCTTACCTTGCTATGCATGAAATATCTCTTATTTGATGATGTGATGCCATTTATGGCAATATATGAAACCTATGTGAAATAGCATGTTATGTCGAATGATGTATGTCATGATATAGTTGAAGCATGCTAGGAGTTATAGTGGTTAAAGTGAATTCTCTTAGGTGGTTGTATTCCTATATGGTTTTGTATGATGTTAGCCAAGTATTAGGATTTGAACTTGGAATGTTTTAATAACTACCTATGGAAGTATGCTATCCTATGAGTATATGTGATTGACAATGTGCATTGTTTTCCTTTGTATATAAGTGGTACTTCATGAGTTGCTAGTGTAAAAATTGGAGTCTTTTGTAGAGACTTGAGTTGTAAATATAGTATGCATGCTTATGAAGAATGAGTTAGTAGAGCTTTGTATCTTATAATTCCATGCTTGTTCCATTAGATGTCTAAATGTTGCATTTTTGGATATTTGGAAGCATGCTCACTGTAAAGACTAGGCAACGTATTGTAATATATTTGGAGAACCTACTAAATTGTCATTTGATTGGACGTTATTGAAAAACGTTAGAATTTATGAATATGAACATGATAAGGAATGTGGAAAAGAATCTTTGCTTTTTAGATTGAAGGATGAGAATCTTATGACATGATGGGTTGTAGAGTTATTTCTAAACTTCTTGTTGTGTATGAACTTCCTTGTTGTTTTCCGCTAATGATGTATGACCTTAGTGTCTATTGCATTGTAGGAAGACCTTATGTGAATCGAATAGTATGATCAAAGTTGATGGTTGAGGATGATTTGCCTAAGATGATAAGGTTTAGAATGCCTTAGTGTTGTTAAATTGAATTAATGAAAATTCTCTCTAAAGTAGTAATCACTCTAAGTGATGAATGTTAAGGTTTTATATTTGAAATCCTCTATATGTTGGGTTAAATTTGCTCTTAATTGGGTTTACCCTAAGTGGGGGATGGTGTTTAAGTAATGAGATGGTAGAAATGGTCTACATTGTCCTTCTATTCTTACACGAATTTGAAAATATGAATTCTTAGTACGCTTGTTCATGAAAATAGTCTTGCATAAAGTGTGAATTGCATGATCTTTATATGATTGGTATGAATTAATTGACATCATCATAGAGACATGGTGAATTTTCCAAAGGGCATGAAAAGAAATTTTTTGATAAAATCCATGTTTTCTCTTGTTGACTTGCATTTTAATGTGCTAATTGTGAAGTTGACTTCATGAGGTAAGACAAGGAACTTGGAAATAGTCACTTGTAGGGTAAATTGTTTAGCCTTGCAATAGAAGTTGAGTCTCTTTTACCATGAAATATGTTGACTCTCTTGAAAATTTAGTGACTTGATGATTTGTAATATAAAATTGTAGGCTCATTCTTGAAAGGTGAAAGCATGTTTTGCTAAGTGTATACGTGTGTGCCTATGGTTTGTGCTATTTTTTCCAAAATGAGGCTTACTTTAAGGGTGAGTAATATGTTAAAAAAAGAGATTTGTGGAATGACTTCCTATTTTGTTGTGATGCACTTGGTGTGACTTGCCATTTAGACTTCACTAGGAAGAAAAATATATGCATGTCTTGGCTTGAAAGTTGAGATTTCTCATTATTTAAAAAACAAAATTGACCTTGTGCTTTGCTAAGGTGTGAACTCATGATACATGTAATGTGTTGAGGAGCAAGACATTCCTCCATGGACACCACTAAGCATGGTATGGTTGAGTATGACCTTCATGGTACTAGGTCTAACTAATGAAGATTTTTGTTAAATGCAATTAACTCAAGTCTATGTGCATTGAAGTATGAATGCCTACTTGTTTTGAGTATTGTTGAAATCTGCCTATATGTGGCCTTGCAAGATGATATCTTGATGAATTAAGGTGCAATGACCATGTTATGATTAGGAGAAGTATGTTCCTCCTATGAACATGATAAGAGCCTCTTTGATTAATGCATTAAGGGTGAGTGAATCGAAGTTTTGCTTACTTGTGTGCATGGAGTGCTAAAATGATTTGATGATATTTTAAAGGTGATGAACTTCTCTTATATGCATTGAAGTCATTGATGTGATTAAAGAGTCCTAAGTGTCATTCGAGGACGAATGTTCCCAAGTGGGGGATATTGTAAGACCTCGAAAATGAGATAAGGTGTCTAGAGCCTAACATGTTCGTCTTATCGTTATAAGGTCCTAAAATTCCTTATTATGTGATATAGAGGCAGTGTGCAAAGTTTGAAGCGATTTGGAAGTTGAACGTCAAGGGACGTCCAAGACGTTCGATGAATAGTCGCTTATGTGCCTCATGTGTGTATGCATGCCTAAATTGTGTGAAATGAGTCAAATAAGTCTTTAAATGGTTTTAAATGATGTTTAATGTTATTATATGAAGTTTCGTGAAGTTTGGAGGTCAAACGCCCAAGAACGTCCAAGGCCTTTGAAAGATAGCCCCTAAGACGTTCATCGTATGACATGTTGGGGTCAAGGCTGTTTGGACGTCTTGTAGGTGTTTGTTTTGGATGAAACTTATGTGGTAGGTCTATAACATGTTAAGGTTTGTAATCGCGTTGTAAACGTCCGGGTACGACTTCTAAAGGGCCCCACAAAAGGCCCCAAAAGAAGGACCTCAAGGCTGCCTAAACACTGCCTGGGCAGTGTCTCTTGACGGACCCAATGACGGACCGTTGGGCCCCCAACGGACCGTCAAGCAGGTCTAGTCGAAGGAGACTTGCCTTGGTCAGGTTGTGACCCAAGAAATTGGCTAAGTGTCCTGCGATGGAAGGCTGCCACGGCCCGTCATGGCCATGACGCCCCGTCATGGGCCACGTCGCGGCTGCCTGTGAGTTGGCTGCCTGCGTGCTGCCACTTAAAGGGGTGAATGGTAAATTCACCCCACGTCCTAACCTGACTATAATAGGTTTAATTAAGTGATTTTAGGTGTATATAAGCCATCCAAAACGTGACCAACCCATTCTCCAAAATCCCCTCACTCAAATTGAACCCTTCCCTTCCCAAAATATTCTCTCTAGAAACCCCCATGGTTTTTGAAGCTCAAGAACAGCTTGTAGATGGGATTCTGATGGGTTCTTCATCAAGTTTTATGGGTCTTCATGAAGATTAAGGTATGGTGATCCTTCATCTCTAAGTAACCTTTCACTTGGAGAGTTCTTCTCAATGTTTTTCAATGAAATTTTATGAACAAGTTTCCAATCTTCCAATCTAGCCATGGGTTCTTTCTCAAAACGTTTCTAAAGATTATATCTTGATGAATTAGTATTAATATGATGATTTGAATGTGATTTCACTTCAATTGCATGATGAACCCATGTTCCTTCCAAAATTAGGTTTAGCTCTTGCATCGGCTTTGTGATTATGGCTTGTTCTTGATGAATTGGTGATTCTCTTATGTTGAATTGCTTGTGGTTATTGTTATTGACACTAAATGATGTTGAATTGATGATGACAAGTCCATGATGATAAATATATGAAGTTTTGAGCATGAATAACCTATGTTTCTATATGTTGTCTTGAAGACGATTGTGAGATCGGTTGTGTAGGCTCTTGATTTGGTATGAACTGTTGTAGCTACTCTATTAGGGTGATGTAATGGATGAATTTTGTAAGTATAAATCCTTAATGTTCAAATTAAGAAGGGCTTGCATGAATTGGTATAGATTATTTTAGGTTATGAAGTCAAGAGGCTAAGTAGGTGATGGATCTTGAATTGTGATTTGATGATGCATGACTTAGGCTTGATTTCTTACCTAATTAGCTACTGTCTTAGACTTGTATATGTATGAACTATGGTCTAAAATCAATGTTAGGGAAGATAGCTAATGATCTATGTTATTCTACTTTCCTAGTATGTCGATATGTTGTATTACGTTATGGTATAATCTTGTAGTGACTCGTACATGGTTTCTTATATATTTAAAGTACATTTAGCTACTGCCATATATGTGTTTTATTGATGAATAAGGTGTATTGATCAATGATGATCAAAGGGTGAGAATTGGGTAAGAATGCTTAATTCCTTTACTCTTCTACTTCTCTATTCCTTTATAGTAATGTTGATGAAGCCTTGTAAGGCATTGTGTGGTATGGTCCACTTATGGTGGCGGTGTTTACTTTATTGTTATTATAAATGTGTTGACCATGGCCATGAAGGCAAATTGATGAACTTATGAATATGTGCTTAAAATGATACTATGAGAAGCTTATGCCTACTTTCCTATTCTAGTTGTGAATTAGGTTGTGTGGCTATTGTTTGGGCATGTGTATAATCATGTTAGGGTATTATATAGGTGCTTCCATTGATGTGTTAAAGTGGTTGATATCCTCTACCCATGTATCCCTTATATGGAAGTGTAAATAGCTAAAGTTAGGAGTCTTGATTATAATGTATATATAGTCTTGTCTTCTATGCTATTATGTGTTGTGTTCTATGTACTTGGAAGTGTAATGTGGTCCAATAGGGTGGCTGACTTAAGGAGTTATTGATAGCCATTATGTGATCATGTTGGTTAATGTACACACTCTCTCACTTACATGCATATTACAAGTAGTATAAGTCATTGTGTCTAAATGAAAGATAGTTCTCATATTCACTGGTGTCTACTACTATACATACTAAGGTGATGTTTATGAATGTATGATTTGTATTCCCTTACTAGGATGACTTGATAGGTGTACTAGTATAGACAAGGGTATGGGACCTTGTCTATGCATTGCACATGTATATCTTGATAGGATAGTTCCTAGGTTTGGTTCTTATGCATATGAAGGATGATTATATGAACATGTTATGAATATGATATGATGAAGTATGAAGGTGTATAGTGTCTTAGTAGGTTTATATGAAAGGATTGCTCATATAGTTATGCCTATAGACTTATGCATCGATATATGAACATGTGTGACTTGATGTGTTATGTGAAAGGTTTGCTCACATCTATATATACACTCACACACATGGAGGATCTAGTTAGGGAGAAGAGGTCTAACTAGGAGGGCCCAAGAATACTCCAAAACTAGATAGGTGATTGAATATGCTATAAGCATATGAATGATGAATATCCTAAGACTATGTTTTTATAAACAAAAGGTAATAAAGGCTTTTCAATAAAGGGAACTTAGCTTAGCACCGAGTGAACTTGACATTGAGAGGTGTTGACTTTCCTTGGAGGAATATTCACCATTTGTCCCTTGTAGAGTGTTGACTTCCCTTAGAGGAATAATTACCTACGGACCTACATATGGTGTTGACTTCCCTTAGAGGAATACTCACCTATGTACTTACATGAAGTGTTGACTTTCCTTGAGGAATATTCACTCATGTTTTCTCATGAGGTGAGGCCCCATTACCAAATGGTATATAGAGGGAATACCTATCTCTTAGTTCCATAAACTATGCTTGCCACATAGGATCTAGCAAAGTGAATTCACTTGATATGCTAGCATATGTGTTAATGTTCTACCTTGGCTAGGTAGTAACACCTTCCTTTGGTGTAAGGCTCTACAACACCAAATTCCATGATTAGCACCCATGGTCTTAGTGTCGGCTAAGGCTATGGTTTCCCTAAAGGTAAAATGGACAATGGAAGTAATTGAATAGGATCCTAACTAGGAGGGCTTAAGGTAAGTTATTTAGGATAGATGGAAGTAATGAACTCATCTAGACATTGCACAAGTGACTCCTTAGGAAGTCTTAGGAAGGTTCTCTAATGCATATGATTATGTATGTGTCCTTTATGTATGATATTGTAGTCTTGGTTTGACTATGTTTATGTTGTACTATACTTCTATGATGGCATGTGTTGTCTTGTGTAGATACTATATATGGTATTCTCTTATGTTCCTAAGGTGATGCATTGCACCAAGTATCTCTAAAGGATTTGTTAGTAAGCAAATGAATTGAAAGAAAGAGTTAATGTCAAGGAGAGTGAGTTCACTGTAAAGTGACCTCTCTTTGTACTTAAATTCTATATGTGCTTTTCTATGATGTTTGGCCTTTGATTGTGTTTCTATGACGTATGTGGATGATATAAATGATGTTAACAAAGGTTTATGATGATTTACTCAAAATGGCATGAAGTATGATTTCAAAGGAAATGTCCCTTTTAAATGCATGTTTTTGCATGGTTGCCATACTTAGTACATTCTTGTGCTAATCCCATTCTTCTTTACTTTTTACACAATGTGTAGGTTATGGAAGGCTTAAAGGAGATCTATGATTGAGGAGCTTCATAGGTGTTTTTCTCAAGCTCAAGGAAAGGAATCCTTAAGTTCAAGGATGTCCTACTTATGTCTTTAATATGAAGTCTTTAAAAATTGTATAGTTATGTAAGGTATCGTATGGGCCGTGCCCCTAATGTATTCTAAAGTTATTGAGTCTAAGATGGCAAAGAGACTTAGAGTCTAAATCTGTATTATGTCTTATGTTTTATATATATATGATGTGATGTTTCTAGCATATGATGTGCTACGAAAAGTTTTAAATTTTCCGCTAAATTTACTATGTCAATGCAATGAATGATATGAGAGGCTTTTCTTTGACCTCCGAGAGGTCGACGACGCCGGTTACAATCCAAGATTGTACCCTATCTTCTAGGGTATGCTTTTGGGTTGTGACATCTGCTTCCCAACTTGATTGGCTACCACTTGACTGAGCATCCGTATTGCCTCTCTGAACTCAACATTAGAATCTTCTCCTTGCGGTTGTACTTTAGGTGCATTGGGCAACTCTGGTTCCTCTACATTCCTCCTAACTGGGCGAGCTCTTGCTTCTCTTCGTGGAGTTATGATTATCTGAAACACGCGAGAACACGAATTAAAGAGAAACTTTTATAGATAAACTCTAAAGCACGAAAAGGAATATGAAAGAAGTGAGGAATTCCTAAATGTCCCACCTTTCTAATTATAAATGTGACACACTTCACACCGATAACTAGGATTCTACAGACACGGCTTCATAGACTCCCTAGGACTCTTGAACTGTGGGATCTGATACCAAATTTGTCATGCCCTGAGCCTAAACCCTGGACGTGGCCGGCATCCAATGAATATTGCTGGCCTTGAGTGGACCCTTGACCTGGCTTACATAACTCTGGGAAGACTTAATTCATTGCAAAAAAATAATTCAATAACTTAAGTAAATAAGTTGGCCAAAATGGCACTTAAGTCTCAATAACAAAATGTCAGCCATACTAAGAATGAGAGACGCAATGCTAACTATATGATTGTCTCTCTATGAAGCCTTCTAAAACTGAGATAGATATTAGGATAGACCCCACAACATCCTAATAAGGAAAAATACTGTACAAGCAATAAAAAGAGTCCTCCAGAATGCAAGGAGGCTCACTACTGACTCTGGAGTGCTCAACTGGATCAACGGTGTGCCGGATGTTGATCCTCGTTACCTACGTTTGCATCATGATACGGTGAAGGCCAACTGACATTAGTACATTGTATGTACGAGTATGCGAGTTGAAATGCTAAAACGACTTAAGCTTGAAAAGAGTAAGAATAAATACTTACCTTGACTCTGCTCAACTTATGCATAACATAACTCATTTTAATATAAAGCGATTTAAAGCAAGTGCAATATAAAGAAAAGTTGTTTGAATGCATGTTGTAATTTCTGAATGCATATAAGGATACAAATAACTCTGAGATGTATGTAAAAATACAAATAAACTGATGTATATATAAATACATTTAACTTTAATGTATGAATGTGTTGTTATGTAATCAAATGAAGTTATGTGACTAAATGTCTAATGTTAAGAAAGCATGTTAAAGTTATGTCTTGTATAATGAAGTTTATGAAGGATAAATGTGGTGTACCTAACCTCATGGAATCCTCAAGGAGCACAAAGTGGGAGTAGTAGTATGGGATGCTATTCTCACATTTCACTTTGTGTAACTTGTAAGTTCACTTGGGGAAGTGCACTTAAGTTAAGTCCTTAATGCATGAATGTTCATCTAATGTCTAGTTATAGAGTGTGGACTTGTTTTTCCGTACGAGGTAAGCCTATGGTTGGTAGTCTTAAGGATCACTTAGGAGTGTATTGAAGGGAGTGTATGGGCGGTTCCTTCATGTATTACCTTAGTGAGTCTTAGGATAACTTGGTTAAGGAAACCTCAAAGGAAATGAGTTCACTGTGTTTTGGTATGTATCTGTTCACTGTAAAGTTGATTTCACTGTAATTAGTTTGGAGTTCACTGCAAAGTGGTCTTTTATGCTAAAATTATGGAAGTCCTTTCTTATGTGCTAAATGATGATCTATATGCTATTTCACCTCTATATTCATGAATGTTTTACTTAATTGACATGAAAGCTTATTTCTACCAAAATGTCCCTTTTCGCATGTTTTTGAATATGCCATACTTAGTACATTGTTTGTACTAACCCCATACTTTTCTATACTTTATAAGTATAGATTGGAGGCAAGTTGAAGACTAGAAGGCAAGCTTGGGAATTGACTCTCTCAAGACTAAATATGTCCTCATATATTCGAGGGCATAGTTCTATTTCTTAGTTTCTACTATTAAGACTCATTATGTATTTTCCTTTAATGTAAAGGGCCGTGTCCCTAAGATATTAAGTTGTGTATTTAAGTTGGTTTGTGACGACGAGACTACTCTTTAGTATTTATAAAAGATATTTCCTTATTATTATAAATGTCGTAAAAAGTTTTAATTCCGCACTACTTTCATGTCTTATGTAATGAATGATATAAAATGGCTAGTACAACACCTTCGAAAGGTTAAGTATGCAATTGTCCGAACTAAGGGTTACCCTAACTTTTAGGGGGTACTTTCGGGATATGACAGGCTTACGGGCATTTCTATAGCGACCCAATTCGTTTATGACCATCTTAACCCCTAGGCCACTAAAACTATTGCTTGGGGACTCATATATTTTGGGCCCCCATTTATTTAAAAAAAAAAACAATTACTGGGGTACTAATGAGTGTTATTATTCGTGCTAAGGAAATTGCATATGAGATGAACTTAAACCTGAATTTCGTAAGAAATAATTTGATGAAAATATGGATAGCGAAGTCACAAAGTCCCTTGAAGATTCTTTTAGTGTTTATTGCTTTATATATGTAGGGTAGATCAAACTATTTTTTCATTTCAAAATAGATTCGAACCAATTAAAGCATATGATATTTTTGATTCCTTATTTAGTGGTAAATTATTGAGATCAAGAGATGATTATAATTTAAAAATATTGTCTTAACCTAGAAATTTATTAAATATGTAATAGTTCTTGTGATATTGATGGTTTAGATTTATTTTTTGTATTAAAACTGTTATGGGAAACAATACTAAGTAGAAGATAATTATCTAACGAAAATACTCAATTAAATAAAAAGACTTAACTAGAAAGGCAGTTTTGTAGGCGAGCTGAGTGGTCTTTTCCAAATACACATATTTCTTATAGAATAATGTTAACAGTTTTTGTAACCGTTACCTCAGCCGAAAGAAGTTTTTCAAAATTTAATTTGATTAAATCTTCTATAAGATCAACAAAGTCTCAAGAGAGGTTGAATGAATTAGCTATATTACCATTTGAAAAATAATTATTAAAACAAATTGTTCATAAAATAGTACCTAATGACTTCACATCTAAAATAGGTAGAAAAGTAGATTTTAAATAAAAGTATATAAAAAAATATTAGGGTCCCTCTCTTTAATTTTGCTTTAGGCCCCCAATATTATTGAGTTGGCCTTGCATCTCAGTCACACGGTCGTTAATTTGATTTTTCAACAAATTTATGTGTTTTAGAGCTTTTGAAACATGAACAATTGACTTCAATCAAAAGTTCACGAAAATGACCTCAAAATGAAATTATAGGACGAGTATTTGGAAGGAGATATATACCAAAGTCTATCTCTCTCTCGAGAGGGAGTCCAGGAAGATCATCTGGAAAGACTTCTGGGAACTCTTTTACTACTGGAACTGATTGAATAGGAAATATCTCAACACTAGAGTCATTAACTCAGACTAAGTGATAGACACACCCCTTAGAAACCAACTTTGAGGTACGAAATGAATCGATCCTTAGGCACTGAACTCCTTTTCCACTCTAATACTGACTCATTTGGAAATTGAAACTTGACTACTCGAGTTTTACAATCAACTGAGGCATAACAGACATGAATCGAGTCCATACCAAGAATGACATCGAAGTCTACCATGTCTAACTCAACTAAATCAGCCATGGTACTCTTGTGATTGACGGAAACAGGACAATCACGATAGACTCTTTCTGCTAAAATGGATTCACCAACAGGTGTGGAGACACTGAATATTTAACCAAGTTGCTCAGGAATAATATCAAAGTTCATGGAAACATACGGAGTTACAAAAGATAAACTCGCTCCTGGGTCTAGCAATGCATAAACAGTAAAGTCAAAAACTTGAATCATACTAGTGACAACATATGGTGAGTTCTCATGCTCTTGGCAATTATTGAGAGCATACAAACGGTTTGTTCCTCCACCAGTACCGAAAGTAGTTCCCTTAGGTGCAACCCTGTCTGGTTGAGCAACTGATAAAGACTGGGTTCTATTGCCCCCATTACCACTTCCTTGCTTGTTCTTTGGACACTCTCTCATGACATGCCCATTCTGACTGGACTTGAAACAACCAGTGGAGCCCTCATAACAAACATTAGAGTGGTTTCTACCACACTTGACGCAGGAAGGATGCTTACTAACCCCTGGCGCTACACTACCATGTGAATATGCAGGTTTAGCTCTAGAATTCTGACCATAGTACTCACCTTTGTTCTTGGGTGCAGGTGCACTAGAAGATTATGGCGCAAGAACCTTCTGTTTCTGTTGGAAGGATGACCGATTGGCATTACTCTTCTGCTTCACGGACTCATTCCCTGTCTTAGCTCTCTTATTTCTGTACTCTTCTCTGTCCCTCATCTTCTCCTATTCAACCCACTACACATAAACCATCAACTTGGATATGTTTATGTCGCCTATCAACATTGCAGCTCTGCCCTCTTTGCTTGATGCACGACCCAAGCCAGCGACAAGCAAGCTCCTCTCGCTCCTCATGTCCTCAACCATCTTAGGAGCATAGCGGGACAGTTGGGTGAACTTCAACCCATACTCATGCACACTCAAGGAGTCTTGTTTCAGTGTAAGAAACTCCCGTACCTTAGCCTCTTTCAATTCTCGGGGAAAGAAATGCCTCAAGAAAGCCTTTTCAAAATAGGCCCTACTCGGATGTGGTGCATCATCATCTCTGCCCTCCTTGCACTGATATAACCAAATCCTAGCCATATTCTTCAGTTGATATGCAGCTAGCTTAACCCGTTCAGCATCAGCAATATGCATCACATCAAAAACCTTCTTCAGTTCCTCAACAAAATGCTCCAGATCCTCAGTAGTGATCGAACACGTGAAACTTGGAGGATTCATCCTCAAGAACTCAAAATTCCTTGAAGTGTCAGCCTCTTCTTGTCGGGCTCCTGTCTGCTTCCCAACTTGATTGGCTACCACTTGACTGAGCATCCTTATTTCCTCTCTAAACTCAACATTAGAATCTTCTCACTGCAGTTGTACTTTAGGTGCATTGGGCAACTCTGGTTCCTCTACATTCCTCCTAACTGGGCGAGCTCTTGCTGCTTTTCGTGGAGTTATGATTATCTGAAACACGCGCAAACACGAATTAGAGAGAAACTTTTAGAGATAAACTCTAACACACGAGAAGGAATATTAAAGAAGTGAGGAATTCCTAAATGTCCCAACCTCCTAATTATAGATGTGACACTTTTCATACCGATAACTAGGATTCTACAGACACGACTTCATAGACTCCCTAGGACTCTTGAATTGTGGGATCTGATACCAAGTTTGTCATGCCTTGAGCCTATACCCTGGACGTGGCCGACATCCAATGACTATTGCTGGCCTTGAGCGGACCCTATACCTGGCTTACTTAACTCAGCGGAAGACTTAATTCAATGAGAAAAATATTCAATAACTTAAGTAAATAAGTTGGCCAAAATGGCACTTAAGTCTCAATAACAAAATGTCAGCAATACAAAGAATGAGAGACAATGCTAACTGTATGATTGTCTCTCTATGAAGCCTTCTAAAACTGAGATGGACATTAGGACAAACCTTACATTATTCTAATAAGGAAAAATTCGTAAAAGTAATAAAAAGAGTCCTCTAGAATGCAAGGAGGCTCACCACTGACTTTGGAGTGCTCAACTAAATCAATGGTGCGCCGAATGTCGATCCTCGTTACCTATGTCTGCATCATGATACGATGCATACCAATTGACATCAATACATTACATGTACGAATATTCGAGTTGGAATGCTAAAACGATTTAAGCTTGAATACTTACCTTGAATCTGCTCAACTTATGAATAACATAACTTATTTTAATATAAAGTGATTTAAAAGCAAGTGTAATATAAAGAAAAGTTGTTTGAATACATGTTGTAATTTCTGAATGCCTACAAGGATACAAATAACTCTGAGATGTATGTACAAATACAAATAAATTGATATATATATATATATATATATGAATACATTTAACTTCTATGAGAGTTTCTCTAACCGACAATCATCACTTAAGAGCTATAGTGATGATACAACGATCTACCCCACGCTGTTAGCGCATCTTATACCTGGCCAAAGGTATAAGACTTGAAGTGCCTAATGAATCCACTAGTCTACTGTGAAAAGGGTTCATCTAAAAAGTAGGACCCTTTTCTACCCATGGTGGCTACATGGTTTATGGGGGCTGTGAGTATCTAAACTCTCCCCCATATCGGTGCTCAATACTACTCCCAAAATATACTGGCTCTTATGTTTTAAAAACATACTGATTTGTGGTTTAGATTAGTGCTCAAAATACTGTGCTCAAAGACTATCTTGGAAATCTTAGTTTCCCTGGTTGCTTCATTTAGAAAGTTATTTATCTTTAACTGAAAACTAGCCTGAAGGCTCTTTGGAAATCTCAGTTTCCCTTATTTTTATGGGAAAATGCATAAGTACCCCATCAACCTATGCCTGAAATCTTAGAGACACACTTATACTATAATAAGGTCCTATTACCCCCCTGAACTTATTTTATAAATAATTTTCTACCCCTTTTTGGCCTACGTGGCACTAGTTTGAAAAAAAATGTCAACACATGTTGGGCCCACAAGATACTGCCACGTAGGACGAATAGGGGTAGAAAATTATTTAAGTTCAGGGGGGTAATAGGACCTTAGTATAGTATAAGTGTGTCTCTGAGATTTCGGGCATAGGTTGAGGGGGTACTTGTGCATTATCCCTATTTTTAATTGTAAAAACATTTTAAGTTCTTTTGGAAATATTTAGTTCCCATATAGTGCTTGGAAGGAATACTACACTTTACTCAGAACTGAACTTGAGCTTAAGTCTTAAAACTACGCTTAAAATGTTTTTGAAATACTTATGAAATATGAAATGAGCTTCTTCTGCTTATCTTTAGTCCTTACTCAGACTGATCTTTAAGTATTAAAACAAGTTTAAAGTATTTGCAAAAGACTTTATGAAAGAACTTTAGGAATTCTTTAGACTCGGCTCTAACTTTTCCTTGAATTTGAAGTTATGGATTCAAGGTTGTAAATTCGTGTTTCTTGATGATTTCTATATGATAAGAAGTTATTTAGAGTAGTTAGAATTGTTAGGAAGTGTTAAAACACCTTAGAAGGGCTTAATCATATTGAACTACGAAAATTGGGCGAAAAACGCCAATTTGGGCGCGCTCGGAGCGCACCGCGCCAGACCCATTGGTATGAGGCACCATTTGGCGCACTGCAGGCACACTGCCCCAGGCCCTCTGGCGCAGACGGTGTGTGTCGTGCCTGGTGCCATCCAGGTGCGCCTGAATGATTTTCTGTTCTCGTTTCTGATCCTAAATCGCTCAAACCTCCATAGTTCTTTTTTCAAACCCTTAGGATTATAAGTACCTTCAATACCCAATAGATCTAACTCAAAAAAACAACCCGAATTACGAATCAAAGCAACAATAGGCATTTCAACAAGTCAATCAACAAGAATTTAATCATGTCTTTCAAGAACTTCACTATTCTCATTCAACCAATTTCGAAAAATCAAAGGATTGAAGCAAGATTGGTGTGTGGTTGATCTGACCCAACACTAAAAGATCTCACATACCTTGATAGGGAATACCCCTGATGAATTCCACTCGCAAAACTTGGCGTTGTTGGCGAATCTATGATTTTTTTCTCCCTTTTCTTCTTCTTTTGTCTCTTCTCCAAGCCCTAAGCGTGATTTTGATTTTCTAATTTGAGCTAAAACTTGTTTTTACCAAAAATAAATCCTTAAAATGAAATAGGAAATTAATTGGTGAAAAGATTAGATTGCCCTTCCTTAAATCTGGAATTGGACTTTCCATACTTAAATAGCCCAACTTTTGATAGGCATATCTTCCTCATATGATATCAAAAATGCACAAACCGACGGCGTTGGAAAGATCTCTCCAAGTGCTTTCCAACCATATCAAGAACTACCCCTAAATCATTCTAAGCTAGAAGTTATGATCTTTTGAAAATGACGAAAACTCACTTTCTTAAATTAGTCAATTTTTCTAGATTTTTCCCTTTCTTCCCAAAAATGATTATTTTTAGTTTTTTTAGCTTATTCCTTCTATTTCAAATTGTGAGATGTTGCACACATATTTCGGCTTTGTTGATAGGTACGTTAAAGCTATTATTTCTCTTCTAGCATGATCGTAAAGATATAAGCTTTATATAGATATTCTATTGACATGATTTGACTTGTAGCCTTGTCCAACTTTGTTGGCTTCCTCCAAATGATATAACGTCTACCAGTGAAACTCAACTCTATTATTAGTGGAGTAGAAAAACATGTGATGATTAAATTTTTATCAATTATGATTACTTGTTATTTTCATGATATTTTGTCATCTAACTTTTAGAAGCTTGTTTTTGCCTCAACAAACACATACGCTAGCATACATATTTATTGTTATATTGTGACTACCCTTTTAGATCTATGGGTCGGCTGGCCCCAACCATTTATAGGAGTATAGAGAATCTATACTCGAGCATTCCACTAGGCCTTGACAAGATAGGTGAGAAATCACTCAAGGTAGGGTAGACCGTGCCTATGATCATGGTAGACCAAGTCTACAGGAAGAGTAGTCCATATCTATAGGTTAGGTAGGTTGTACCTGCGGGGTAGCATATGTGTGTTGTACCACAGAGCCTCAGGTTTGCATTCAGTACAACAAAAATACCTTTTTGAGGCAATAAATAGATAGATTAATAAAGGGTGTTAAAGTCTTTACCAGCATTAGTTAAGTGTCATTAGATCCAATGTCGCTAAATCCTTTAGGGACACATACAAAGAGTGCTAATTGCCTCTAAGAATACATATTTAGTGACATCTTCTAATTAATTGCCGCTAAAGATCATTTTTTAGATAGTGATTGATTCTTGGAAGATGTACATTCAGATGGTTTAGAACATATTGTCATTGGGATCCATGTATTGTTACTCTCGTTAGGACCTAAAGGGACTGTGTTTTTTTTGTACCTACCAGGCTTATGGGGGCAATGTTAGGTCATTGCTTTTCATATGCTTCTAATTTATTGTTACAGGGAGATTGCATATTTTACTTGTATTTCATCCCTTCCCTTTTCGTTCACTACTTTTACTTAAGTGTCAACTTCCAGCATATTTTACATGCTCTATTATTTTTTACTGGCACCCTTGTCGGGGGACAATGCATTCAAACCTACAGGTCTTGAGCGGCAGCCAGACAAACATATCGAGTAGCACAACCGACCATCAAGCTTAATGGTTGGCCATATTTTTTTGTTAAATTTTATAAAAAATAATTTTTATTTTCAAAAAATATATATATATTAAAATTAAAGTTGTGTTTGGCAATGAATACAAATTAAAAATTTTGGTGAGTAATTTTGGGGGGAAAAAAGTGAAAACAACTTTCTGTTGTTCTTAAAATTTTCGAATTCAACTAAAAGTTGAATTTCAAAGTTTTGTGGCAAAATGTATTTTTTTGGAGTTCAACTCTAAAAAAAAGTGAAAACTTTTCATAGAGAAATGCTCCTAAAAAGAAATAATAATATGAGATTATTTATCAAAATAAAGGTATATGACATAAAGAAGAAAACAATAAGCTTTCTGAACTGGCTAATGCCTTGTTGCAAGTTACATAGAAACATAACGGAATGAAACAATAAGCTTTCTTATTTGGCTAATGCCATGTTGCAAGTTACATTGAAACATAAATTAAATTCCAAATATATTATTTCTTTCTATTTCACGCTATGAAATTTTAATGTTTTAATTTCTGTTTTCACTAGTTTGTGTAATTCGACCTTTAGGAGGCTGATGCCCACATTCACACCATTCACCATCACAATAATAGGGAGGTATATCGCCACAAATACGTTTACAGTCTGCGTCTGTCTTGCAACAACACATGGGAATGTCTTTTGCTTCAACCTTTGGCGAGACACCTATCAAATTAAATGTTAGGATTTATATTTAATACGAAAACACATTTCATATTTCAGCATAAGAATCTTTTCAAAATTAATTTTAAAAATATTAGAGAGAAGTGTATGATACTCCATTACTCATAGATCAAATCATGTAAAAGACTTACATATCCCTATTATCATAAACATGAGGAAAAAAACCCACACTTTGAAAGCCATATCTTAATTTTTTTTTATGCTCAGTAAGTCACTTGATGATGATGTTTTGTTTTCATTGTGTCCTATTTATAGTATATTTAGTTGACTACTTAATAAATATATATAGTTTGTGAATCTTGTAATATAACTGTTTTGTTTTTATCTTATGTTCCTTCTACCAAACAAATTTAACAAAGTTAAACTAGCATTAAATGAAAGAGGAAAAATATAATTATATAATTTTTCCTTTGACTAATATGATGGAATCACAAAATATATTTAAACATAAAAATTAATATTTTCAATGTAATAAATTGCTCATCTAGGGATTTAAGTATCACACAATCAAATAGAGGCTAAAGAATTTGAAGTTTATAAGTTGTGAATATTTTTCTTAAAAAAATATGTTATTCAGTCTCGAACTAATAATTTTCATGTTATATATATATATATATATATATATATATATATATATATATATATATATATATATATATATATATATATATATATATATATATATATATATATATATATATATATATATATATATATATATAGTTTGTGAATCTGTAATATAACTATTTTGTTTTTATCTTATGTTCCTTCTACCAAACAAATTTAATAAAGTCAAACTAGCATTAAATAAAAGAGGAAAATATAATTATGTAATTTTTCCTTTGACTAATATGATGGAATCACAAAATATATTTAAACATAAAAATTAATATTTTCAATGTAATAAATTACTCATCTAGAGAATAAAGTATCGCACAACCAAATAGAGGCTAACGAGTTTGAAGTTTATAGGTTGTGAATATTTTTCTTAAAATAATATGTTATTCGGTCTCGAACTAATAATTTCATGTTAGTTCAACTTAAAAAAAAATGAAATGTTTTAATCATCAAACACCCCTCTTAAAAAAGGCTATGTTTTAGTACAGATAATTAATGTAGAATACAAATATCATTCTAATGACATACTATTAATCAGAAGAAAGGTATGGGACATGAAGAACGAAGCAATAAGAATTACTATTTAGTTAATGCCTTGTTGTAAGTCACTTAAAAATAGGAGTTTAATTCCAATAATATATTTTGAAAGGAAGAAACAAAGCGTCCCAACTTTTATTATTTATTTTTATTTCATCCCATGAAAATTTAATTTTTCAATTTATAAAATTTGACCTTGAGGAGGTTGTTTCCCACATTCACACCATGTGTCATAACAATAATAGGGTGGGATATCACCACAAAGGTATTTAGAAATGGGTGTCAATTATGAAATAACATATGGATGTATAGAAAGCACGTTCACAATTAATTGGTGTCAGTTTCTTATTATTCATATAATAAAATGCACACAATGAATTGGCCAAGTATTTACACGTAACAACCCTTTAGGTCATTTATATGAAAATGACTTCATCTCATCGTTAGGGGTTACGAGCATTCCTACAGCGACCCAATTCATTTATGACCGTCTTAACCCCTAGTCCACTAAAGCCATTGCTTGGGGCCTCATATATTTTGGGGGCCCATTTTTTTAAAAAAATCAATTACTGGGGTACTAATGAGTGTTATGATTTGTGCAAAGGAAATTGCATATGAGATGAAAATAAACTTGAATTTCATAAGAAACAATTTGATGTAAATATGGTAGCGAAGTCACAAGTCCCTTGAAGAATCTTTTAGTGTTTATTGCTTTATATATGTAGGGTAGATAAAACTATTTTTTCACTTCAAAATAGATTCGAACCAATTAAAGCATATAAATTTTTTTTTGATTTCTTATTTAGTGGTAAATTATTGAGATCAAGAGATGATGAGAATTAAAAAATATTGTCTTAACCTAGAACTTTATTTAACATGTAATAGTTCTTCCAATATTGATGGTTTAGATTTATTTTTGTATTAAAAGTGTTAAGGGAAACAATACAAGTAGAAGATAATGATCTAACGGAAATACTCAACCAAATAAAAAGACTTGATTCTTTTCCAAATACACATATTGCTTATCGAATAATGTTAACAGTTTCTTTAACCGTTATATAAGCCGAAATAAGTTTTTCAAAATTTAAATTAATTAAATCTTCTTTAAGATCAACAAAGTCTCAAGAGAGGTTGAATGAATTAGCTATATTATCATTTGAAAAAGAATTATTAAAACAAATTGATCATAAAACAGTACCTAATGAATTCGCATCTAATATAGCTAGAAAAGTAGATTTTAAATAAAAGTATATGATGAAAGAAAAATATTAGGGTGCCTCTCTTCAGTTTTTCTTTATGCCCCCAATGTTGTTATGTCGGCTTTGCATCCCAGTCACATTGTCGTTAATTTGATTTTTCCACTAATTTATATGTTTTAGAGCTTTTGAAACATGAACAGTTGACATCAATCAAAAGTTTCTATTAGCTCCACAACATTGAGTTTAGTCTAGAACGATCTTTTGTGTGGATCCTGAGGCTTCTATGCAAATTTCAATACACATTGTTCATTTTGGCAAAAATGGAGCTTGGGCGGGACTCACTTTTTTTCAAGAAGACCTTGGTATGAAGTTTTGAAAATTTCAAATTTGGTTTGATAGCATATTTCGTTTGTGCGCATAGGATTCTGAATAAATCTTGAGCACCCGTTAGATTTTCTAGAAATGGACAAACTAGCTGATGTTCCTCGGCTGGTGTAACCCAGTAACGAGTTTATTGGGGGGGGCTTTGCCACATTCACAAAGGCCTAATTTGTATGGTTTACGATTGTGTGGCCTTGACACAATTATGAGGGTGTAGCTCATTTTACCTTCGCATTCATATTCTCTCGTTGTCGCGATCTGATAAGACGCTAACCCGCGTTGATCCGTTTGAACATTGTGATCATGAAGTTTTACCTCCACGGTTACGAGGAACATTTTATTAGTGTGCCACAATCCATACCCTTTACCTAAAGATTACAATGAATTAATCCATCTCATTTCTTAAAAAAAAGACCATATGCGATTTGTTCTTATTCTCAAGATTATTTTTGGTGACATTTCCCTCAATTGAGATCTATTTTGGGTGATTCAAACTCGTGGACGTAAAAAAACATCGTGGCTAAGTGGTTTGGTTTTTGGAGAGTGTTAGGGTGTAATGACCCTCTCAGTAACTGTTTTTGAAAGCGAACTCGATGAGAGGTAGGTGATCATCCCAATTCCCCTTGAAATCAATCACGCAAGCCCTGAACATATCTTCTAAGGTATGGATAGTACCCTCCGCTTACCCATCCATCTGAGGATGAAAACAGTGGTTAAGTTCACCTTTGAACGCAAATCTTTCTGGAAAGATTTCCAGAACTGTGCATAATTTGTGCACCTATATCTGAAATGATCAAAATTGGGACTCAATAAAGTCTTACCACTTGATGAATGTATAACTTTGCATAATCTTCTGTCGAATGAGTAGTCTTTACCGGCAAGAAGTGGGTTGATTTTGTCATTCTATCGATAATCACCCAACTTGAATCATGCTACCTGCGAGACCTTGGTAACCCTGTGATGAAGTCCATATTAATCATCTCCTACTTCCATTCCGGAATTTCTATGTTCTAAGGCCAACCCTCCAGGCCTTTGGTGTTTTACTTTCATTTTCTGGCAATTCGGGCACTTGGCAACAAACTCAGCAATGCCCTTCTTCATAGTTTCCCACCAATATACCTCTCTCAAATTGCGGTACATCTTTATGGAACCCGGATGAATGGTAAATATGTAGCTATGAGCTTCCTCCATGATCCTCTCTTGTAGTCCATCTACTTTTGTTTTATACTTCAAAATACCATCTCCCGCTTGTTCAAAAGCTAATTCCCTTTGCTTATGAACATTTGCATTCAATTCAAGCAAAATGGTATCTTGGTCTCGATTTTCTTTCACTTCTGACACTAATGATGACTCAACCCCATTTGTCAGCACTATTCCTATTTTTGTGGAATCCATGAGTCAGACTCCAAGGCATGCAAGTCTATGCACTTGTTTTGCCAGTTCCTTCTTCTCTTCTTCAAGATGGGTGGTACTACCCATAGAAAACCTTCTTAAGGCACCAACAACAACATTACCCTTACCTTGGTGGTAAAGAATGCTCATGTCATAATCTTTAAGAAGTTTTAACCACCTCCTTTTGTTTGAGATTAAGCTCTATCTGAGTGAACACATATTGTAGGCTCTTGTGATTAGTGAAGACATCCACATGAACACAATACAAATAGTGACGCTATATCTTCAAGGAGAATACTACAACAACCAACTCTAAGTCATGGGTTGGATAATTCTTCTCATGAACCTTTAACTGTCTGGAGGCATAAGTTATAACCTTGCCATTTTGCATTAACACGCAACCCAAACCAACTCTAGATGCATCACAATACACCACAAAACCTTGAGTACATCCTGGAAAGGTCAAGAGTTGGGCAGTAGTCAACCTCTTCTTCAACTCTTGAAAGCTTTTCTCATAAGCTTCAGTTTATTTAAACTTAACAGTTTTCTGTGTCAACTTGGTCAAAGGAGACGAGATAGATGAAAACCCCTCAACAAACCTTCTATAGTAGCCAACCAAACCCAAGAAACTCCTTATGTCAATTGGAGACGTGGGTCTAGTCCAACTCTAAACTTTTCTATCTTTTGGGTATCAACTCTAATCCCATCACCGGGAACTATGTGGCCCAAGAATGCCACAGACGTAAGCCAAAATTCACATTTTGAGAACTTAGCATATAACTCCTTATCTTTGAAAGTCTGAAGGACTATTCTGAGTTGACTAGCACGATCTTCATCTTTCCTTGAATAGATTAGTATGTCATCAATGAAGATGATATCAAACATATCTAAATACGGTTTGAAGACTCTATTCATAAGACCCATGAATGTTGCAGGCGCATTGGTCAACCCAAACTATATGACCAAAAACTCATAATGCCCATATCTGGTTTTAAAAGTTGTCTTTAGAATGTCTCATTCTCTAACTTTCAACTGGTGGTAGCCTAATCTAAGGTTAATCTTGGAAAAGAAGAAGCACCCTGAAGTTGATCGAATAGATCATCTATCTTTGGATAAGGATACTTATTCTTGATGGTAGACTTATTCAATTGACGGTAATCTATACACATCCTAAGGGAACCATCCTTCTTTCTCACAAATAAGATCGGAGTGCCCTAAGGTGAGATACTTGGTCGAATGAAACCCTTATCTAACAGATCTTTCAACTGTTCTTTCAACTCTTTTAATTATGCTGGTGCCATTCTATATGACGGAATAGAGATAGGACAAGTATTTAGAAAGAGATCTATACTGAATGCTCTCTCTTAGGGGGCTCCGAGAAAATCATCTGGAAAGACTTCTGGGTATTCTTTCACTACTGGAACTGACTGAATAGGAGGTATCTCAACACTAGAGTCATTAACTCGGACTAAGTGATAGACACACCCCTTAGAAACTAACTTTCTCGCCTTAAGGTACGAAATGATTCAACCCTTAGGCACTGTTGAACTACTTTTCCACTTTAAGACTGGCTCATTTGGAAACTAAAACTTGACTATTCGAGTTCTACAATCAAATGAGGCATAACAGGTATGAAGCCAGTCCATACCAAGAATGACATCGAAGTCTACCATGTTTAACTCAACTACATCATCCATGGTACTCTTGTGATTGACGAAAATAGGACAATCACGATAGACTCTTTATGCTAGAATGGATTACCAACAAGTATGGAGACACTGAATGGTTCACTAGAATACAAGCAATTTGTTACTCCACCAGTACCGGAAGTATCTCCCCTAGGTGTAGCCCTGTCTAGTGGAGCAACTGATGAAGACTGGGCTCTATTTACCCCATTACCACTTCCTTGCTTGTTTTTTGTACACTCTCTCATTAAATGCTTAATCCGACCGCCCTTGAAACAATCGGTGGAGCCCTCACGACAAACACCAGAGTGGTTTCTACCACACTTGGTGCAGGCAGGAGGCTTACTACCCCCTTGCACTACACTACCCTATGACTATACATGTTTAGCTCTGGAATTCTGACCATGGTTCTCATATTTGTTCTTAAGTGTAGGTGCACTAGTAGATGATGGGGCAGGACCCATCTGAATCTGTTGAAACGATGATCGGTTGGCATTACTCTTTTGTTGCCCGGACTCATTGTCTTAGCTTTCTTATTTCTATACTCTTCTCTATCCCTCAACTTATCTTATTCAACCTGCTGCACATAAACCATTAACCTGGATATGTCAATGTCTCCTATTAGCATTGTAGCTCTGCCCTCTTTGCTTGATGCACGACCCAAGCCAGCGACAAATAAGCTCATTCTACTCCTCATGTTCTTAACCATCTCAGGATCATAGCGTGAAGCTGGGTGAACTTCAAACCATACTCATGCACACTAAAAGAGTCCTGTTTCAGTGTAAGAAAATCCTGTACCTTAGCCTCTTTAAATTTTTAGGGAAAGAAATGCCTAAGAAAGACTCTTCAAAACAGGCCCAACTCGGATATTGTGATTTTCATATCTGCCCTCCTTCCACTTATCGAACCAAGTCCTAGCCACATTCTTCTGTTGATATGCAGCTAGCTCAACTCGTTCAACATTAGCAACATGCATCACATTAAAAACCTTCTTTTGTTCCTCAATGAAATTCTCTGGATCGTCAGTAGTGATTGAATTTGTGAAACTAAGAGGATTTATCCTCAAGAACGCACGAATCCTTGAAGTGTCAGCCTCTTCTTATCTTGCTCCTCTATGCTGCCCAACTTGACTGAGCATCCTTATTGCCTCTTTGAACTCAGCATTAAAAACTTCTTCTAGCGGTTGTACTTCAGGTGCATTGGGCAATTTTGGTTCCTTTACATTTCTCCTAGTTGGGCGACCTCTTGTTGCTCTTCATGGAGGCATGGTTATTTGAAACACGCGCAAGCACGAATTAGGGAGAAACTTTTAGAGATAAACTCTAACGCACGAAAAAGAATATGAAAGAAGTGAGGAATTCCTAAATGTTGCTACATCATATTTATAGATGTGGCGCTCTCAAATCGATAACTAGGACTCTACAGACACGGCATCATAGACTCCCTAGGACTCTTGAACTCTGGGCTCTGATACCAAGTTTGTTACACCCTGAGCCTACACCTTGGACGTGTCCGACACCCAATGATCATTGTTGGCCTTGAGTCCTCCCTTGACCTAGCTTACTTAACTCCGCAGAAGACTTAACTCAATGAAATAAGCACATTCAATAACTTAAGTTAATAATTTGGCCAAAATGACACTTAAGTCTCAATAACAAAATGTCAGCAATACAAGGAATCATAGACGCAATGCTAACTTTCTGAGTGTCTATCTATGAAGCCTTCTAAAACTGATATGGATATTGGGACAGATCCCACAACATCCAATAAGATAAAAAATGATTAAAAGCAATAAAAAGAGTCCTTCAGAATGCAAGGAGGATCACCACTGACTTTGGAGTGCTCAACTGGATCAAAGGTGCGCCGGATGTCGATCCTCGTTACCTGCTCTGCATCATGATACGATGCATGCCAATTGGCATCAGTACATTGAATGTACTAATATGCGAGTTGGAATGCTAAAACGACTTAAGCTTGAAAAGAGTAAGAACAAATACTTACCTTGGCTCTTCTCAACTTATGAATAATGTAACTCAATAACACTAACTCATTTTAATATAAACCGATTTAAAAGCAAGTGCACTATAAAGAAAAGTTGTTGAATACATGCTATGATTTCTGAATTCATGCAAGGATACAAATAACTCTGAGATGTATGTAAAAATATAAGTAAACTGATGTATATATATAAATACATTTAACTTCTATTAGAGTTTCTGTAACCGCCAACCATCACTAAGAGCTACAGTGATGATACAACGATTTGCCTCACGCTGCCAGTACATCCTATACCCAGCCAAAGGTATAAGACCCAAACTGCCTAATGGATCCACTAGTCTACTGTGAAAAAGGTTCATCTAAAAAGTATGACCCTTTTCTACCCATGGTGGCTACATGGTTTATGGGGGCCGTGAGTTGTCTGCGCTCCCCTTATCGGTGCTCAATACTACTCCCAAAATATACTCGCTCTTATATTTTAAAAACATACTGATTTTGTGGTTTGAGATTAGTGCTTAAAATACTTAGCTCAAAGGTTATCTTTGAAATCTTAGTTTCCCTCCTTGCTTCATTTAGAAAGCTATTTCTCTTTAACTGAAAACTAGCCCGAAGGCTATTTGGAAATCTTAGTTTTCTTTTTTTTAAATGTGAAAACATTTTAAGTTCTTTTGGGAATACTTAGTTCCCATATACTGCTTGGAAGGAATACTTCACTTTACTCATCAAACTGATTTTTAAGTCTTACAACAAGTTTAAAGTATTTGCAAAAGACTTCATGAAAGGACTTTATATATAAATATTGGGAATCTTGTCATATAACTATTTTGTTTTTATCCTATGTTCCTTCTACCAAACAAATCTAACGAAGTCAAACTAGCATTACATGAAAGAGAAAAATATATAATTATGTAATTTTTACTTTGACTAATATGATGGAATCATAAAATTTATTTAAACATAAAAAAAAATCAATGTAATGAATTACTCATCTAGAGAATAAAATATCGCACAATTAAATAGAGGCTAAAGAATTTGAAGTTTATCAGTTGTGAATATTTTTCTTAAAATAATATGTTATTCGGTCTCAAACTAATAATTTTCATGTTAGTTCAACTGGAAAATAAATGAAATATTTTAATCATTAAACACCCCTCTTAAAAAAGGCTATGTTTTGTCAACTACAGATAATTAATGTAGAATACAAATATCATTCTAATGAGAGACTATTAATCAAAAGAAAGGTAAAGGACATGAAGAAGGAAACAATAAGAATTCCTATTTAGTTAATGCCTTGTTGTAAGTCACGTAAAAATAGGAGTTGAATTCCAATATTATATTTTGAAAGGAAGAAACAAAGTGTCCCGATTTTTATTATTTCATCCCATGAAAATTTTTCAAGTTATGCTTTAACTAGTTTATAAAATTTGACCTTGAGGAGGTTGTTGCCCACATTCACACCATGCGTCATACTAATAATAGGGTGGGATATTACCACAAAGGTATATAGAAATGGGTGTCAATTCTGCACTAACATATGGATGTATAGAAAGCACGTTCACAATTAATCACTACAACAATTCCGAGTATAAGTGAGGAATTATTTTGTCACAAAAAATTCATATTTTATCACAAAAACTATTTTGAGACAAAAATAAATTAGTCAGTCAATCGTCCCTAAATCCTGGGTCACTAAATGTATATAGATACAACTTAGTGATTCGTCACTAAATAGAGTTCTATTAACTACAACAAATATTTTCGTCCCCAAATACATAGTATGTATGACAAACTTGTTCGTAATAGAAATTACAAAAAAATGTGGGTAATGTTATGTTTTCATCACTAAATGGGCTATTAAGGCCGACGAAATTGGTGCATCACTAAATATATAGATTAATTAATGACAATGTCATCTGTCTCTAATGTAATACATATTTCGTAGTCACACAAATATTATTTTGTCACTAGAAAGTACCCTTTACATATATTTTTTGTCCCTAAATATATAAATTAGTGACAAATTTTTTTTTTTTTTTCATTTTGTTATTGAAAACATTAAATTTTGTGACTACAACTATTTTATTTAACGATGATATAAAATTTTCACTACAAAGTATCATAATTAGCGACAATGACAATTGTCATAAATTAAAAAGCTAATTTGTAGGTAATAAGTAGGCAATTTGGGACAAAAATTATTCTCCTCACTAAATGTAATACTTTTAAGACAAAAGGATGATTGTCTAAAAAAATTTAAGTCATTAATACTGACAAAAGCAAGACAGTAAGAATTTTTTAAAAACTATAACACTATCACATAGTAACTAAAGACGACTAACACGATTTTGAGATCATATCTTATTACATACTCATATACTAAACATTACTAAAATAAAAACAATAAAATGAAATTGGCTTCTTTGCACAAACTAGTGTAACTAGTGAAGATTTGCTTCCCTTTGGCAGTTGAATTTGATAGACAGCTGAATGTGGCTGTGGAAGGTGGAAATCATGTTGTGTTGACTTCTATTGCTGCAATTATACTTTGGCAAATGTACAGATTGTCGTGGATGTGTTGCCGCTTCAGCCACACACTCTTATAGTATTTTGTCTACATTGTTATTTGTTGCCTCTTTTTGTCTAGGGTGTCTAATTATTGCACAACATTCCTTACACTGTAACTTAGCCAAAATACATTTATATAGAGTCAACATTTGTAGTGAAAAAATTAGTTCAAATAAAACTTGAAGCGGAAGCCATATAATCTAAGCAACAAAATCTGCTAAACATTTCTTAACTAATTTCAAGGGATGATTCATCATATTTTTACTTTTAGCTAGAAGACGGGCCTCACGAATAAAGGACAAAACACGATATAATTAAGGCAAGAGAGACTAGCTTAAAAAATCCATAAATTTATATTATTACAATATAATAAAGCAAAAGGAAATAATTATTTAAGAAATGAGATAACTACCGCCCAATTCAAGTATCAAAATTCACATATTATAATAGTATACCATAATTGGATAAATAAGAATACTTTCAAGAAATATATATGGAATGCATAAATAAATTGTAATAACACAATTGCAAGACAAAATCAAGGCTTAATCGAAAATTTGATTAGTAAAACAATTGATTCAGAGATTCTTAAAATTTAAGTAATCAATTACAATTATTAAATTAATCAAGCATGAGAATTATTAAAGAGATCAACATTAAGGGCAGATGTTAAGGCATCAAATTCAATCAGTGAAGTAAAGGAATAATTCTTAATTGTCCGTAATATTGTATAAACAAACCAAGTAAATATATGTTTTCCGTATAGAATCACATACACCATTTTCTCAAATCAGTATAAGGATGTTAATCAGTCAATGATTCTATTATGGTATAAATAAAAACGGTAAATAAAAGATAAAAGATTGAAGATGTAGCAACTAGGATAGATGAATCTTACCAGAAAGAGGTCTATTTAATAAAATCAAACTTCTAAATTTAATCGATTAGGCTACTACTGTGGTGGTTCACCATCATCATTTGTCAAAGATTTTGTTTCGGTTGAAGCTTGCTGGTGCAGCAGCAATGCTCTTGCTATTGTTTCCACCAACCTCGCTGCAGGAGCAAAAAAGGAGGAGAGCAGAGGTGGCAGCCGCTAGGCCCGTGCTAGTTGATTTATCAAGATGCATGTGGTGATTTGCTGGTGGTCTTTGGGTGGTGGCTGCTGGAGGAGAAGTAGCGAGGGAAGAGGAGAAGTAGAGAAGAGGGGTTTTGCCGACATTACTGGAAGCTTGCCGGCGAAGAGGAGGAGAAATGGGCTCGTTTGGTGGTTATCATCGGTAGTCGTCGGAAAGGTTGAGGCGAGAGGTTGTAGGAGTCGGCGCAGGTGGCTGTTTCATCGGAGACGTATGGGTTCCGCTTGGTGGTCTTTACAAATGAGCGGCACTGGTTTTTGAGAGGAGAGGAGGAATGAAGGAAAATATAAGGGTTTAAGGGTGTTAATGTATTATATTAAAATATAAAAGAAAATATTATTAGTTGCTGACGGTTGGATTTAAATAAACGAACGATCAAGATTTAAAGGGAGGAGATTATGAGATTTGGGACTTGATGGGTTACAATAAATGATTTGTGAGCAAAATAATTATAGTTAGAGTAAATAAGTCGCTATAATTGAAACGAAATTGAAGTAAAAAGGCTACAATTTGTATAAAATTGAATAGAATATGTTAGAATTAAAATAAATTGGGTAGACGATGCTATGATTTTCAATAATTTGGAGAAAGATTAAATGAATTGCTATTTAATTAATAACATAGTAAATCTAATAAAAATTTGCATATGAAATAAATATACTAAAATATATTAATACACGCAGAATAGATAAGAAAATTAATAATTTCAAATTAGATGATGATGATGATAAAAAAATATAGTCGTATTAATAATTTTGAAAATTATTAATATTAGAGTATATAGTTATTTAGATAAAATATAAATATAAATTTAACGAAATAGTAAAACAAATAGGTTTTAAATATATTTTTATCAAATTTCAATTTAGAAAGAGTTAGAGGTCGGTTAAAATTGGGTGTCAACATATAGGTATTACGTTCTAAAACCTATGAATTATTGATGTTCTGTTGTGTATATCATTAAGCGAGCAAGAACATTCAAAATCCTATGCATCGTTAACATAAATAAAATGTGATTTATTATGACATTTTTACGAGTGTCACCTCACATTTTATACTCAGATGGATCATCGGTTAGCACTTGGCCACTACATCATTTAACGAGATGTAAGTTCATGATTTAATCCTGGACTGATAAAATTTGTTACACTACTCGACAAATATATATAATCACCTCTTATCTAATATTAACGTTATTCCATATTGCAATTATGAATTATCAGTGTTTCTTTGTCTACTCGACCAATTCATTTTTTAAAAATCGAATTGTGCCGACCACCGAAGGTCAGTGCACATGAAATTTTTATTTTTAAAAAATTAATCAAGTTAAATTAAATGATATATAACCTCTGGAGGTCTATATTTTATACTTTTTTTATTTTATATTTTATATAAAACCATTTTCCGGCGAATAATTTATTTAAAATTGATTGAAAATATTTATTTTTAGTTTTTTTATCGACATAAATTCCAATATATTATTAATTTTATAATCTAGTACCGACCACTAGAGATCGATTTTAATTTTTAATAAAAATAAAACTATCGACGGCCGGTGGTCACTACATGAATTTGTAATGAACATAAAATTGATTACGTTAATTAATATTAAAGACTTTCTTAGGTGGGTATTGTAATACTTATTTTTATCATAGCTGGATATTCTTTTTTTTTTCTTTTGTGGCTAAAACCAACTTCTTGGAGATGATTTTCTTAAGAAAATAACTAAAAAAAATTTACAATACCGACCTCTAATGAGATTCACAGAATTTTTCGTAGTGAAAAAAAGTTTGTAGATGAATTTTTTATATAAATTTCTATCTAGCCATTTAAAGTGCATAGCTTATTTATTTATGATGAAAACCAATTTTTCACAAAGAGAAAATAATTTGCAACAATCTTTTTAATGTAGCTAAATATTTTTTTACACAAACAGAGACAAAAAGATGATAGTCATTAACTGTTTAAACTGTTAGTGACAAAAGTGAATGTTACAAATGATATACAATTAATGACTAAAGTTTACACCATTTCACTATAAATATTATTATGTCACTAATTTGATTATATATTTTTAATGACGAAATATTTTTTTTATCTAAACTTAAACTAATTAAAGACAAAAAAAATGATTTCTTACAATTTGTCAATAAAATCAGAGATGAAATTGTTCGTCACCAATAACCTCAAATTCATGAGTAATATTGCCTTATAATTGGCACCAAATTATTTTTTTGGTGGGAAAAGTTTTTAAACAGAAAATTTTCTACAGAATTATTTTTGTCACTAAATGTATGTTAGTCATGCATTTGAGGTCCGTCACAAATTTTCAACAAAATTACTGACGATATTGATTGTCACCAATATCCTTAAACTTGTGGCTAAATTTACCTTATAATTGGCGCCATTTTAAATTTTTGGTGGGAAAGAATTGTAGACAAAACATTTTCTACGAACTTTGATTTTCTTCACTAAAAATATATGAATCATGCGTTTGAGGACGAAATGTAATTTTTGTCACAAAAGCCATATAATTTGTGACAAAATTTTTATTGTAGCTAAATATTTTGTGGCTAAACACCAGATTTCTTGCAGTGAATTGGTGTCAGTTTCTTATTATCCATCTAATAAAATGCACACAATTAATTGGCCAAGTATTTACACGTAACAACCTCTAGGTCATTTATATGAAAATGACTTCATTTCATCGTTACAGCTTACGAGCATTCCTATAGCAACCCAATTCGTTTATGACTATCTTAACCCCTAGGCCACTAAAGCCATTGCTTGGGGCCTCATATATTTTGGAGGCCCATTTTTTTAAAAAAATAATCAATTACTGGGGTACTGATGAATGTTATGATTTGTGCAAAGGAAATTGCATATGAGATGAAAATAAACCTGAATTTCATAAGAAACAATTTGATCTAAATATGGATAGCAAAGTCACCAAGTCCCTTGAAGAATCTTTTAGTGTTTATTGCTTTATATATGTAGGGTAGATCAAACTACCTTTTCACTTCAAAATAGATTCGAACCAATTAAAGCATATGAAAATATTTTTGATTTCTTATTTAGTGGTAAATTATTGAGATCAAGCGATGATGAGAATTTAAAAATATTGTCTTAACCTAGAACATTCTTTAACATGTAACAGTTCTTCTGATATTGATGGTTTATATTTATATTTTGTATTAAAAGTGTTAAGGGACATAATACAAGTAGAATATAATGATCTAACGAAAATACTCAATCAAATACAAAGACTTGATTCTTTTTCAAATACGCATATTGCTTATAGAATAATGTTAACAGTTTCTTTAACTGCTATAACAGCCGAAAGAAGTTTTTCAAAATTTAAATTGATTAAATCTTCTTTAAGATCAACAAAGTCTAAAGAGAGGTTGAATCAATTAGCTATATTACCATTTGAAAAAGAACTATTAAAACAAATTGATCATAAAACAGTACCTAATGACTTCGCATCTAATATAGCTAGAAAAGTAGATTTTAAATAAAAGTATAATATGAAAGAAAAAATATTAGGGTCCCTCTCTTCAGTTTCGCTTTATGCCCCCAATGTTGTTGAGTCGGCCTTGCATCCCAGTCACATGGTCGTTAAATTGATTCTTCAACAAATTTATGTGTTTTAGAGCTTTTGAAACGTGAACAGTTGACATCAATCAAAAGTTTCTATTAGCTCCACAACATTGAGTTTGGTCTTGAACGACCTTTTGTGTGGATCCTGAGGCTTCTATGCAAATTTCAAGACCTATTGTTCATTTTGGCAAAAATGGAGCTTGGGTGGGACTCACTTTTTTTTGAGATGACCTTGGTATGAAGTTTTGGAAATTTCAAAATTGGTGTGATAGCATATTTCGTTTGTGCGCATAGGATTCTGAATAAATCCTGAGCACCCGTTTGAGAATTCTAGAAATGGACAAACTAGATGATGTGCCTCAGCTGGCGTAACCCAGTAACGAGTTCATATTCGGGGGGACCCTTGGCCACATTCATAAAGGCCTAATTTGTATGGTTTACGATTGCGTGGCCTTGACACAATTATGAGGGTGTAGCTCATTTTACATTCGCATTCGTATTCTCTCCTTGTCGCGATCTGATAAGACGCTAACCCGCGTTGATCACCTTTGGACATTGTGATCATGAAATTTTACCTCCACGGTTGCGAGGAAAATTTTATTGGTGGGCCACGATCCTGACCCTTTACCTAAAGATTACAATGAATTAACCCGTCTCATTTCTTAAAATAAGACCATATGCGATTTGTTCTTATTCTCAAGATTGTTTTTGGTGATATCTCCCTCAATTGAGCTCTATTTTGGGTGATTAAAACTTGTGGACATAAAAAAACATCGTGGCTATGTGGTTTAGTTTTTGGAGAGTGTCAGGGTGTTCTGACCCTCTCAGTTATCTCTTTGTGAAGGCCTTTTTGTTTGTCATTTAGAACTTTTCCATATTGACCCCAAGCCTTTTACGACTTATTGGGTCTGATAGAACTTTTAATGAATTTTTAGTATTTTGGAGCTTTTAAACCTTAAACAGTTGATTTCAATTAAAATTGTAGGAAGAAAACCTTGGACTTTCCTGACTTAAACAACCCAACTTCGGATAGGCATATCTTCCTCAAACGATATCGAAAATACGCAAACTCCTCGATGGAGTTAGAAAGATCTATGCCAGGGCTTTCCAACCATATCAAGAACGAACCCTAACTCATCCTGAGGTAGAAGTTATGGTCGTTTGAAAATGACCAAAACTCACTTTCTTAACTTAGTCAAACAATTTCCAGATTTTACGCTTTTGGGGAAAAAAAATTAGTGAAAACAACTTTTTGTTGTTCTTAAAATTCTTGAATTCAACTTAAAGTTGAATTTCAAAGTTTTGTGGCAAAATGTATTTTTCGGAGTTCAACTCAAAAAAAAAGTGAAATTTTTTTATAGAGAAATGCTACTAAAAAGAAATAAGAATGTGAGATTATTTATCAAAATAAAGGTATATGACATAAAGAAGGAACCAATAAACTTTCTAAATTGGCTAATGCCTTGTTAGAAGTTACATAGAAACATAATGGAAGGAAATAATACGCTTTCTTATTTGGGTAATGCCATGTTGCAAGTTACATTGAAACACAAATTAAATTCCAAACATATTCTACCTTTCTATTTCAAGCAATGAATTTTAATTCTTCAATTTATGTTTTCACTAGTTTCTGTAATTCGACTTTTGGGAGGACGATGCCCACATTCACACTATTAACCATGACAAAAATAGGGAGGTATATCGCCACAAAGACATTTACAGTCTGCGTCTGTCTTGCAACAACACCTGGGTATGTCTTTTGCTTCAACCTTTGGCGAGACACGTATCAAATTAAATGTTAGTATCAATAATTAATAGAAAAACACATTTCATATTTCAGCACAAGAAGCTTTTAAAAATTAACTTAGAAAATATTAGAGAGAAGTGTATGATACTCCATTACTAATAGCTCAAATCAAGTAAAAGACTTACATATCCCTATCATCATAAACATGAGGAAAAAAGCCCACACTTTGAAAGACATATCTTAATTTTTTTTTGTATGCTCAGTAATTCACTTGATGATGATGTTTTGTTTTCTCTGTGTCCTATTAATAGTATATTTAGTTGACTATTTTATATATATATATATATATATATATATATATATATATATATATATATATATATATATATATATATATATATATATATATATATATATATATATATATATTGGGAATCGTGTAATATAACTATTTTGTTTTTATCCTATGTTCCTTCTACCAAACAAATTTAACAAAGTCAAACTAGCATTACATGAAAGAGAAAAAAAATACAATTATGTAACTTATACTTTGACTAATATGATGTAATCACAAAATTTATTTAAACATAAAAAAAATATTTTCAATGTAATGAATTACTCATCTAGAGAATAAAATATCGCACAATCAAATAGAGGCTAAAGAATTTGAAGTTTATCAGTTGTGAATATTTTTCTTAAAATTATATGTCATTCGGTCTCGAACTAATAATTTTCATGTTATTTCAACTTCAAAAAAAATGAAATATTTTAATCATTAAATACCCCTCTTATAAAAGGCTATGTTTTGTCAAGTACAAATAATTAATGTAGATTACAAACACCATTCTAATTAGAGACTACTAATCAGAAGAAAGGTATAGGACATGAAGAAGGAAGCAATAAGAATTCCTATTTAGTTAATGCCTTGTTGTAAGTCACTTAAAATTTGGAGTTGAATCCCAATATTATATTTTGAAAGGAAGAATCAAAGTGTCCCAACTTATTTTATTTTGTTTTTATTTCATCCCATGAAAAATTTTCAATTTATGCTTTAACTAGTTTATAAAATTTGACCTTGAGGAGGTTGTTGCCCACATTCACATCATGCGTGATAACAATAATAGGGTGGGATAATAACACAAAGGTATTTATAAATGAGTGTCAATTCTGCACTAACATATGGATGTAGAGAGATCACGTTCAAAATTAATTAGTATCAGTTTCTTATTATTCATATACTAAAATGCACACAATTAATTGGACAAGTATTTACACGTAACAACCCTCTAGGTTATTTATATGAAAATGACTTCATTTTATCATTACGGCTTCCGAGCATTCCTATAGCGACCCAATTCGTTTATGACCGTCTTAACCCCTAGGCCACTAAAGCAATTTCTTGGGCCTCATATATTTTGGTGGTCCATTTTTAAAAAAATCAATCACCTGTGTACTAATGAGTGTTATGATTTGTGGTAAGGAAATTGCATATGAGATGAAAATATACCTGAATTTCATAAGAAACAATTTGATGTAAATATGCATAGCGAAGTCACCAAGTCCCTCGAAGAATCTTTTAGTGTTTATTGCTTTATATATGTAGGGTAGACCAAACTATTTTTTTACTTCAAAATAGATTCGAACCAATTAAAACATATGAAAATATTTTTGATTTCTTATGTAGTGGTAAATTATTGAGATGAAGAGATGGTGAGAATTTAAAAATATTGTCTTAACCTAGAACTTTCTTTAACATGTAAGATATTGATGGTTTAGATTTATTTTTTGTATTAAAAATGTTAAGGGAAATAATACAAGTAGAATATAATGATCTAACGAAAATACTCAATCAAATAAAAAGACTTGATTCTTTTCCAAATATGCATATTGCATATAGAATAATGTTAACAGTTTCTTTAACCGTTACAACAGCCTAAAGAGGTTTTTCGAAATTTAAATTGATTAAATCTTCTTTAAGATCAACAAAGTCTCAAGAGAGGTTGAATGAATTAGCTATATTACCATTTGAAAAAGAATTATTAAAACAAATTGATCATAAAACAGTGCCTAATGACTTTGCATCTAATATAACTAAAAAAGTAGATTTTAAATAAAACTATATGATGAAAGAAAAATATTAGGGTCTCTCTCTTCAGTTTTGCTTTATGCCCCCAATGTTATTAAGTCGGCCTTGCATCCCAATCACATGGTCGTTAATTTCATTTTTCAACAAATTTATGTGTTTTAGAGCTTTTTAAATATGAAGAGATGACATCAATCAAAAGTTTCTATTAGTTGCACAACATTGAGTTTGGTTTACAACAACCTTTTGTGTGGATCCTAAGGCTTCTATGCAAATTTCAAGACCCAATGTTCATTTAGGCAAAAATGGAAGTTGGGTGGGACTCAAATTTTTTCTAGATGACCTTGGTATGAAGTTTTGAAAATATCAAATTTTGTTTGATTACATATTTCGTTTGTGCGCATAGGATCCTGAATAAATCCTAAGCACCCGTTGAAGAATTTTAGAAATGGACAAACTAGCAGATGTGCCTCAGTTGGTGTAACCCAGTAACGAGTTCATGTTCAAGGGGGCCTTTGGCCACATTCATAAAGGCCTAATTTGTATGGTTTACGATTGCGTGGCCTTGACACAATTATGGGGGTGTAGCTCATTTTACATTCGCATTCATATTCTCTCTATGTCGCGATCTGATAAGGCGTTGATCACCTTTGGACATTGTGATCATGAAATTTTACCTCCACAGTTGCGAGAAAAATTTTATTAGCGGGCCACGATCTTGACCCTTTACCCAAAGATTACAATGAATTAATCCGTCTCATTTCTTAAAATAAGACCATATGCAATTTGTTCTTATTCTCAAGATTGTTTTGGGTGATATCTCCCTCAATTGAGCTCTATTTTGGGTGATTCAAACTCGTGGACGTAAAAAAACATCGTGGCTACGTGGTTTGGTTTTTGGAAAGTGTCGGGGTGTTATGAACCTCTCAGTTATCTCTATGTGAAGGCCTTTTTGTTTGTCATTTAGAACTTTTCCATATTGACCCCAAGCCTTTTAAGACTTATTGGGTCTAATAGTCTTGTCACCTTTTCATTCGTGTAGTTTTAATGAATTTTAATATTTTGGAGCTTTTAAACCTTAAAAAGTTTATTTCGATTAAAATTGTAGGAAGAAAACCTTGGACCTTCCTTACTTAAACAATTCAATTTCAAATAGGCATATCTTCCTCATACGATATCAAAAATGCGCAAACTCGATGGAGTTGAAAGATCTCTCCAAGGGCTTTCCAAACATATCAAGAACTAAACCTAACTCATCCTGAGCTAGAGGTTATGGTCGTTTGAAAATGAACAAAACTCACTTTCTTAACTTATTCAATTTTTTTCTAGATTTTTCGCTTTTGGGAAAAAAAAAGTGAAAACAACTTTTTGTTGTTCTTAAAATTCTTGAATTCAACTTAAAATTAAATGTCAAAGTTTTGTGGAAAAATGTATTTTTTGGAGTTCAACTTTAAAAAAAAGTGAAAACTTTGTATAGAGAAATGCTACTAGAAAGAAATAAGAATATGAGATTATTTATCAAAATAAAGGTATATGACATAAAGAAGGAACCAATAAGCTTTCTGAATTGGCTAATGCCTTCTTACAAGTTACATAGAAACAGAACGGAAGGAAATAATAAGCTTTCTTATTTGGGTAATTCCATTTTGCAAGTTACATTGAAACAGAAATTAAATTTCAAATATATTCTTCGTTTCTATTTCACGCAATGAATTTTAATTTTTCTATTTATGTTTTCACTAGTTTCTGCAATTCGACCTTTTGGAGGACGATGCCCACATTCACACCATTCACCATCACAAAAATAGGGAGGTATATCGCCACAAAGACGTTTACAGTCTGTGTCTGTCTTGCAACAACACCTTGGTATGTCTTTTGCTTCAACCTTTGGCGAGACACGTATCAAATTAAATGTTAATATCAATAATTAATAGAAAAACACATTTCATATTTCAGCACAAGAAGCTTATAAAAATTAACTTAGAAAATATTAGAGAGAAGTGTATGATACTCCATTACTAATAGCTCATATCAAGTAAAAAACTTACATATCCCTATCATCATAAACATGAGGAAAAAATCCCACACTTTGAAAGCCATATCTTTTTTTTTTTGTATGCTCTATTGCTCAGTAAGTCAATTGATGATGATATTTTGTTTTCTTTGTGTACTATTTATAGTATATTTAGTTGACTATTTAAAATATATATATATATATATATAATCGTGTAATATAACTATTTTGTTTTTATCCTATGTTCCTTCTACCAAACAAATTTAACAAAGTCAAACTAGCATTACATGAAAGAGAAAAAATATAATTATGTAACTTATACTTTGCCTAATATGATGTAATCACAAAATTTATTTAAACATAAAAAAAAATATTTTCAATGTAATGAATTACTCATCTAGAGAATAAAATATCGCACAATCAAATAGAGGCTAAAGAATTTGAAGTTTATTAGTTGTGAATATTTTTCTTAAAATTATATGTCATTCGGTCTCGAACTAATAATTTTCATGTTAGTTCAACTTTAAAAAAAATAAAATGTTTCAATCATTAAATACCCCTCTTATAAAAGGCTATGTTTTGTCAAGTACAAATAATTAATGTAGAATACAATATCATTCTAATTAGAGACTATTAATCAGAAGAAAGGTATAGGACATGAAGAAGGAAGCAATAAGAATTCCTATTTAGTTAATGCCTTGTTGTAAGTCACTTAAAAATAGGAGTTGAATCCCAATATTATATTTAGAAAGGAAGAAACAAAGTGTCCCAACTTATTTTATTTCTTTTTATTTCATCCCATGAAAAAGTATCAATTGATGCTTTAACTAGTTTATAAAATTTGACCTTGAGGAGGTTGTTGCCCACATTCACATCATGCGTCATAACAATAATAGGGTGGGATATTAAGACAAAGGTATTTATAAATGAGTGTCAATTCTGCACTAACATATGGATGTATAGAGATCACGTTCACAATTAATTAGTGTCAGTTTCTTATTATTCATATACTAAAATGCACACAATTAATTGGACAAGCATTTAGACGTAACTACCCTCTAGGTTATTTATATGAAAATGACTTCATTTTATCATTACGGCTTACGAGCATTCCTATAGCGACCCAATTCGTTTATGACCGTCTTAACTCCTAGGCCACTAAAACAATTGTTTGGGCCTCATATATTTTGGGGGCCCGTTTTTAAAAAAATCAATCACTTGGGTACTAATGAGTGTTATGATTTGTGGTAAGGAAATTGCATATGAGATGAAAATATACCTGAATTTCATAAGAAACAATTTGATGTAAATATGCATAGCGAAGTCACCAAGTCCCTCGAAGAATCTTTTAGTGTTTATTGCTTTATATATGTAGGGTAGACCAAACTATTTTTTCACTTAAAAATAGAGTCGAACCAAGTAAAGCATTTGAAAATATTTTTGATTTCTTATGTAGTGGTAAATTATTGAGATGAAGAGATGGTGAGAATTTAAAAATATTGTCTTAACCTAGAACTTTCTTTAACATGTAAGATATTGGTGGTTTAGATTTAATTTTTGTATTAAAAATGTTAAGAGAAATAATACAAGTAGAATATAATGATCTAACGAAAATACTTAATCAAATAAAAAGACTTGATTCTTTTCCAAATACGCATATTGCTTATAGAATAATGTTAACAGTTTCTTTAACCGTTACAACAGCCGAAAGAGGTTTTTCGAAAGTTAAATTGATTAAATCTTATTTAAGATCAACAAAGTTTCAAGAGAGGTTGAATGAATTAGCTATATTACCATTTGAAAAAGAATTATTAAAACAAATTGATCATAAAATGGTGCCTAATGACTTTGCATCTAATATAGCTAAAAAAGTAGATTTTAAATAAAACTATACGATGAAAGAAAAATATTAGGGTCCATCTCTTCAGTTTCGCTTTATGCCCCCAATGTTATTAAGTCGGCCTTCCATCCCAGTCACATGGTCGTTAATTTGATTTTTCAACAAATTTATGTGTTTTAGAGCTTTTGAAATATGAAGAGCTGACATCAATCAAAAGTTTCTTTTAGCTGCACAACATTGAGTTTGGTCTAGAACAACCTTTTGCGTGGATCCTGAGGCTTCTATGCAAATTTCAAGACCCAATGTTCATTTTGGCAAAAATGGAAGTTGGGTGGGGCTCACGTTGTTTCGAGATGACCTTTGGTATGAAGTTTTGAAAATATCAAATTTGGTTTGATGGCATATTTCGTTTGTGCGCATAGAATTCTGAATAAATCTTGAGCACCTGTTGGAGAATTTTAGAAATGAACAAACTAGCTGATGTGCCTCAGTTGGTGTAACCCTGTAACGAGTTCATGTTCGGGGGGCCCTTTGGCCACATTCATAAAGGCCTAATTTGTATGGTTTTCGATTGCATGGCCTTGACACAATTATGAGGGTGTAGCTCATTTTACATTCGCATTCATTTTCTTTCCTTGTCGCGATCTGATAAGACGCTAACCCGCGTTGATCACCTTTGGATATTGTGATCATGAAATTTTACCTCCACGGTTGCGAGGAAAATTTTATTAGTGGGCCACTATCCTGACCCTTTACCTAAAGATTTCAATGAATTAATCTACCTCATTTCTTAAAATAAGACCATATGCAATTTGTTCTTATTCTCAAGATTGTTTTGGTGATATCTCCCTCAATTGAGCTGTATTTTGGGTGATTCAAACTCGTGGACGTAAAAAAACATCATTTCTACTTGGTTTGGTTTTTGGATAGTCTCGGGGTGTTATGAACCTCTCAGTTATCTCTATGTGAAGGACTTTTTTTTGTCCTTTAGAACTTTTCCATATTGACCCCAAGCCCTTTATGACTTATTGGGTCTAATAGTCTTGTCACCTTTTCGTTCGTGTAGTTTTAATGAATTTTAATATTTTGGAGCTTTAAAACCTTAAAAAGATGATTTCGATTAAAATTGTAGGAAGAAAACCTTGGACCTTCCTTACTAAAATAACCCAACTTCGGATAGGCATATCTTCCTCATACGATATCAAAAATGCGCAAACTCGATGGAGTTGAAAGATCTCTCCAAGGGCTTTCCAAACATATCAAGAACTAACCCTAATTCATCCTGAGCTAGAAGTTATGGTCGTTTGAAAATGACCAAAACTCACGTTCTTAACTTATTCAATTTTTCTCTTTTGTTGAAAAAAATAGTTAAAACAACTTCTTGTTGTTCTTAAAATTCTTGAATTCAACTTAAAGTTGAATGTCAATGTTTTGTGGAAAAATGTATATTTTGGAGTTCAACTCTAAAAAAAAGTGAAAACTTTGTATAGAGAAATGCTACAAGAAAGAAATAAGAATATGAGAATATTTATCAAAATAAAGGTATGTGACATAAAGAAGAAAACAATAAGTTTTCTGAATTGGCTAATGCCTTGTTACAAGTTACATAGAAACAGAATGGAAGGAAACAATAAGCTTTCTTATTTGGGTAATTCCATGTTGCAAGTTACAATGAAACAAAAAGTAAATTTCAAATATATTCTTCGTTTCTATTTCACACAATGAATTTAATTTTTCAATTTATGTTTTCACTAGTTTCTGCAATTCTACATTTGGGAGGACGATGCCCACATTCACACCATTCACCATCACAAAAATAGGGAGGTATATCGCCACAAAGACGTTTACAGTCTGCGTCTGTCTGGCAACAACACCTGGGTATGTCTTTTGCTTCAACCTTTGGCGAGACACCTATCAAATTAAATGTTAGTATGAATAATTAATAGAAAAACACATTTCATATTTTAGCACAGGAAGCTTTTAAAAATTAACTTAGAAAATGTTAGAGAGAAGTGTATGATACTCCATTACTAATAGCTCAAATCAAGTAAAAGACTTACATATCCCTATCATCATAAACATGAGGAAAAAAGCCCACACTTTGAAAGCCATATCTTAATTTTTTTTGTATGCTCAATTGCTCAGTAAGTCAATTGATGATGATGTTTTGTTTTATTTGTGTCCTATTTATAGTATATTTAGTTGACTATTTAATATATATATATATATATATATATATATATATATATATATATATATATATATATATATATTGGGAATCGTGTAGTATAACTATTTTGTTTTTATTCTATGTTCCTTCTACCAAACAAATTTAACAAAGTCAAACTAGCATTACATGAAAGAGAAAAAAATAATAATTATGTAACTTAAACTTTGACTAATATGATGTAATCACAAAATTTATTTAAACATAAAAAAAATATTTTCAATGTAATGAATTACTCATCTAGAGAATAAAACATCGCACAATCAAATAGAGGCTCATGATTTTGAAATTTATCAGTTGTGAATATTTTTCTTAAAATTATATGTTATTCGGTCTCAAACTAATAATTTTCATGTTAGTTCAACTTCAAAAAAAATGAAATGTTTTAATCATTAAATACCCCTCTTAAAAAAGGCTATGTTTTGTCAAGTACAAAATTAATGTAGAATACAGATGTCATTCTAATTAGAGACTATTAATCAGAAGAAAGGTATAGGACATGAAGATGGAAGCAATAATAATTCCTATTTTGTTATTATTGTAAGTCACTTAAAAATAGGAGTTGAATTCCAATATTATATTTTGAGAGGAAGAAACAAAGTGTCCCAACTTATTTTATTTCTTTTTATTTCATCCCATGAAAAATTATCAATTTATGCTTTAACTAGTTTATAAAATTTGACCTTGAGGAGGTTGTTGCCCACATTCACACCATGCGTCACAACAATAATAGGGTGGGATATTACCACAAAGGTATTTAGAGATGAGTGTCAATTCTGCACTAACATATGGATGTATAGAGATCACGTTCACAATTAATTGGTGTCAGTTTTTTATTATTCATATACTAAAATGCACACAATTAATTGGCCAAGTATTTACACGTAACAACCTTCTAGGTTATTTATATGAAAATGACTTCATTTTATCATTACGGCTTACGAGCATTCCTATAGCGACCCAATTCGTTTATGACCGTCTTAACCCATAGGCCACTAAAGTAATTGCTTGGGCCTCATATATTTTGGAGGCCTATTTTTTTAAAAAATTAATCACTTGGGTACTAATGAGTGTTATGATTTGTGTTAAGGAAATTGCATATGAGATGAAAATATACCTGAATTTCATAAGAAACAATTTGATGTAAATATGCATAGCGAAGTCACCAAGTCTCTTTAAGAATCTTTTAGTGTTTATTGCTTTATATATGTAGGGTAGACCAAACTAGTTTTTCACTTCAAAATAAATTCGAATCAATTAAAGTATATGAAAATATTTTGGATTTCTTATGTACTGGTAAATTATTGAGATCAAGAGATGGTGAGAATTTAAAAATATTGTCTTAACCTAAAACTTACTTTAACATGTAAAATATTGATGGTTTCGATTTATTTTTTGTATTAAAAATATTAAGAGAAATAATACAAGTAGAATATAATGATCTAACGAAAATACTCAATCAAATAAAAAGACTTGATTCTTTTCCAAATACGCATATTGCTTATAGAATAATGTTAACAGTTTCTTTAACCGTTACAATAGCCGAAAGAGTTTTTTTAAAATTTAAATTGATTAAATCTTCTTTAAGATCAACAAAGTCTCAAGAGATGTCGAATGAATTAGCTATATTACCATGTGAAAAAGAATTATTAAAATAAATTGATCATAAAACAGTGTCTAATGACTTTGCATCTAATATAGCTAAAAAAGTAGATTTTAAGTAAAACTATATGATGAAAGAAAAATATTAGGGTCCCTCTCTTCAGTTACGCTTTATGCCCCCAATGTTATTAATCGGCCTTGCATTCCAGTCACATGGTCGTTATTTTGATTTTTCAACAAATTTATGTGTTTTAGAGCTTTTGAAATATGAAGAGTTAACATCAATCAAACGTTTCTATTAGCTGCACAACATTGAGTTTGGTCTAGAACAACCTTTTGTGTGGATCCTGAGGCTTCTATGCAAATTTCAAAATCCAAAGTTCATTTTGGCAAAAATGGAAGTTGGGTGGGACTCACGTTTTTTCGAGATGACCTTGGTAAGAAGTTTTGAAAATATAAAATTTGGTTTGATGGCATATATCGTTTGTGCGCATAGGATTCTTAATAAGTCCTGAGAACCCGTTGGAGAATTCTAGAAATAGACAAACTAGCTGATGTGCCTCAGTTGGTGTAACCCAGTAACGAATTCATGTTCGAGGGGCCTCTTGGCCACATTCATAAAGGCCTAATCTGTATGGATTACGATTGGTGGCCTTGACACAATTACGAGGGTGTAGCTCATTTTACATTCGCATTCATATTCTCTCCTTGTGGCGATCTGATAAGAGGCTAACCCGCGTTGATCACCTTTGGACATTGTGATCATGAAATTTTACCTCCACTGTTGCGAGGAAATTTTTATTAGTAACCCAATCCTGACCCTTTACCTAAAGATTACAATGAATTAATCCGTCTCATTTCTTAAAATAAGACCATATGCAACTTGCTCTTATTCTCAAGATTGTTTTTGGTGATATCTCCCTCAATTGAGCTCTATTTTGGGTGATTCAAACTCGTGGACGTATAAAAACATCGTGGCTACGTGGTTTGTTTTTTTGAGAGTGTCACGTTATTATGAACCTCTCAGTTATCTCTTTGTGAAGGCCTATTTGTTTGTCATTTAGAACTTTTCCATATTGACCCCAAGCCTTTTACGACTTATTGGGTCTAATAGTCTTGTCACCTTTTCGTTCGTGTAGTTTTAATGAATTTTTAATATTCTGGAGCTTTTAAACTTAAACATTTGATTTCGATTAAAATTGTAGGAAGAAAACCTTGGACCTTCCTTACTTAAATAACCCAACTTCGGATAGACATATCTTCCTCATACGATATCGAAAATGCGCAAACTCGATGGAGTTTAAAAATCTCTCCAAGGGCTTTCCAACTATATCAAGAACTAACCCTAATTCATCTTGAGCTAGAAGTTATGGTCGTTTGAAAATGACCAAAACTCACTTTCTTAACTTAGTCAATTGTTTTCTAGATTTTTCGCTTTGGGGAAAAAAATAGTGGAAACAACTTTTTGTTCCGCACCTTTTCCTCGAAATGAGAAAGAAGATGGTACACTTGAATTGTATTGTTTAAGTTTTTAACGCTTGCCAAAAATCCTACTTCTACAATTGGTAGGTCACCGGGTTATTAAAATAAGTCGTGTTTTCCGTGGTTTTCCCATGTTATAACTTCAGTACCAATTCGGTCGATCTGGAATGGATCGGTTAAACATTCCATTAGGTAGCCTGGTCTTGACTCTTCTGTGTGGTATTCATTCTCGTTCGGCTCTTGGAATCACATTCAGGAGTGGTTGGAACAACTCTTTCTTAAAATTCTTGAATTCAACTTAAAGTTGAATTTCAAAGTTTTGTGGCAAAATGTATTTTTTGGAGTTCAACTTTAAAAAAACGTGAACTTTTTTATAGAGAAATGCTACTAAAAAGAAATAAGAATATGAGATTATTTATCAAAATAAAGGTATATGACATAAAGAAGGAACCAATAAGCTTTCTGAATTGGCTAATGCCTTGTTACAAGTTACAAAGAAACAGTATGGAAGGAAACAATAAGCTTCCTTATTTGGGTATTGCCATGTTGCAGGTTACATTGAAACAGAATTAAATTCCAAATATATTCTTCCTTTCTGTTTCACGCAAGGAATTTTAATTCTTCAATTTATGTTTTCACTAGTTTCTGTAATTCGACCTTTGGGAGGACGATGCCCACATTCACACCATTCACCATCACAAAAATAGGGATGTATATCGCCACAAAGACGTTTACAGTCTGCGTCTGTCTTGCAACAACATCTGGGTATGTCTTTTGCTTTAACCTTTGGTGAGACGCCTATCAAATTAAATGTTAGAATCTATAATTAATAGAAAAACACATTTCATATTTCAACACAAGAAGCTTTTAAAAATTAACTTAGAAAATATTAGAGAGAAGTGTATGATACTCCATTACTAATAGCTCAAATCAAGTAAAAGACTTACATATTTTTATCATCATAAACATGAGGAAAAAAGATCACACTTTGAAAGCCATATCTTAATTTTTTTTGTATGCTCAATTTCTCAGTAAGTCACAGATGATGTTTTGTTTTCTTTGTGTCCTATTTATATAGTATATTTAGTTGACTATTTATTATATATATATATATATATTGGGAACCTTGTAATATAACTATTTTGTTTTTATCCATTGTTCCTTCTACCAAACAAATTTAATTAATGGAAGAGAAAAAAAAATAATTATGTAATTTATACTTTGACTAATATGATGTAATTACAAAATTTATTTAAACATAAAAAAATTCAATGTATTGAATTACTCATCTAGAGAATAAAATATCGCACAATCAAATAGAAGCTAAAGAATTTGAAGTTTATCAGTTGTGAATATTTTTCTTAAAATTATTTGTTATTCGGTCTCGAACTAATAATTTTCATGTTAGTTCTACTTAAAAAAAATGAAATGTTTTAATCATTAAACACCCTTCTTAAAAAAGGCTATGTTTTATCAAGTACAAATAATTAATGTAGAATACAAATATCATTCTAAGTAGAGACTATTAATCAGATGAAAGGTATATGACATAAAGAAGGAAGCAATAAGAATTCCTATTTAGTTAATGCCTTGTTGTAAGTCACTTAACAATAGGAGTTGAATTACAATATTATATTTTTAAAGGAAGAAACAAAGTGTCCCAACTTTTATTATTTCTTTTTATTTCATCCCATGAAAAAATTTCAATTTATGCTTTAACTAGTTTATAAAATTTGACCTTGAGGAGGTTGTTGCCCACATTCACACCATGCGTCATAACAGTAATAGGGTGGGATATTACTACAAAGGTATTTAGAAATGAGTGTCAATTCTGCACTAACATATGGATGTATAGAGATCACGTTCACAATTAATTGGTGTCAGTTTCTTGTTATTTATATAATAAAATGCACACAATTAATTGTCCAAGTATTTACACGTAACAACCTCTAGGTCATTTCTATGAAAATGACTTCATTTCATTATTACGGCTTACGAGCATTCCTATAGCGACCCAATTCGTTTATGACTGTATTAACCCCTAGGCCACTAAAGCCATTGCTTGGGGCCTCATATATTTTGGGGGCCCATTTTTTAAAAAAATCAATTACTTGGGTACTAATGAGTGTTATGATTTGTGGTAAGTAAATTGCATATGAGATGAAAATATACCTGAATTTCATAAGAAACAATTTGATGTAAATATGTATACCGAAGTCACCAAGTCCCTTGAACAATCTTTTAGTGTTTATTGCTTTTTAGATGTAGGGTAGACCAAACTATTTTTTCACTTCAAAATAGATTCGAACCATTTAAAGCATATGAAAACATTTTTAATTTCTTATTTGTGATAAATTATTGAGATCAAGAGATGGTGAGAATTTAAAAATATTTTCTTATCCTAGAACTTTCTTTAACATGTAAGAAATTGATGGTTTAGATTTTTTTTATTAGAAGTGTTAAGGGAAATAATACAAGTAGAATATAATGATCTAACTAAAATACTCAATCAAATAAAAAGACTTGATTCTTTTCCAAGTATGCATATTGCCTATAGAATAATGTTAACAGTTTCTTTAACCCTTATATCAGCCGAAAGAAGTTTTTCGAAATTTAAATTGATTAAATCTTGTTTAAAATCAACAAAGTCTCAAGAGAGGTTGAATGAATTAGCTATATTACCATTTGAAAAAGAATTATTAAAACAAATTAATCATGAAAGAGTACCTAATGACTTCGCATCTAATTTAGCTATAAAAATAGATTTTAAATAATAGTATATGATGAAAAAAAATATTAGGGTCCCTCTCTTCAGTTTCTCATTAGGCCCCTTATGTTGTTGTGTCGGCCTTGCATCCCCGTCACATGGTTGTTAATTTGATTTTTCTACAAATTTATTTGTTTTATAGCTTTTGAAACATGAACAGTTGACATCAATCAAAATTTCACGAAAATGACTTCAAAATGCAATTATAAAGGTTCTATTAGCTCCATAACATTGAGTTTGGTCTAGAACGACCTTTTGTGTGGATCCTGAGACTTCGATGCCAATTTCAAGACCCATTGTTCTTTTTTTGCCAAAATGGAGCTTGGGCGGAACTCACTTTTTCGAGATAACCTTGGTTGGAAGTTTTGAAAATTTCAAATTTAGTTTGGTAGCATATTTCATTTGTGCGCATAGTATTCTGAATAAATCCTGAGCACTCGTTGGAGAATTCTAGAAATGGACAAACTAGCTGATGTGCCTCAGCTGGTGTAACCAAGTAATGAGTTCATGCTCTAGGGGGGGGGGGGGATGGGCCATATTTATAAAGGCCTAATTTGTATGCTTTACGACTGCGTGGCCTTGAAACAATTATAAGGGTGTAGCTCATTTTACCTTTGCATTCTTATTCTCTCCTTGTCGTGATCTGATAAGACCCTAACCCGCGTTGACCACCTTTGGACACTGTGATCATGAAGGTTTACCTCCATGGTTGCGAGGAAAACTTTATTAGTGGGCCACAATCCTGACCCTTTACCTAAGGATTACGATTAATTAATTCGTCTCATTTCTTAAAATAAGACCATATGCGATATATGATCTGTTCTTATTCTCATTTCTTTAACCATAACTCATCCTAAGCTAGAAATTATGGTCGTTTGAAAATGACCAAAACTCACTTTCTTAACTCAGTCAATTTTTTCCAGATGCTTCCCTTTCTTTTCAAAATGAATATTTTTAGTTTCTTAGCTTATTCCTTGTTATTTAAAATTGTGAGATGTTACAATATCTCCTATTGGGATCATTCTTCCTCTAATGAGATTTTTTTACTAAGATAAGGATAGTAACATCAAGTTCAACATTCAACAAACAAAAGCAAGTAACCACATGCTTACTCATAGTTTATAAAGTACTAGGAAGAGAATTAGTACCTTGAGCTGCATTCTCTTCGGATTCAAAGAGATGTGTATATCTCTTCTTCATATCCTCTTCATATTCCTAAGTCGCGTCTTCAACAAATTAGTTCCTCCTAAGGACCTTGACTGATGCAACCCTCTTTGTTCTCAACTTGCGAACTTAGTGATCTAACATATGAACAGGAATCTCTTCATAGGATAAGCTATCCTTAATCCCAATATTTTCAGTTGGTACAATCAATTAAGGATTGCCCATGCACTTTTTCAACATAGAGATATGAAATACCAGATGAACTGTTGCCAACTCTTGTGGTAGCTCTAACTCGTAATCTACATTGCCAATCCTTTTGGCTATGCGATAAGGTCCAATATACCGGGGGCTAAGTTTCCCTTTCTTACTTAATCTCATCACACCCTTCATGGGTTAAACCTTCAAGTATACGTAATCATCCACTTTGAACTCCAACGACCTTCTCCTAACATCTCTTTAGGATATTTGTTGACTTTGTTCCGTTTTCAATCTCTATTGAATTACCTTCATCTTCTCCATACCTTGGTGAACTAGATCTGGTCCTATTAACCCTGCTTCACCAACCTCGAACCATCCAATAGGAGATCTACATCTTCTCCCATAAAGAGCTTCGTATGGAGCCATTTGGATGCTCAAACGGTAATTGTTGTTGTAAGCGAACTTGATGAGAGGTAGGTGATAATCCCAATTCCCCTTGAAATCAATCACACCAGCCCTCGACATATCTTCTAAGGTATGTATAGTACGCTTCGGTTGCCCATTCGTGTGAGAATGAAAAGAAGTGCTAAAGTTCAACTTTGGGTTCTTTGAACCCAAATCTTTCTGGAAAGATTTCCAGAATTGTGCAGTAAATTGTGCACCTCTATTTGAAATGATCAAAACTGGGACTCCATGAAGTCTCACCACTTGCAAAATATATAAATTTGCATAAACTTCCGCCAAATGAGTGGTATTTACCGGCAAGAAGTGGGCTGATTTTTTAATTCTATCGACAATCACCCAAATTGAATCATGCTGCCTGTGAGACCTCGGTAACCCTTTGATGAAGTCCATATTAATCATCTCCCACTTCCATTCCGAAAGTTATATATTCTGAGCCAACCCTCCAGGACTTTAGAGTTTTACTTTCACTTGCTGGCAATTTGGGAACTTGACAACAAACTCAACAATGCCCTTTTTCATACCTTCCCACCAATATCTCTCTCAAATCGCGGTACATCTTTGTGGAACCCGTATGAATGGAATATTTAGAGCTATGATCTTCCTCCATGATCCTCACTTGGAGTCCATCCACCCTAGGCATACACAATCTACCTTGGTACTTCAGAACACTATCTCCCCCATATTCAAATGCTAATACCCTTTGCTTATGAGAATTGCCTTCAATTCAAGCAAAATGGGATCTTGGTCTTGCTTTTCTTTCAATTCTAACACTAATGATGACTCAGTCCCATTTGTCACCACTATTTCTCCTTCTGTGAAATCCATGAGTCGGACTCCTAGGCGTGCAAGTTTATGAACTTCTTTTGCCATTTCCTTCTTCTCTTCCTCAAGATGGGTGGTAGTACCCATAGACAACCTGCTTAAGGCATCAACAATAACATTAGCCTTACCTGGGTGGTAAAGAATGATCATGTCATAATCTCTAAGTAGTTCTAACCACCTCCTTTGTCTGAGATTAAGCTCTCTCTGAGTGAACACATATTGTAAGCTCTTGTGATCAGTGAAAACATCCACATGAACACCATACAAAGTAACGCAATATCTTTAAGGAGAATACTACAGCAGCCAACTCTAAGTCATGGGTTGGATAATTCTTTTCATGAACTTTTAACTGTTTGGAGGCATAAGCTATAACCTTGTCATTCTGGATTAACACGCAACCCAAACCAACTCAAGATGAATCATAGTACACCACAAAACCATGAGTACCTTCTGGTAGGTCAAGAATGGGCAGCAGTAAACCTCTTCTTCAACTCCTGAATGATTTTCTCATAAGCTTTACTCCATTTAAACTTAACAGTTTTCTAAGTCAATTTGGTTAAAGGAGACAATATATATGAAAACCCCTCAACAAACCTTCTATAGTAGCAAGCCAAACCCAAGAAACTCCTTATGTCATTTGGAGACGTGGGTCTAGGCCAACTCTAAACTGTTTCTACCTTTTGGGTATCAACTCTAATCCCATCACCGGGAACTATGTGGCCTAAGAATGCCACATATTTAAGCAAAAATTCACATTTTGAGAACTTAGCATATAACTCCTTATCTTTTAATGTCTGAAGGACTATTCGGAGGTGACTAGCATGATCTTCTTCATTCCTTAAATAGATTAGTATGTCATCAATGAAGAGGATAACAAACATTTCTAAATAAGGTTTGAAGAATCTATTCATAAAACCCTTGAATGTTGCAGGCGCATTGGTTAACCCAAACGACATGACCAAAAACTTATAATGCCCATATCTGGTTTTAAAAGATGTTTTTGGAATATTGCACTCTCTAACTTTCAACTGGTAGTAGCCTAATCTAAGGTCCATCTTGGAAAAGCAAGAAGCACCCTGAAGTTGATCGAATAGATCATCTATCCTTGGAAGAGGATACTTATTCTTGATGATAGCCTTATTCAATTGATGATAATCTATACACATCCTAAGGGAACCATCTTTCTTTCTTACAAATAAGATAGGAGCTCCCCAAGGTGAGACACTTGGTCGAATGAAACCCTTATGTAAAAGATCTTTCAATTGTTCTTTCAACTCTTTTAATTCTGCTGGTGCCATTCTATATGGTAGAATGGAGATAGATGAGTATATAGAAGGATATATATACCTAAGTCTCTCTCTCAGAAGGGACTACAGGAAGATCAGCTAGAAAGACTTTTGGGAAATCTTTCACTACTGGAACTGACTGAATAGGAGGTATCTCAACACTAGAGTCATTAACTCGGACTAAGTGGTGGACACACCCCTTAGAAACTAACTTCCTCGCCTTAAGGTACAAAATGAATCGACCCTTAGGCACTGCTGAACTGCTTTTCCACTCTGAGACTGGCACATTTCGAAACTAAAACTTGACTACTCAAGTTTTACAATCAACTGAGGCATAACAAGAATGAAGCCAGTCCATACCAAGAATGACATCGAAGTCTACCATGTCTAACTCAACTAAATCAGCCATGGTACTCTTGTTATTGACGGAAATAGGACAATCACGATAGACTCTTTCTGCTAGAATAGATTCACCAACAGGTGTGGAGACACTGAATGGTTCACTAGGTTGCTCAGGATTAATATCAAAGTTCATAGGATCATATGGAGTTACAAAAGATAAACTCGCTCCTGGGTCTAGCAATACCTAAACAGTAAAGTCAAACACTTGAATCATACCAGTGACATCATCTGGCGGGTTCTCATGCTCTTGGCGATTATTGAGCGCATACAAGCGGTTTGTTCCTCCGCCTGTAGCGGAAGTAACTCCCCTAGGTGCAGCCCTATCTGGTGGAGTAACTGATGAATATTGGGATCTATTGCCCCTATTAACACTTTCTTTATTGTTCTTTGGACACTCTCTCATGAAATGCCTGGTTTGACCGCATTGGAAACAATCAGTGGAGCCCTCACGACAAACACTGGAGTGGTTTCTACCATACTTGGCACAAGCAGGAGGCTTACTACCCCCTTTAACACTACCCGGTGAATATACATGTTTAGGTCTGGAATTCTAAACGTAATACTCACATTTGTTCTTAAGTGTAGGTGCACTAGAAGATGATGGGGCATGACCCATCTGTTTTTGTTGTAGGGATGACCGGTTTTCATTACTATTCTATTGCTTGGACCCATTCCATGTCTTATCTCTCTTATTTCTATACTCTTCTATGTCCCTTATTTTCTCCTCTTCAACCTGCTGCACATAAACCATCAACTTGGATATGTCTATGTCACCTGTCAGCATTGCAACTCTGCCCTCTTTGGTTGATGCACGACCCAAGGCAACGACAAACAAGCTCATCCTACTCCTCATGTCCTTAACTATCTCATACTCATGCACACTCAATGAGTCCTATTTCAGTGTAAGAAAATCTCGTACCTTAGCCTCTTTCAATTCTCGGGGAAAGAAATACCCCAAGAAAGCCTCTTCAAAATAGGCCCAACTCGGATGTGGTGCATCTTTATCTCTGCCCTTCTTCCACTGATCGAACCCAGTCCTAGACACATTCTTTAGTTGATATGCAGCTAGCTCAACTCGTTCAGCATTAGCAACATGCATCACATCAAAAACCTTCTTCTAGTCCTCAACGAAATTCTCCAAATTCTCAATAGTGATCAAACCCATGAAACTTGGAGGATTCATCCTCAAGAACTCACAAATCCTTGAAATGTAAACCTCTTCTTGTCTTTCTCCTCTATTCTACCCAACTTGATTGGTTACAACTTGACTGAGCATCCTTATTTCCTCTCTAAACTCAATATTAGAAACTTCTTCTTGCGGTTGTAATTCACGTGCATTGGGCAACTCTACTTCCTCTACATTTCTCCTAGTTGGGCAACCTCTTGCTTCTCTTCCTGGAGGCATGGTTATCTGAAACACGCAGAATCACAAATTAAAGAGAAACTTTTAGAGATAAACTCTATCGCATGAAAAGGAATATGAAAGATGTGAGGAATTTCTATATGTTGCACCCACATAATTATAGATGTGGCGCGCTTCATACCGATAACTAGAAATCTAATGACACGCCTTCATTGACTCCCTAGGACTCTTGAACTCTTGGCTCTGATACCAAGTTTATCACCCCCCGAGCCTACACCCTGGATGTGGATGGCACCCAATGATCATTGTTGGCCTTGAGCAGACCCTTGGCTTGGCTTACTTAACTCATCGGAAGACTTAACTCAATGAAATAAACTCATTCAATAACTTAAGTTAATAATTTGGCCAAAATGGCACTTAAGTCTCAATAACTAAATGTCAACAATACAAGGAATGAGAGAATCAATGCTAAAATTATGACTGTCTATCTATAAAGCCTTCTAAAACTGAGATGGATATTGGGACAGACACCACAACATCCTAATAAGGAAAAATACTGTAAAGCAATAAAAAGAGTCCTCCAAAATGCAAGGAGGCTCACCACTGACTCTGGAGTGCTCAATTGGATCAACGGCACTGGATGTCGATCATCATTACCTGCTCTGCATCATGATAGGATGCAGGCTAACTGGCATCAGTACATTGAATGTACGAGTATGCGAGTTGGAATGCTAAAACGACTTGAGCTTGAAAAGAGTAAGAATGAATTCTTACCTTGGCTCGCTCAACTTATGAATAACATAACTCAATAACACTAACTTATTTCAACATAAATCGATTTAAAATCAAGTGAAATATAAAGAAAAGTCGTTTGAATACATGTTGTGATTTCTGAAAACATACAAGGATAGAAATAACTCTTAGATGTATGTAAAAATACAAATAAACTGATGTATATATATATAAATACATTTAACTTCTATGGGAGTTTATCTAACCGACAACAAACACTAAGAGCTATAGTGATGATACAATGATTTAACTCACGCTGCCAACACATCCTATACCGACCAAAGGTATAAGAACTGAACTGCCAAATGGATCCACTAGTCTATTGTGGAAAGGGTTCATCTAAAAGTATGAACCTTTTCTACCCATAGTGGCTACATGGTTTATGTATGGGGGCTGTGAGTTGTCTAAACTCTCTCCCATATTGGTGCTCAATACTACTCCCAAAATATACTGGCTCTTATGTTTTAAAAAACATACTGATTTTGTGGTTTGATATTAGTGCTTAAAATACTTAGCTCAAAGGCTATATTTGAAATCTTAGTTTGCCTGCTTCTTCATTAAGAAAGTTATTTCTCTTTAACTGAAAACTAGCCTGAAGGCTCTTTGGAAATCTCAGTTTTCCTTCTTTTTAAATGTGAAAACATTTTAAGTTCTTTTGGGAATAGTTAGTTCCCATATACTGCTTGGAATACTTCACTTTACTCTGAACTGAACTCGATCTTAAGTCTTAAAACAACTCTTAGACGTTTTTGAAAGACTTATGAAACTTGAAATGAACTTCTTCTACTTATCCTTAGTCCTTACTCAATCTGATCTTTAAGTCTTAAAATAAGTTTAAAGTATTTGCAAAAGACTTCATGAAAGGACTTTAGGAATTCACTAGACTCGACTCTAACTTTTTCTTGAATTTGAAGTTATGCATCAAAGGTTGTAAATTCATGTTTTTTGATGATTTCTATATGATTAGAAGTCATTTAGATAAGTTAGAATCATTAGGAAGTAAAACACCTTAAAAGGGCTTAATCGGACTGAACTACGAAAACTGGGCGAAAAACGCCAATTTGGGCGCGTTTGGGGCGCGCCTTGCAAGACCCATTGGCTTGAGGCACCATTCCGGCCCACTGCAGGCGCACCGCCCTAGTCCCTCTGGCGCAGATGGGGCGTGCGACGCCTGGTGCTGTCCAGGTGTGCCTGCATGATTTTCTCCTCTGAATTTCTGATCCTAAATCGCTCAAACCTCCATAGTTCTTTTCTCAAACCCTTAGGATTATAAGTACCTTCAATGCTGAACAGATTTAACTGGAAAAAGATCCCTAATTATGAATCAAAGCAACAATAGGCACTTCAACAACTAAATTAATAAAAAAACAACCATGTCTTTCAAGAACTTCACTATTCTCATTAAACCAATTTCAAAAATCAAAGGATTGAAGAAAGATTGGTGTGTGGGTGAACTGATCCAACACTAAAATATTTCACATATCTTGATAGGGATCACCCACGATGAATTCCACTCACAAATCTTGGCGTTATTGTCGAATCCTTGACTTTTTCTCCCTTTTCTTCTTCTTTTTTCTCTTCTCCAAGCCCTAAGCTTGATTTTGATTTTCTAATGTGAATTAAAACTTGTTTTTACCCAAAATAAATACCTAAAAACGAAATAAGAAATTAGTTGGTGAAAAGACTAGTGTGTCCTTCCTTAAATTTGGAATTGGACTTTCCTTACTTAAACAACCCAACTTTCGATAGGCATATCTTCCTCTTACGATATCGGAAATGTACAAACTCGACGGATTAGGAAATATATCTCCAAGGCTTTCCAACTATATCAAGAACTACCCTAACTCATCCTGAACTAGAAGTTATGGTCATTTGAAAATGACCAAAACTCACTTTCTTAACTTAGTCAATTTTCCAGATTTTTTCCCTTTCTTTCCAAAAATGAATATTTTTAGTTTCTTAGCTTATTCCTAGCTATTTCAAATTTTGAGATGTTACACACATTTTCCGGCTTTGTTGAAAGGTACGTTAAAGCTATTATTTCTCTTCTAGCATGATCGTAAAGATCTAAGCTTTTTATACTTGTTCTATTGACATTATTTGACTTGTAGCCTTGTCCTACTTTGTTGAATACCTCCAAATGATATAAAGTCTACCGGTGACACTCAACTCTATTATTTATGGACTAGAAAAACATGTTATGATAAAAGTTTGATCAATTATGATTACTTGTTATTTTCTTGATATTTTGTTGTCTAACTTCTAGAAGCTTGTTTTGGCCTCAACAAACACATACACTAGCATACATATTCATTGTTATATTATGCCTGCCCTTTAGATCTATGGGTCAGCCAAACCCGAACAATTACAGGAGTATAGAGAAGCTATACTCGTGCATTCCACTAGGCCTTGACAAGATAGGTAAGAAATCACTCAAGGCAGGGTAGACCGTGCCTATGATCATGGTAGACCAAGTCGACGAACAGAGTAGTCCATGTCTATAGCTTAGGTAGGTTGTACCTACGGGGTAGCACATGTCTATTGTACCAAAGAGCCTCAGATTTGCATTCACTACAACAAAAATAATTTTTAGAGAGAATAAATAGACACATTAATAACGGGTGTTAAAGTGTTTACCGACATTAGTTAAGTGTCATTAGATGAATGTCACTAAATCCTTTAGGGACACATACAAAGAGTGCTAATTTCCGCTAAAAATACATATTTAACAGTAATTGCTAATTAATTACCGTAAAAGTTAATTTGTTATATAAAGACTGATTCTTGAAAGATGTACATTCAGATGGTTTAGAACAGATTGTCATTGGGATCCAGGTTAGGGGGCTAATATGGGTATTTGGAGATTATTACTCTCGTTAGGACCTAAAGGGATTGTGTGTTTTTTGTACCTACCAGGCCTATGGGGTCCATGTTAGGTAATTGCTTTTCATGTGCTTATAATTTATTGTTATAGGGAGATTACATATTTTACTTGTATTTCATCCCTTCCCTTTTAGTTCAATACTTTTACTTTAGTGTCAACTTCCAATATATCTTACATTCTCTGTACATTATATTGTATTGACACCCTTGTCGGGGGCAATGCATGTCGAGTAGCACAACCGACCATCAAGCTTAATGGTTGGCCATGTTCTTTTTTGTTAAATTTGATAAAAATAATTTATTTTCAAAATAAAAAAAATATTTTAAAATTAAAGTTGTGGTTGGCAATGAATACAAATTGTAGTTGTTTTAAAATTTGGGTGAGTAATTTTGGGGAAAAAATTAGTGAAAACAACTTTTTGTTGTTCTTAAAATTGAATTCAACTTAAATTTGAATTTCAAAGTTTTGTGGCAAAATGTATTTTTTGGAGTTCAACTCTTAAAAAAATGAAAACTTTTTATAGAGAAATGCTACTAAAAAGAAATAAGAATATGAGATTATTTATCAAAATAAAGGTATATGACCTAAAGAAGGAAACAATAAGCTTTCGGAATTGGCTAATGCCTTGTTGCAAATTACATAGAAATAGAATGGATGGAAACAATAAGCTTTCTTATTTGGGTAATGCCATGTTGCAAGTTACATTGAAAGAGAAATTAAATTCCAAATATATTTTTCCTTTCTATTTCACGCTACGAATTTTAATTCTTCAATTTATGTTTTCACTAGTTTCTGCGATTCGACCTTTGGGAGGATGATGCCCACATTCACACCATTCACCATCACAAAAATAGGGAGGTATATCGCCACAAAGACGTTTACAGTCTGCATCTGTCTTGCAACAACACCTGGGTATGTCTTTTGCTTCAACCTTTGGCGAGCCACCAATCAAATTAAATGTTCGAATCTATAATTAATAGAAAAACACATTTCATATTTCAGCACAAGAAGCTTTTCAAAATTAACTTAGAAAATACTAGAGAGAAGTGCATGATACTCCATTACTAATAGATCAAATCAAGTGAAAGACTTACATATCCCTATCATAATAAGCGTGAGGAAACAAGCCCACACTTTGAAAGACATATCTTAATTTTTGTTGTATGCTCAGTAAGTCACTTGATGATGATGTTTTGTTTTCTTTGTGTCCTATTTACAATATATTTAGTTGACTATTTAATCTCTCTCTCTCTCTCTCTCTCTCTCTCTCTCTCTCTCTCTCTCTCTCTCTCTCTCTAATATTTTGTGAATCTTGTAATATAACTATTTTGTTTTTATCTTATGTTCCTTGTTCCAAACAAATTTAACACAGTCAAACTAGCATTACATGAAAGAGTAAAAATATAATTATGTAATTTTCCCTTTGACTAATATGATGGAATTACAAAATATATTTAAACATAAAAATTAATATTTTCAATGTAATATATTACTCATCTAGAGAATAAAGTATCGCACAATCAAATAGAGGCTAAAGAGTTTGAAGTTTATTAGTTGTGAATATTTATCTCAATATAATATGTTATTCGGTCTCAAACTAATAATTTTCACGTTAGTTCAACTTCAAAAAAATGAAATGTTTTAATCATTAAACACCACTCTTAAATAAGGCTATGCTTTGTCAAGTACAGATATATAATGTAAAATACAAATATTATTCTAATGAGAGGACTATTAATCAAAAGAAATGTATAGGACATGAAGAAGGAAGCAATAAGAATTCCTATTTAGGTAATGCCTTGTTGTAAGTCACTTAAAAATAGGAGTTGAATTCAAATATTATATTTTGAAAGGAAGAAACAAAGTGTCCCAACTTTTATTATTTCTTTTTATTTTATCTCACGAAAATTTTTCAATTTATCCTTAACTAGTTTATAAAATTTGACCTTGAGAAGGTTGTTGCCCACATTCACACCATGCGTCATAACAATAATAGGGTGGAATATCACCACAAAGGTATTTAGAAATGGGTGTCAATTCTGCAATAACATATGGATGTATAGAAAGCGTGTTCACAATTAATTGGTGTTAGTTTCTTATTATTCATATATTAAAATGCGCACAATTAATTGGCCAAGTATTTACACGTAACAACCCTCTTAGCTGATTTATATGAAAATGACTTTATTTCATCATTACGGCTTACGAGCATTCCTATAGCGACCCAATTCTTTTATGACCGTCTTAATCCCTAGGCCACTAAAGTCATTGCTTGGGGCCTCATATATTTTGGGGGACCATTTTTTAAAAAATCAATTACTGGGGTTACTAATGAATTACTGGGGTTACTAATGATTGTTATGATTTGTGCAAAGGAAATTGCATATGAGATGAAAATAAATCTGAATTTTATAAGAAATAATTTGATGTAAATATGGATAGCGAAGTCACCAAGTCCCTTGAAGAATCTTTTAGTGTTTATTGCTTTTTATATGTAGGGTAGATCTAACTATTTTTTCACTAAAATAGATTCGAACCAGTTAAGCATATGAAAATATTCAAATTTCTTATTTAGTGGTAAATATTGAGATCAAGAGATTATGAGAATTTAAAAATATTGTCTTAACCTAGAACTTTCTTTAACACGTAATAGTTATTCTGATATTGATGGTTTAGATTTATTTTTTGTATTAAAAGTGTTAAGGAAAACTGTAACACCCCGTATCTGAAACAGACCAAAAATCATTTTTTTAGAAATCTGCAGGTGCAATCGACGATCACTATCGACGGACCGTAGTCTGATCTACGGTCCGTACTGCACATCCGCCATTTGAGTCCAGAAAAATTGACGAAGTGTCCATCCACAGATAGACCTACGGTCCCTAAGTCAGACTACGGTTCGTAGTCTGTGTCAGTCGATCAACACCCCATTTACCCAGCCTCTGACATGAACCACGATTGGCCAGTATCGTTCGTAGATGGACCTACGGACAGTAGGTGAAAATTAGCAGATAGTTAGTGGGAAAGTGATGTTGGGTCAACTTCAATTAATCATAACTCCTAGCACAAAATGAATTAGGTGTCCCATGACCTATGAAATAATAGATAATCGAATTAGCTTTCCATATCCACCGAGTTTTCTAATATCAAACCTTCGAGTAAAAATTAATACCCGTTTTAGTAAAGGCCTGTCGAACTGACCCAACCTACGGACCCAAACGACCGACCGTTGATTGAACGACGGCCCGTTAGTCCAGGTCGTCGTTTGGTCCGACAACAATTCACTCAAGGGTCTTTTGGTCTTTTCCCACTTCGTTTAAACCCTAAGATACATCATTTTGACCCTAAATCATCATATTTTAGTTAGATTAAGCCTAGAAACATAACTAAAACTTACCTAAGTCAAATCATTAAATCAAAACTTAGAAAATTATAAGCAAGAAAGGAGAACAGCAGATCATCACGAATTAGTTAGATACATGTTCCAAATCAGATTGTAAAGTTATTATTCAGTTTATCGCATGAATTTCAGAACCTTAGCTATGATTTATTTAGTTCTTGAATTACACATGCTAGGTTAAATATTTTATCACTTCAGATATACATGCCTCATTATTACTGCATAATTATCAGATTAATTGTTGCATTCTCAGTTTACATGTTCAGTTTTAATCTATCCAATATTTACAGAAATTCAGTCATAATATGTTAGTCACTTAATTCATTGGGAGTAGCATAATACCGAGTTAGACTAGGGTTCAGTGTACCCGAATAGTCCCAGAATTAGTATCCAAGTAGGTTATAAGTCCCCTCTGTGGGCATCAGTGTAGTGATCATACCAGCATGCCTTTATACGTCTTGTATGGTATATTGGGTCTTTTTTATGGGGCGTATACATCGGACTCCACATATAGCTCGTGTGGTTTTATTATCGGTTATTAGTAGCTCCCAAAGTTCAGTCATACTCTAATTCATTGACATTTATCAGTATATTAAGTATTCAGTTTCAACATGTTATAAATTGGTCATTGTATATAGTTATCTCAGCATTCAGTATATCATGTTCAGATTACTATACTTTCTTTGGTGCTTGTTCAGTTATGATTTATTTTAGCTTTACTTTATCCAACATGCTCAGTACCTTTCAAGTATTGACACATACGTGCGCTAAATCTTTTCGTGATATAGGTTTAGGTTCTCAGCATCCAAATCACGCTTATATCGACTTCCGATCTCCAGTTCAACAGATTCAGTGGTGAGTCCTCGTTCTCCGAGGATAATAGTCATGAGTTTCATTTCAGTATTTAGTCCTTTAGTTTCAGTTTTTGCTAGACTTAGCTGGGGCCTGTCCCAGCATTTCTAGTCAGTTAGATGCTATTTTAGTTAGTTTAGCTTAGTATTGAGTTAATAACTTCTTCATATATCTCAGTTTTAGCATATGGGTATTCCCCATATTTTCATTTTAATTATGATTTAGCTTCCGCATCAGTTTATCTTTAGTATGCTCATGATCATGCCAGCAGGGTTATCTTGGGATCACTTGTGGTCCTAGGTCCCATGTCCGCATCTCGGGGATAGCTCGGGGCGTGAAAGAAATAATACAAGTAGAAGATACTGATCTAACGAAAATATTCAATCAAATAGAAAGACTTAATTTTTTTTCAAATACTCATATTGCATATAGAATAATGTTATAGTTTCTGTAACCGTTACCTTAGCCGAAAGAAGTTTTTCAAAATCTAAATTGATTAAATCTTCTTTAAGAAGCTATATTACTATTTGAAAAAGAATTATTAAAATAAATTGATCACAAAAAGTACCTAATGATTTCACATCTAAAATAGCTAGAAAAGTAGATTTTAAATAAAAGTATATATGATGAAAATAAAATAAAATATTAGGGTCCCTCTCTTCAGTTTCGCTTTAGGACCTCAATTTTGTTGAGTCGGCCTTGCATCTCAGTCGAATGGTCGTTAATTTGATTTCTCAACGAATTTATGTGTTTTAGAGCTTTTGAAACGTGAACAGTTGACTTCAATCAAAAGTTTACGAAAGTTACCTAAAAATACAATTATAAAGGTTCTATTAGCTCCACAACATTGAGTTTTGTCTAGAACGATCTTTTGTGTGGATCCTGAGGCTTCTATGCCAATTTCAAGACCCATTGTTCATTTTGGCAAAAATGGAGCTAGGTGGGGACGACTCACTTTTTCGAGATGACCTTGATTTGAAGTTTTGATAATTTCAAATTTGGTTTGATAGCATATTTCTTTTGTGCGCATATGATTCGGAATAAATGGTGAGCACCCCCTTGGAGAATTCTAGAAATGGACAAACTAGTTGATGTGCCTCAGCTGGTGTAACCTAGTAACGAGTTCATGTCCGGGGGGTCGGGGGGAGGGGGGGTTGGCCACATTCATAAAGGCCTAATTTTTATAGTTTATGATTGCGTGGCCTTGACACATTATGAAGGTGTAGCCCATTTTACCTTCGCATTCGCATGCTTTCCTTGTCGCGATCGTGATAAGACGCTAACCCGCGTTGACCACCTTTGGACATTGTGATTAAGAACATTTTATTAGTGGTCCACGATCCTGAGCCGTTACCTAACGATTATGATGAATTAATCTGTCTCATTTCTTAAAATAAGATCATATGCAATCTGTTATTATTCTCAAGATTGTTTTTGGTAATATCTCCCTCAATTGAGCTCTATTTTGGGTGATTCAAACATGTGGACATCAAAAAACTTCGTGGCTACGTGGTTTTGTTCAGGGTGTAATGACCCTCTCAGACATCTCTTTATGAAGGCCTTTTTGTTTGTCATTTAGAAATTTTCCATATTGACCCCAAGCCATTTACGACTTATTGGGAATGATAGTTTTGTCACCTTGTCGTTCGTGTAGTTTTGATGAATTTTTAATATTTTGGAGCTTTTAAACCTTAAACAGTTGATTTCGATTAAAATTGTAGGAAGAAAACCTTGGAAAAATATTCTCATGGTTCCATCATCTTTGGAAGGGTAATTCAAGATTAGTGGGATGATAGACACAAATCCTAAGGCTTTCGGTGCAAGTTTATGAAATTAGGCATTTTAGCTTTTAAGTTTAGGCCTAAGTTTGACCTTGACCAATATTCTTGGTAAACATTCCCAGATTAGATTTTTTTTGGTGCGGTTAGCTTCTAAGTGTTGTGTTCAGTTTGAAATGTCCCTTTTAACAGATCCCAAGGTTTTTGAGCTAATTTCGAGCATATTGTTGTTGAATTTGTATGGGTAGTATTATCCATCTTGTATTCCTAACATACTTAGAACAAAACTTTGAAGAACTTGGTAAGACTACAAAGTTTAAGAACATTTTCACAACTAGAAAATTAAAACTAGTAGAGAAACTATAATCAGAAACAGATTAGTCAAAATATATGAAATATTTTTCTTAAAGAAGAATTGTTGTCAATCTGTGTTTAAAAAATCGTGCTGATTCTAAAAAACTTTACAGAAACACGAAGTAACCAAAGTTTAATGAATCAGCAAAGAATAGAAGAACATAAATTAATTCACAAATCTAAAATTTGTAACACATGCCAGAATTTGGAAAAACTGAAAGAAGATCAAGCCCACTGAATGCACAGTGTCCCCCTAAGGAAATTATTCCCCTCTAGTATCCGAGGTTTGAATTGGAATATGTCCTCCCCGTAGAATTATCTCAATCACCAGTGTATTGATACTCAAAACGCTGGTGTCAGCGAGCCACTCAACGGCAGCAAAGTACATTTAGAATACTAGATTTAGTAGTTGTAGAAGAAGTCGAGAAAATTATATATTCTATATATTTAAAATGAGAAAAAATCCCTCAATTTATAGAACATAGGGTAGTGCAAAAAAGTTCTTATTGTGCCTTACTGGAAAGGTCACAAACCTTTGGAAAAGTCACAATCCTTCAGAAAGGTCGTCACCTTTCATAAAAGTCAAAACTTTTCATAAAAGTCATAACTCTTCATAAAAGTCGTTACTTTTCATAAAAATTGCAACTTTTCATGAAAGTCATAACTTTTCATATAAATTGCAACCTTTCATAAAATTCGCAACTCTTCATAAGTCGCAACTCTTCATTTTCCATTTACACCTTTTAAAACCCAACAATCCCCTGCATGAATTGGGAATGACTCCAAGACAAAGAAACGGACAATGATGTGTACTTTACAAGCAAGAATTAATTGCATCTAGATAAATAGGTTTCCCTTTGGACTTTCCATAGTGAACATATGTCGGATATACTCGGTCAATCGGTAGATGCGATATCTTTGAACCGTCGAGCTTTGTTGTATACCTACACAACCATATGTCACACAATTAACCCTTTACCATTTATGGTTCTTACGGTTGTGTTCATTTTAGCCATGAACACCTCCTGGTTTCATGAGTGTATAGAGAGATGGGCTTTTGACAATCATCTTCTTTGAAGAGGCTTACACTTCACACTCACATAGGTGATTCCTAACCGTGTTATCGAGTAGATACACTATTTGGTCAACTCTGCCAAACTTAGAAAATCATTAAAACCATTAAGCTTTATTAACTCATTAACAAGCCTTAATGTTGTATCCTTGTCCCTGAGCATTGTCTTCATTATGAGAATGAATTGAGTTTGTTGACAGTGCCGAACCGTCAATCACAACTTTGTTTTTCTCCTTGAATCTAGCCCTTGGGATCTCCATTCTGCTAGATAGAGTTATCGTAATGATGACTTGTCCTAAGCCATAAATCCATTCCGTTAGATGATCTTTCAACTCTCTCTAGTTAGCCCTTTTTATAGGTGGATCCGACACATTATCCTTTGACTTTACATAGTCAATTCTGATAATTCTACTAGAGAGTAGTTTTCTAATTGTATCATGTCTATGTCATATATGACGAGACTTTTCATTTTACGTCATGCTCCATGCCCTACCTATTTCATCTTGACTATCAAAGTGTATGCATACTAATGCCAATGGTTTGGGCCAAAATAGAATATCTATCAAGAAATTCCGGAGTCTTTCAACTTATTCACCGACCTTATCTAGAGAAGCTAGCTCAGAGATCATTGTAGAGCTAGCGATACATGTCTCTTTTGAAATATTTCCAAGAGACTTCTCCTCTACCAAGAGTAAATACATATCCACTTGTGGATTTTACTTTATTTGTCCGGTGATCCAATTTGCATCACTATATCCATTCAATACTGTTGGATATTGTTATAATGCAAGACATAGTTTTAAATATTATTTTAAATACTCCAAAACTCTATATATTGACATCTAATGAGTTTATTTGGGATGAACCCACTCAGTTAATAATAGCAAATGCTATATGTGATCGCGCACACTTCATGATATACATCATACTTCCCAATACTCTAGCACAATCCAATTGTAAGTCACTTTTGCTTTCACTCTTTTGAAATGCAAAGCTCACATTTATTGGAGACTTGACAATATTGACATCCAAATATTTGAACTAGTCAAGTACCTTTTCAATGCAATGAGACAGTGAAAATGCTAAACATTATGGAGTTCTAAGGATTCTTATATCTAAGATCGCATCTGCAACTCCAATATTTTTCATTCCAAACTTGCTTTCTAGCATACGTTTAGTAGCATTTATGTCATTAGTGTCTCTAGTGATGATCAACATATCACCAATATAGAAACAAACAATGACCTTATGATTTTAATGTGAAAACATTTATCACTTCCATCATTCTTAAATTCATTTGCCAATATGGTTTTTGGTCAAATTTCTTATGTCATTGTTTGGGTGCTTGCTTTAGTCCATAATGTGACTTAACAAGTTTGCACACTTTCTTTTATTTACCAGGAACCACAAAACCCTTGGGTTGTTCCAAATTTCTTCCTCCAATTCTATATTTAAGAAAGTTCTTTTCACATTCATTTGATGATTTTGGAGGTCATATACCACAACTAATAATGTTAGCATCCGAATGGATGTAATTCTAGTTACTAACAAGTATATATATCGACAAGATCAAAACCTTGTTTTTGTCTAAAACCTTTGACACAAAGTCTTGCTCTATATTTGTCAACATTTCTATCCACTTTCATTTTCCTTTTGAGGATTCACTTTGAACCCAAAAGTTATTTCCTGGAGGAAGATCAACCAACTTCCAATAGGATTGCTCAAGATTGAACCAATCTCACTATTGACACAATTTATCCAAAAGGATGAGTCTACATAAGACACAAGAAATGTTACAAAATCATATTTGAAGGAAGTATATGTCCCTTGACATTTACTACGCCTCTGAATCTCTTTATTATGTACATTCTCCTTTTGTTCTTTCCAAGGCAGTTTAGACCTTTCACTAGACTACTCAAGTCTAATTTTATAGTCCACAGTCTTAGGTCCTATTTCAATCCTCTTAGGAAAAGGAACTTGGACTTTATCTAGACACTTCACACTTTGAAATATTTCAAGTTGGAATTCCTTCCTTTCCGTTTCTCATATGGAATAGATTGTGTCCCGATCAAACAAAATTGTTTTCTTTATCAAAAGACAAAACTTTTTTTTTGTTCCCTTTTGCAGTAAGGATAGTTCCTCCACAAAAGTTTTCTGGTAAACCCAAACTTATAAATAATGCATCCATCATTTCTTCAACGTTCAGTTTTTCATTAGATTGAGGCGAATAGGGAAGTAGTTTGATGGATAATTCCATTTTCCAAACATATTTTTGTACAAGGAGATTTATACTCTCCACTCTTATCACTTCTTATATTTTTCCAACTGATTTTCAACTTCGATATTATATTGTCTAGACATTTCTATTGCTTCATCCTTACCATTCAACAAATAGACATAGTCATTTCTAATGGAATTGTCAATAAAAGTAACGAGATACTTTGTTCCCACCATTAGATGGTGTTAACTTCATATCACAAATGTCAGTGTAAATCAATTCTAAAGGATTAGAATTCTTTTCAATAGATTTATAAGAATGCTCAACAAACTTAGATTCCACAAAAACATGACATTTTTATTTATGGGAAACTTTCACATATAGCCACTTAAAAATAATTAATTACTCTCCATAGCTATAGTTTGATAATTACAATTTGTAGCTACATGTTATATAGAGGAGAGAGGCAAGCGAGACTGGGAGAGAGAGGAGAGAGGACAGCGAGATCGAGAGAGGGAGGATAGAGGCGAGCGAGAGGGCAGAGAGTGGAGAGAGGTAAATTGTATATGTATATAATTGTATATAACTATATATTATACATATATATTTGTATAAAAGGCAGCGAGATTGGGAGAGGGAGGAGAGAGGCGAGCGAGATTGAGAAAGGGAGGAGAGAGGAGAGCGAGCGAGGGCAGAGAGTGGGAGAGAGGTGAATTCTATATGTATATAGGCTAAAAAATTATATATTATACATATTTATTTGTATATCTTGGCAAATTATACATATACAAACATGACTAATTATACAAACTCGAAGTCAGCCCATGTAATTAATGTATAATGTTAGTCGTGAGTGGTAACTATAGCAAACTATAGCTATGATGAGTAATTAAATAGTATAAGTTTGCTTATCCGCGTAATTTTTCCTTTATTTATTGCACTCAAAGTTAGACAAAACTTCTAAGTTGATCAGTTTTCCTTACAAGGTTTTGTAATTGACATGCCCCAAGTGTTCATGTCACAAACATTTACTCAAGCAAGTAAGAACAAATAAAAATATTGAGTTCGAAAATCTCTTCGCGAGGTATCTTTTTCCTCACTAATATTTTGTTCATATTTCTTACAATTTTGTGTGATACAAACATTGTTTAGAGTCATCACCTTGTAAAATGTCCTTTTCATAAGGACCTTTCCATAACTTTCAATTTGATTGTTATAGAACTACCCATGAACAAAGTTTCATCGGATTCAATAAAGGCAATATAGTCCAAATGTTACTTTTACAAAAATATAACAAATGACTATTCACCAATATTCATGTCTATGCAAATACTTTTATTATAATAAACATATCTTTTCATGAAAAATCACAACATTTTAAGTGACTTTTTTTTCTTAAAAGAACACAATTATTTTGAACAAGTATATATATAACTGGTTATTTCATACTAGTCACACTATATACTAGTAATAAAAAAACTCAATAACCACAATGCCAAATATACTCCAAGAATTTTGTGTATCTAACATAATACAAAAGTATCATTGGATTTCATATCTTTTCCTCCAAAATTAAATTAGACACCAAGTCTAATCATAAGCAAAGAACCCCCACATTTTAAATGTGATCTCAAAATATTTTTCAAGTATTTGAAAATAGTTTTTTCACATACTTAACTAGACTTTCAAAATGTAATTGACAATATGAAACCTTTTTTGGAAATATTATTCTACAAAGGAATTATACTCCTTCAATTCTCATTGACAATGTTTACACAATGTCAAAGTTCATTCCATAGAGGCATAAAATCACAAACTCTAAGTCACTGGTATTTTTCCTCTATCACAAATGGACATACCACTTAGTATTCTAAATACTAACAATAAGGACAAAAAAAATTGTACAATTTATTTCTATATAACATTGAAGTTTATAGAAAATCAAAAGTACAACACTGACTTATTATGTGAAGTTTTCATATTTTTCAAACCAATTGCATAGTCCAATTTATCCACAGTAAAAAACTACAAAAGTTTTTAGTCTACAAAAATCAGACACACTAACATTTCACATGGAGTTCAAAACTACAAAAGTTTTTTTTCCCTTCTCCAAACAGAATAAAATATATTCTTAGACCATCACATAGTCATTCTGAAAACTAGTAAATTTTAAAGGCAACACTATTTGTCAAAACAAAATTCATTTAAAAAAATATACGATTTGCAGAACTTTTTCCAAATACACACATGATAAATATCAAAATTGTTAACCTTTAGAAACTATTTTCCTCCTTAGATAAGCAATAAGAAGGTTACCGGGTGTAATCTTTAATCAGAATACCACCAATTTTTCTGGTACATTCTCACTTCGACCTTGCTAAACAAAGCAACAGATTATGGAAAGGAATGCATTTATCTTCAGAAGTTCCGTGATCAAATTCTCTCAATCAGTAGAATACAAGAAATACTAACAGTATAATAATTTCCTTAAGATTGTTATCCATCTTGTATTCCTAACATACTTAGAACAAAACTTTGAAGAACTTGGTAAGACTACAAAGTTTAAGAACATTTTCACAACTAGAAAATTAAGTAGAGAAACTATAATCAGAAACAAATTAATAAAAATATATGAAATATTTTTCTTAAAGAAGAATTGTTGTCAATATGTGTTTAAAGAATCTTACTGATTCCAAAAAACTTTGCAGAAACAGGAAGTAACCAAAGTTTAATGAACCAGTGAAGAATAGAAGAACAAAAATTAATTCACAAATCTAAAATTTGTAACACATACCAGAATTTGGAAAAACTGAAAGAAGATCAAGCCCACTGAATGCACAGTGTCCCGTTAAGGAAATTATTCCCCTCTACTATCCGAGGTTTGATTTGGAATATGTCCTCCCAGGGTAGAATGATCTCAATCACCAGTGTATTGATACCCAAAACGCTGGTGTCGGCGAGCCACTCAACGGCAACAAAATACACTTAGAATACTAAATTTAGTAGTAGTAGAAGAAGTCCAGAAAATTATATATTCTATATATTTAAAATGAGAAACAATTCCTCAATTTATAGAACATAGGGTAGTGCGAAAAAGTTCTTATTGTGCCTTACAGGAAAGGTCACAAACCATTGGAAAAGTCACAATCTTTCAGAAAGGTCGTCACCTTTCATAAAAGTCAAAACTTTTCATAAAAGTCATAACTCTTCATAAAAGTCGCAACTTTTCATAAAAGTCGCAAATTTTCATGAAAGTCATAACTTTTCATAAAAATCGCAACCTTTCATAAAAGTCGCAACTGTTCATAAAAGTCGCAACTCTTCATTTTCCATTCACACCTTTTAAAACCGGAAAGGTAGTGATAAATGCATGATATTGAATTGTACCAATGAGTTAGGATAGTTGATATTGTTAAATAGATTTTATATTATTGATGACTTACAAAAAGTTTTTATTTTATGTAAGTTCATTACCTGTGTTCGAGAATTTCTTAGAGAAACAGAGTAGAGAGACCATGTTCGAGAATTTCGTAGGTACTCTAAGATCAGAGGTTGTATGCTAAGCTACAAAAGTGTAAACTTTGGTGGAATTATATGGCCTTGTTAAGATTTATTACATCAGATGTTGGTATTCATGTTGACTTACAAAAGATTGAGGACGAGAACTTGGACTAGACTCACGGGCACGATAGAAGTAAATAGCTTTCTATGGATAGTTGTATATTCCATAATATAAGGTGTGTGGAAGGATTTTCATCACTTTCAGCACCTAAGTGTGTGTTTGGTAGGAAGAGAAAATGTTTACAGTTTTCTCATGATTGGTTAGTTTAAGTGTTTCAGAAAATGTTTTCCAAATCAACTCAGTTTTCTCAAATTTAAGAAAATGACTTCCCTTCAAATCTTATGGAATACATTTTCCAAAATTCTCTCCCAACTTCAAATTACATATTATTTGTTGAAAGAATCAAATTTATTTTGTCGCTACCCTCAAACAAGGCCCCTCCCCCAGCCCCATCCACACACACACACACACCCAAAAAAATAATAATAATGTAACTTCATTTTTCTCCCTCATGCTCATGTGTTCGTGAATTAGCCCGAAGGAACCTCTTCATACCTTTTGAAGATTATAGTTCGTAAATTCTTTTCATGTCATGAGGTTACAACTCATGTATCATATCTTTGCATTCATGAGAGATATATATCACATCATATTATTATAGTCAAGAAAATATAAGATAGCATCATAAGATTTTATATTTGGAGAATTTCTTTGTTCATCATTGAAGAGTTCAGAACATAGAATTTTCAAGAGTCATCAAGAAAATATCAAGAAAATATTAAGAAGTTATAAAAAAATTATTAACAAATCATTAGACTTAGTTTTAAAGAGTAAAACCATTTAGATTCTTTTATGGAGGATTATGATGGAAAAGTATATGCACAACTCAAGCATACCAGATTCTTACTGCTTACATGAATAAATAGATAACCAACACCATTTATGCTAGAATACAAAAATATACTGAAATTTAATTCGATAAATACCTCTGGAAGCGTGAACAAATATCTTCAAGCGAATCCCAAGTTAGACAGACCTTCAAGCGAATCTAAAAGATAGCTATGACCTTCTATAGTGATCCCAAGTTCACATCCGAACTCTCTCAATACTTGGGTGAACAAGTATGAATAGAATACTAATCATCTTTCTAGACTTAAAAGAATCCCTGATTATAGAGCTTTCTTCCCAATCCAAAGAGGAGAAAAAGAATCCACGTTATTTTTCTTTAACCAAAAATTTTCACGTTAGATTTCTTATATAAGAAAACTCACGCCCATCACCCATTTTCCCTTTAGAAATAGGATTCTGAGTTCTGGTTAAATATGGGCTCTATAGGGATCCCATAATTAAAAACCGAGGCTTCCTATTATGAAAATAATTCCAAATAATTAATTTGAATTATTCTTACCATAATTAAGTACAAACCATTCCACTAGAAATTTGTAATTACACTCCTCTATTTATACTTTGAAATTCCCAAAATTCCCTATTAAACATTTATGTAATTCCCCATGTTAAGATTACAGATACTAATCAATAAATTAAATTACTGACGAATTCAATTTAATGATTAATTTACTTTAGAGCACTACTTAACTTATTTTATATGTTGGATTCATAAATTCACTTACAAGGTTTGACACGAAATTTTTTTATTAAGTTTCTCAAAAAGGCATATCAATCAATCTCTATAACGAGACATGAATTCCATCAACTAACTTATTATTTCACCAATATATATTATTATCATCCAAATTACCAAGCATATTGACTAATCTGAAAATCTCACCTTTTAATAAATCAAAATGATAATTAATATATATACAGATCATAATAGTTATATCAAGATTAAAAATATATGTACATTTAATTGTTTAGAGATATGTTTTTGTCAGTCTGTCTAAAATAACTATCTCTACTCGGTCGCGTTCAATACATACTGACACAAGAACTTGAAATCATATCGTTCCCATAATCAAGATAAATTACATATAATTTTGTGCTACAATAGTACCAATGACATGTCCAATTTCCATCCTAGATTGTGAATAAAAAACTTTATACTTATAAGAACCGATGATTTAATTCTCTGTGTATAAACTAAAACTCTACACACTAATCATCTGCTATATAAGTAAATAGACACCATAAATGAATATATGATCTATTAAAAAATAAAGAATGATTCAAAAATATAGCCCTAACTTTTTCATGGAACATATTTTTAAAACATGAAAACATAAATCGTCGGAAAGAACGAAATGTTTCCACACGTGGAGACAACCTTAGATACCTTAAATGCTCCAAATTCTAGAGAAGTCTATGGTCTTTGAAGCAAACGATACCAAAACCTTTTTCTTAAATCCATCGATAATTTTTTTTTAAAAAAAAAAACAGATGGAGTTCATGAGTAGAAGGTATTAATTTGTTAGGATGAAGAAATCATCAATATTTTATGGCCAAATCATACCTTGGATGATGGATAATCCGTGTAGAGATCAACCAGTTTCTTGAGACCTAGGGTAAATTTTTTAACTTGGGAGATGAACCACGACTTAGGGCGTTATTAAATGTTTTTGACTTGTGCTATCGCATAGACGATGTCTCAGGCACACATCAAGCCACTAACCACTACCTTCAGTGCTCTATCGGGCAACAAGGAAATGTCTAGTAATTTGATAGACTATTTTCCTCATAACTTTTCGAATTCGAGGAGATCAAACAAAGTTAATTTCAACTATTCTTCTAATTATGTATTAAACGCTATCTATCTACATGTACAAAGAAGGCAAGCTAATATACAATTTTTCTTAACTTGAACATTTAATTTGCAGATAACTGGAGTTGTTTCACCTTCAGCTAAGCCAATCACATAAGCAATGTACCCATGCTATCTCATTTTCTCAAGGTTCAGTACTTTGTTTTCTATCGGTGAATATTTAATAAAATCTATTCACTGAATACCTAATTAGTCTCTTTGATAACTTGAACAGTTTCTCAGAGAACATAGCCGAGGTGTTTCCAACAATTCTCTAAGCTTCGCTGGTGATGCATCCATGAATTTAACACCAACAGACTATCTCGAGGATATGGGTTTTGTTGTAAGTATTTGATTGGATCTTCATTTGTAATTTAAAATCTTCAACAACAAAATTCATATGTTATATTATATGTGTTTAACAGGATGGTGCTTCTAAGTGGTGCATTCACTTTATAAGAAGTGATTTAAGCCTAACAATTCTAGGAGGTTAGTTTTTGAATAATAGTTACTTTTCATACTTTTAGTGTTAATATTTCATTTTAATATCCTGATCGTAAAATACCTAAAATAAGGCCTTATGTAATTTACCATATGTATATTTCTTTGTTCTCTAATTGCATCATAATGTTATGAAGTGCTCTCTCTTGTTACGCAGATGTTGCGATTAAAGATAGGATCATTGTATATGATTTGGTTCGACAACGAATTGGATGGGCAAATTATAACTGTAAGTAGCATTTTCATGATTTGATTTTGATATTGTTAAATAAATTTGATGTTATTCATGACTTACAAAAAGTTTTTATTTCATGTAGGTTCATTACTTGTGAACGTATCTATAACCTCTGTCACATATGATGGTACTCGGGCTAGAACCATCTATCATATGCTAGAGATAATTTTATTCATCCTTTACCTATTTTGGAGCCAATGATTAATTTCATGTTTGTGTAGCTTTACTCTATATTTCTCTTGTATTGTTGACTCCATCATATAACCAAAAATACTACTACTACTATTAAATAATAGGAGGAACATGTAAGAGGAAAAATAATGTAAAAAGTAATATTCACCTTGATATGGGCTTATGTATTTTGAACTTACGCGTCTTGTAGTTTATTTCCTTATTTTGTTTCCTTTTTAACTTAGGATTTTTATCTATAAATAGGGGATGTATGCCTTGTTTTTGGGGGGTTAGATATTATTAAATTGTTTTGAGTTCTCGTCTTGGGATATATATATTGCAACTTTAATAGTTGTTAATTTTCTAAGTTGTTTTTGAAGATTTCGATTTTGCAATTCAATTTGAATTTTTGGTTTATCATTCTTATTACGTAAGAACATGATTTCTTCCTCTAAAAACATGAATTGTGTTCTTGCTAGTATGGGTAACTAAATCCACAACTAGGGTTCTGGGAACCTTGAGCAATTAACAACGTATGAATAGTAATTAAACAATCATTTAGCAGTGTTTTGCATGTATTGATAATTCTTTCGTTTAGAAGTCTTTTTAATGAATGCACATGTTAGAAATCTCCTTGTTGCTACTTTTCGGATCAAGGAGGTATTTAATAAGAATAAAATTATCAACATAGATTTAGTATGATAGTATCTAATAGTCTAATTTCGATTGGTGCGAGGGTGAAAAATAAGTCATACATTGATGCGACGTGTTTTGTGAGATAAAGGTAAGGGTTAGTAAATTATACACATGTAGCCGGAAGCAGGGTTAAATTCTCTAGATACCGGACCAAGTATTTAGAGATAGATAACTTATCACTTTTATAACGCCCCAAAATGAACTAAGGTGAACTAGAGCCTCATGGTTGTTTCTTGAGTTAATTTTAAGTTAAACGGAGTTAGTTTGGTGTCCTTAGGCAGTGTACAAGGTTTGGTTAAGTTTGGAGTTCAATCGACCAAAAACGTCCATGACGTTCGGATGATATGCCTTAGAATGTACTTGTATGTCTTGGCGAGTTTGGATGAGTTTTATGTGTTCGTTTTACTTGAAATATGCGTCGGATGTTCCTTAGACCTAGACGAATTAGTTTAGGGGGTTGACGTCTGGGCACGACCTCACCTAGGACCCCAAGGACTCTAGATGAAGGGCCCCAGGACTTGGGCAAGTCTGCCCATCAGTAGCTCACGACGGCCGTGGCGACGGTCCGTCGTACTCAGGATGGTCCGTCGTACTCAGGATGGTCCGTCGTACTCAGGACGGTCCGTCGTACTCAGGACGGTCCGTCGTACTCAGGACGGTCCGTCGTACTCAGGACGGTCCGTCGAGACAGGGCGTCGTGGGTGACAGAGAGTGAAATTGGGACAGGCTCCATTTAGAAGCCAAGTGTTCCTCGACGGAACCCCGTGACGGTCCGTCAAGGAGGTCTCGTCGACGAAGTCTGCCAGTGCATGATTTAAAGGCTGCCAGCTTAGGGTGTTTTATGTAAATACACCCCAAGCCTTATAAGACTCTCTTACACCCTAAACCTAGAGAAGAGCCCCCTTTTCTCTTCAAGATCCAACTCTCTCTTTCTCTCAAGAAAACTCTCTCAACTCTCTTGGAAGCTAGAAGTCAAGGAAGGATAGGAGGACGGATTGGGACTTGTTTCTTCATCAAATTCGTGGGTTTCTTTCTCCTAAAGGTATGGTATCCATTCTTGAATACCTTTCCATTCAAGAAGCCAACTTCTAAAATGGTTTTCAAAAGGGGTTTTAAACTCAACTTCTTCTAAACTTTGATTTCTATTATGGGTCTTCTTTTAACTAAGTTTTAATGGTTTAAATGTATTTATCTTGGTTTGAATAGATGGTTTTGATGTTAAAACTCCATGAAACTCTTGTATATGCATACTTCAACTTTTGGCATGAAAATGGGTTATGTGAGCATGATTTGAGTAAGGTATGAATTTGGGTCTTCTTGTGTATGTCATGTTGGTGTAGCTACTGCCCTAAGGGCCTTCATATGGTGAAATATTGATAAATTGCTTATGGGTAATGATGGTTTGATTTGTTGATGAGTTGCTCTTATTGTATAGTTCTTATTATGAATTGCTATTTGAGTGGTATGGTCCACCTTATGGGTGGCGGTGCTAATTGCTGAACTTGATGTTACTTAGTATGGTTTGAGTATGTGACCTTGAAGGTCTAATATGTGAAATGAAGATATATTGGAAATGGGTCTTATGTTGTGTTTGATGTAGCTTGAATTGCATGATTGACCTAGTTTATGTCTAAATGAAGTATATGATTATGAGAAGTCTGTAGAGTGTGTAGCTTGATGAATCAAGGTTAAAGTATGAGTAGAACTTGATGAAGATGAAATGATGCTTATATGCAAGGTGTGCACATGTACACACACACTCTTCTAAGATTTGTATTATGTCAAGTTGAGCAAAAAGGGGAAATCTTGAGGTGGACACACTTCGTGAGTTGAGATGTAGTGTCTAGTAACAACCTCTCCATTTCCTAGTGAGCTTTCTATAATAGACTTTTATGTTGAGAAATCCGTGTGGAGTTATGCCTAGCACCGAGAGGATATGAAGGGGAGGTGGATTGCACTTCGTTAGTTGAGATGTTGTAATCCAAAGTACCTCTTGAGATGAGTACTCCTCGTTAGTAGAGAGTGAGTTACTTAGTAGCAATCTCCTTATCCCTTAACTATGTGCCCGCATAGGTGTAGCTATTGGAAAAGCCATGTAAACTCTAAGAAGCATGACCTTACTCTAGGGCAAGTAAGGATCCATCCATCCGATAGGGGGTTAATATCGGGATTTCCATGTCTACTCTCATGGTGGGGTTGGTCTGGGTCGGTTAAGCCTAACTCCCCCAAAAGAAGTGATTTGAAACTAATTATCTTGGTGTATTGTTTGAAATTGTGGATGGTATGTCGTGAAGTGCTCAATCCAACAGTCGTTACCAGAGGAGCATTGAGTGGGAGTAGATAGTATGGAGGCATTCTCGCACCTTGGCAGCTCGGTGTGACTAGACCTAGCTAGGGGGAAGAAGAGTACCTTCATGAAAAAAAAAAAAATCGTGTGATGCGTACTAATGGTGTCGTGTTATGGACGGATTTCATTGTGGAGTCACTGAGTAAGTGGACTCCATGTAGGCTACTAAGTGGGCGTGGATAAAAGTATGGGCTGCTACTCTCACATGGCACTTGGTAAATGACCTATTTATCCCATGGTGTTTTTGCATAGTGAGCCAAGGGCGTGGGATTTGATTTCTAACGAGTAACCGAAGAGTAGGTAGTTTTTAAGGGTCGCTTTGGTGTGTTTTGAAGGGAGGTGTAATGAGAGACCCTTCTTGGCTCACCTTAGGGAGTCTTAGAATAACCTTGGGTTAGGGCAACTTCAAAGAAAAAGGGTTCATATGGCTTGGACCGTGCCTTTCACTGTAAGGTCTTCATGGTAAGAATTCAAAATGTTCACTATGATGCTTTATTCAATTTTATTGCAAGTTTAGCAAAGCTAATTGAAATGTTCCTTTTGCTTACTTTAAGTTTGGTAAGATAGCCATAAAGTATTAATTGTTGATTCTTATGTGGGTTTGCTTCTAGATTCATGAAGGTTATATTTGAAGTGCATAAAAAGCTATCTTTACTAAAATGTCCCTTTTTGCATGTTTTTGCATATGCCATACTTAGTACATTGTTGTACTAACCCCATACTTTTTATACCTTATGAGTATAGGTTGGAAGCCTTTGGAGGATCAAAGTTGAAGCTTGGGAATTCGATCTCTCAAGACTTGGGTATGTCCTCATATATTCGAGGACATAGTTTTTATGTTTCTTAGTTTCCTTATTAAGACTTAAAAAATGTATTTATTCTATTGTAAAGGGCCGTGTCCCTAAGATTCTAAGTTGTGTCTTTAAGTTGGCTTGTGACGATAAGGTTTCCTAGTAATTATGAAAAGACTCCTTTATTTATTATTATCGTGAAAAGTTTTAATTCCGCACTACTTTTCATGCTTTATGTTATGAATGCGAGTTAGAGGGCTTGTACGAGACCCCAAAGGGGTCAAGTACGCCGGTCACGATTCGAAGGTTTTCCCTAACTTCTAGGGGGTGCTTTCGGGTCGTGACAAGACTTGGTATCAGAGCCTAAGGTTTTGGGAAATAGTTTAAGGTCTGAAAGTCTCACAAGCCACATCTAGTAGTATCTTGGTCATTGGTGTGAGTCGCGACACATCCATGGACAAGAGGCTATAGGATGCTAGAAGTTTCACTTTCTTCTCTATTCTAGTATCGTGCCTTAGAGTTGAGTATATAAGGTGTCTATTCTCAACCTTTTCTTTTGTGTTTTTAGGACATGAATACGAGGAGATCGACCGCTAGAAGGGAGGAGGGAGGTGTACAAAATGAGAGAGTCCTTCCCCATGTTGACCAAGTTCCTATTGTTGTCTTAGGGGAGGAAAATGAGGAGGTTCCTCTTCAAGAACCTCAAGTGCCTCCGGAACCTCAAGGACCTCAAGTGCCTCCTATGCCTCAAGCTCCTTTTGTTGAGGGTGATATGACTAATGCGGAGTTGAGGGCTGCCCTAATGAACTTGACCCAACTCATGACGGCTCAAGCTCAAGTTGTCAACAATCACTTTGTGGGCCAAGCTAACCTAGGAGATAGGCCCCAACCAAATGCTAGTACTCCCGCTTCTAGGATTCGGGATTTTATGAGGATGAACCCTCCTACTTTTCATGGCACTAAGGTGGATGAAGACCCACAAGGCTTCATAGATGAGGTTTTCAAGGTGGTAGATGCTATGGGTGTGACCCCTAGGGAGAAAGCGGAATTGGCCGCTTACCAACTTAAGGATGTTGCTCAAGTGTGGTATGAGCAATGGAGGGGTGAGAGACCCTTAGAAAGAGGACCGGTTGATTGGGAGGAATTCAAAGAGGCTTTCCTAGATAGATTCTTTCCTTTAGAGTGGAGGGAGAAGAAGATGGTTGAATTCATGAACCTCCGTCAAGGGGGAATGAGTGTGCAAGAGTACTCTCTCAAATTCACCCAACTCTCTAAGTATGCCCCAAACATGGTAGCCAACCCTAGGGCTAGGATGAACAAGTTTGTGATGGGCGTGTCTAGCCTGGTGGAAAAAGAGTGTCGTACGGCTATGCTTCATAATGACATGGATATCTCTAGGCTCATGGTTTATGCGCAACAAATTGAGGAGTCCAAAATTAGGGAGATAAGGCAAGAGGGTAAGAGACCTAGGTCGGATGATTCTAGTCACCAAAGGCCTAAGAAGAGGTTTTATCCCCAAGATTCTTCTATGGGAAACAAGGATAGGGCTCCAAATCAATCTTCTCAAGGTGGTGGTCATTCCTATGAAAGGGCTAGGTGCCCTACTTGTGGCAAGCAACATGGGGGTAAATGTCTTGCCGGAACGGATGGTTGTTTTGCATGTGGTAATAGAGGCCACAAGATGAGGGACTGCCCAAACCTTAAATCAAGGGGGAGAGATGTCAATCAAGCTTCCCTAGATCCTAATGCTCCCAAGAAGAACCCTTCCTATGGGATGGGGGCTAGAAAGGATAATTAATCCGGATTGATGGTTTTGGTAAGTCTCAACTCTTGGTTATTGTTTTTTTTGTGTTATGAAATGAGTATATATGGTTTTATAGTTCATATGATCATGTCATCATGATAAATTGCTCAAAGAGTGGAATTTTGAAAGTTTTGTATATTTGACAATGCTACAGTGAGTATTCACTGTGAAAAATTTGCAACTTGAGAAAAATTTGCCTTGCCTTAATTTAAGTTTAATTATGTGCAAAAGTTGTTGTATATGAGCATGTTTAATGTTGGAGAAGGTAGTTCCTCCATAAAAGAAGTTTAAGGTTGAGTTTTGACTTTGTGAAGTTTGGCAAAAGTAGTATGTGTTGATAAGTGTTGAAAGTGTGAAATGATGCTCCTTGCTAATGGATGCTTTGATTGTTGATGTTTTGATCATGATCTAAATGTATTATATGGTGCTAAGTGATGTCCTTGCTGTTCTTAAAATTTAAGTGTCATTCGAGGACGAATGTTATTCCAAGTGGGGGAGAATATAACGCCCCAAAATGAACTAAGGTGAACTAGTGCCTCATGGTTGTTTCTTGAGTTAATTTTAAGTTAAACGGAGTTAGTTTGGTGTCCTTAGGCAGTGTGCAAGGTTTGGTTAAGTTTGGAGTTCAATCGACCAAAAACGTCCATGACGTTCGGATGATATGCCTTAGAATGTACTTGTATGTCTTGGCGAGTTTGGATGAGTTTTATGTGTTCGTTTTACTTGAAACATGCGTCGGATGTTCCTTAGACCTAGACGACTTAGTTTAGGGGGTTGACGTCTGGGCACGACCTCACCTAGGACCCCAAGGACTCTAGATGAAGGGCCCAAGGACTTGGGCAAGTCTGCCCATCTGTAGCTCACGACGGCCATGGCGACGGTTCGTCGTACTCAGGACGGTCCGTCGTACTCTGGACGGTCCGTCGTACTCAGGACGGTCCGTCGTACTCAGGACGGTCCGTCGTACTCAGGACGTCGTGGGTGACAGAGAGTGAAATTGGGACAGGCTCTATTTAGAAGCCAAGTATTCCTCGACGGAACCCCGTGACGGTCCGTGGTGGACGTGACGGTCCGTGGTAGACGTGACGGTCCGTCGAGGAGGTCTCGTCGACGAAGCCTGCCAGTGCATGATTTAAAGGCTGCCAGCTTAGGGTGTTTTATGTAAATACACCCCAAGCCTTATAAGACTCTCTTACACCCTAAACCTAGAGAAAAGCCCCCTTTTCTCTTCAAGATCCAACTCTCTCTTTCTCTCAAGAAAACTCTCTCAACTCTCTTGGAAGCTAGAAGTCAAGGAAGGATAGGAGGACGGATTGGGACTTGTTTCTTCATCAAATTCGTGGGTTTCTTTCTCCTAAAGGTATGGTATCCATTCTTGAATACCTTTCCATTCAAGAAGCCAACTTCTAAAATGGTTTTCAAAAGGGGTTTTAAACTCAACTTCTTCTAAACTTTGATTTCTATTATGGGTCTTCTTTTAACTAAGTTTTAATGGTTTAAATGTATTTATCTTGGTTTGAATAGATGGTTTTGATGTTAAAACTCCATGAAACTCTTGTATATGCATACTTCAACTTTTGGCATGAAAATGGGTTATGTGAGCATGATTTGAGTAAGGTATGAACTTGGGTCTTCTTGTGTATGTCATGTTGGTGTAGCTACTGCCCTAAGGGCCTTCATATGGTGAAATATTGATAAATTGCTTATGGGTAATGATGGTTTGATTTGTTGATGAGTTGCTCTTATTGTATAGTTCTTATTATGAATTGCTATTTGAGTGGTATGGTCCACCTTATGGGTGGCGGTGCTAATTGATGAACTTGATGTTACTTAGTATGGTTTGAGTATGTGACCTTGAAGGTCTAATATGTGAAATGAAGATATATTGGAAATGGGTCTTATGTTGTGTTTGATGTAGCTTGAATTGCATGTTTGACCTAGTTTATGTCTAAATGAAGTATATGATTATGAGAAGTATGTAGAGTGTGTAGCTTGATGAATCAAGGTTAAAGTATGAGTAGAACTTGATGAAAATGAAATGATGCTTATATGCAAGGTGTGCACATGTACACACACACTCTTCTAAGATTTGTATTATGTCAAGTTGAGCAAAAAGGGGAAATCTTGAGGTGGACACACTTCGTGAGTTGAGATGTAGTGTCTAGTAACAACCTCTCCATTTCCTAGTGAGCTTTCTATGATAGACTTTTATGTTGAGAAATCCGTGTGGAGTTATGCCTAGCACCGAGAGGATATGAAGGGGAGGTGGATTGCACTTCGTTAGTTGAGATGTTGTAATCCAAAGTACCTTTTGAGATGAGTACTCCTCGTTAGTAGAGAGTGAGTTACTTAGTAGCAATCTCCTTATCCCTTAACTATGTGCCCGCATAGGTGTAGCTATTGGAAAAGCCATGTAAACGCTAAGAAGCATGACCTTACTCTAGGCAAGTAAGGATCCCTCATCCGATAGGGGTTAATATCGGGATTCCATGTCTAGCTCTCATGGTCTTTGTCGGTTAAGCTAACTCCCACAAAAGAATTGATTTGAAACTAATTATCTTGTGTATTGTTGAAATTGTGTATGTATGTCGTGAAGTGCTCAATCCACATTAGTTACCAAGTAGGAGCATTGAGTGGGAGTAGTAGTATGGGATGCTATTCTCACATTGCACTCGGTGTGACCTATACCTACTATGGGAGAAGAGTACCTTCATGAAATCTGTGTGAATGAGTACTATGGTGTAGTGTTATGGAGGATTATTGTGGAGTACTTGAGTAAATGGAATCCATTAGGAGTACTAAGTGGGAGTGGTAGTATGGGATGCTACTCTCACATTGCACTTGGTATGACCTATATTTCCATGAGTGTTTTGCATATGTTAGCCAAGGGCGTGGATTTGATTTCTAACGAAGTAAGCCTAAGATTAGGTAGTTTTAAGGGTCGCTTTGGTGTGTTTTGAAGGGAGGTGTAATGAGAGCCCCTTCTTGGCTCACCTTAGGGAGTCTTAGAATAACCTTGGGTTAGGGCAACTTCAAAGAAAAAGGGTTCATATGGCTTGGACCGTGCCTTTCACTGTAAGGTCTTCATGGTAAGAATTCAAAATGTTCACTATGATGCTTTATTCAATTTTATTGCAAGTTTAGCAAAGCTAATTGAAATGTTCCTTTTGCTTACTTTAAGTTTGGTAAGATAGCCATAAAGTATTAATTATTGATTCTTATGTGGGTTTGCTTCTAGATTCATGAAGGTTATATTTGAAGTGCATAAAAAGCTATCTTTACTAAAATGTCCCTTTTTGCATGTTTTTGCATATGCCATACTTAGTACATTGTTGTACTAACCCCATACTTTTTATACCTTATGAGTATAGGTTGGAAGCCTTTGGAGGATCAAAGTTGAAGCTTGGGAATTCGATCTCTCAAGACTTGGGTATGTCCTCATATATTCGAGGACATAGTTTTTATGTTTCTTAGTTTCCTTATTAAGACTTAAAAAATGTATTTATTCTATTGTAAAGGGCCGTGTCCCTAAGATTCTAAGTTGTGTCTTTAAGTTGGCTTGTGACGATAAGGTTTCCTAGTAATTATGAAAAGACTCCTTTATTTATTATTATCGTGAAAAGTTTTAATTCCGCACTACTTTTCATGCTTTATGTTATGAATGCGAGTTAGAGGGCTTGTACGAGACCCCAAAGGGGTCAAGTACGCCGGTCACGATTCGAAGGTTTTCCCTAACTTCTAGGGGGTGCTTTCGGGTCGTGACAACTTTGCATGTAATACACTAGGAAGGGATAGCTATTACTAGGAATACCGCGTTATAAGCTTGTGGGAAACACATATACCCTAGTAATTCTCTCATCTTGGTAACAACCAAAGTTAATTTTTGTTCACTTGATAATCACATAATTGAAGGAATATTTTTCACAAACCCCCATTTACTTACTTGTTTCGGAAAGACCTTGGATAAATGGATATAATTGTGGGTTAACGTTAAGTCTAAACCATATTCATGATGAGATCGACCCCAACTTGCAAGTTGGGTTCTTTACTTGATAACGATCGTTTATGCTTCTTCAGGAAGGTGTAATTTGAGCGTATCAAATTCTAGTGCCGCTGCCGGGGAATAAGGCATTTAGATTAAGTTTAACTACATTAATAATCTTTATTCAAATATTTCCTAATTTTACATTTTCTTTTGTTTTTGTCTCTCTAGTCTTACTCTAGTATATGCCAAGTACTCGTAGCAGAGGCGAACCACTCACTCCGTATGATCCAGAATTCGATAGAACCTTGCGTAGTATGAATAACCATGAATACCAAGGAGTCCCAATTGTTCCTATAGGAGGAGGATTGGTAGTGGATAAGGACTGCAACCACCACTGGAAGTCAATGAGAACAATCAGGGTCTACCTGACAACAGAGTGTGAGAAGCACTAAGACCCCTGGACTATCAAGGAGAACGTCTGAATGATAATGGAAGGGTCAATATAAATACCGCTGAGTCTGATGGACCTCTTGTCCTTCCACTTCTACCTCCAGGGCATACGTTTGTGGTGACCAGTAGCTTGATGCAGATGCTTACATCAAGGGGTTTATTTGCAGGGTTGCCACCGGATGACCCACATGCTCACAGAGCCACGCTAAACTATGTTTGCAAAAGTTGCATCGATCGACCAGATTGGGATATGAATGTCATTGGGTTGAGGGTGTTCCCTCTATAATTAAATGGAGATGCTTATAAATGGTTCAATGAGGTCCCCTATAACTCTATCTATACATGTGATCAGTTGACAAAAGCATTCCTATCAAGATTCTTTCTGGTGTACAAGAAGCTGAAAAGGAAGAACAAGCTCAACAACTTTGTAACTTAACCTGGAGTGTCTGTGAGTAGTTCTTGGGATAGATTCACTGCCTTCATGAGAGGTTTCCCAAATCATCATATCGATGATGAGTTGTTGAAGGAGTATTTCTATCGGGAGCAGGATAACAATGGCAAGGCAGTGCTTGTACTATTGCAAGAGGTTCGTATGGCAAATGCTCGTGGGCACAGATCACTGAGAAAATGGAGAAGATATCTCGCAACAACAAATCTTGGAGCACTAAAAAGTCAGAAACTGGGAGAAACACCTTCGCTATTCAAGATACAAATAATCCATCCATAAATAAGATTCCCAAAGAGATTGCACAGATGAGAACCGACCTAGGGTTGGTTCTAAAACATGTGGATGGAGGGGCAGAGAAGGTTAATGCGGTGAACTATTTTACTAGACCTCCACCCCGACGGAGGACTATTATTATGAAGAGGATGCGTATGCAGTTATTGATCAGAAGGGGGGTTTCCGCCCAAAAGTCCAAGGGTACAACACAAATAATTCGCCCCAAGGTCAAGGAAACCAAGGTTAGAACTATAGAAATTACAAGTGAGAGGGCCACTATGTCTGGGATAGGAACTATAATCGCGACAACAATTTCAATCACATCAACTATGGCAACAGAAATGAGCGAGTTGGACCTTATGTTCCTCTTCAAAATAGGCAATCTTCCCCTAGGGATGCTTAGGTAACCTGACGCGAATTGAGGATATGATGCTAAAGATGATGAGAAGGTTCGATGCGACTGATGAGAATGTGAAGGAGATGAAGAACGATTTATCCGGTATTGGTCAAAAAGTTGACGCCCACACAGTGTCGATCAAGCATCTTGAGATACAGATGAATCAGTTGGACACCACAGTGAACCCAAGGCAACCAAGCAATCTACTAAGCAACACCATTAAGAATCCAAACAATGATGGGCATTGTATGGCAGTCACCACTCGAGGGGGCAAGCAAACCATTGATGCACCTATGACGTTGGGTGGATACTGATACTAGAAAAGATACTAAGGTGATAGAGGGTAGTGAAGAGCACAAGAATGATACTGAGAAAGAGGAGGTGGTCACAGAGAAATCGATTCCCTTGCCCAGGCCTCCACCTCCCTTTCCTCAAAGATTAGAATAGAACACTAAAGAAGGAAAATACCACAGGTTCATCACTATGCTAAAACAATTATCCACAATGTTCTGTTGATAGAAGCTCTAAAGCAAATTCCTGGTAATGAAAATTTTATGAAGGATATGGTTACGAAAAACAGATCTGTGAGTTTTGAGTATGACAATAAATTGCAACATTGTAGTGCTATCGCTACAAGATCCCTTGTGCAGAAAAAGAAAGATCCTGACGCTTTCACTATTCCTTGTACCATTGGGTTATTGCACTTTCCCAAGGCACTGTATGATCTTGGTGATAAAATTAATCTCATGCCATTTTACATTTACAGGAAGTCGGGATTGAGTGATCCAAAACCAACTACAACAGTTGCTCATGGAAAATCGAACAGTGAAGAGGCCTATTGGAGTGCTCCATAACGTGCTAGTGAAAGTGGAGTCATTCATCTTTCCGGCCGATTCTGTTATTCTACTATGAGGTCGACTTTGAGGTTCCCATTATTCTCGGAGACTATTATTTTCCACGGGGCATGCTTTGGTTGACATGAAAAAAGGGCACATGAAGTTTGACTTAACCATGAAGAAGCGACTTTTGATATTTGTAGGTCAATGAAGCAGAGTAGTGAGATCCAACCGGTATCTGCTATAACTCTTAGAAGCGAGAGTGTTTCGAAGGTGAAAATTTAGGAAAAGCTGGTGTCGAGGCATTAGCAGTGGTGATAATGAACTTTGATAGTAGTTTCATCAAAGGGTATGACGAGTTGGTGGCCGCACTTGATAGGTGAGAATATCAGCCAAAACCGAAGAAGTTGAATTTGGATATGAAAAATCATGAGACTCCACCAGTGAGACCATATGTGGAAGAGGCACCTAAATTGGAACTTAAAGCCCTACCTCCACATTTAAGGTATGCATTCTTGGGCATGGTTGATAAATTTCCAGTCATTATTGCAACAGATCTAAGCGGGTGACAAGTCGAGTGTTTGGTGGCAGTACTGAAGAGGTTCAAGCGATATATTGGGTGGACTATTGTAGATACTATCCGAATACCACACAGTATTTGTTCTTACTAAATTTAGCTCATACTGGATCATAAGCCAAGTATCGACCATCAGAGTAGATTAAATCCGCCAATGCAAATGTGTAAGGTCCATCAAAATGAATTAAGGTGCCTAGAGCCTCACATGTGCCTAAAAAGGTTTAAAATATGTTAATTAAGTGTTTTACAGTATGCATACTTGATTTGAAGTGATTTAGAGGTCAAATGTCCAAGAACGTCTGATGACGTTCAAAAGTTAGCCTTGAGACGTGCTAGTGTGTTCTAGTGTGTCTTGCTATGTTTTATGTGTTTTTTTATGCTAAAATTTATAGGAAGTACCTTAAAATGTATACGAGTGTATTTAGGGTCGAAACATCCGGGCACGACTCCCCAAGGACCGCCCTAGGGGTCCTTGAGGAGGACCCATCCTTTGGCCAACAAGCTGCCAAAGGCAGCCACGTTTTGTTCATGGATCAAATAGGTCCGCGTCGCCGACAAGAGTGTTCAAGGGCCAAAAGTTTGGTCCAAGTCGCGGACGTTCAGTGGAATCTTCTGTCCCAAAATCTATTTCCAAAAATCACATGGGAACAGCTCCGCGACACGGACTTGTTCCCTGACGAAGATTTCGAAAATGAAAGTTAAGTTTCACATGTCTAAAAGTACAAATAAGTATGGGGGTATTTTGGTAACTTTTGTAGACGGTATAAACAGTTTTTAAGACTTATTTAACCCCTTTCCCAAGTCAAAACCCCAACACCCAATAAGAAAAATAAAAAATCCCAAAGCTCTCTTCTCCTCCAAATTCTCTCAAACCTCCATTGGAGGGAAAACTCAAGTTCAAGCTAGGGGCTGAATTTTGATGGTTTCTTCTACAATTTATCATGGGTCTTCAAGCAATAAGGTATGGTGACCTTCATCCTTAGTTATCCATTCATCTAAGGATTTCAATCAAGGATTTTCAAAAGTGATTCAAAAACCAAAATTCCCAATTTTCAATCTAGCCATGAGTTCTTTCTCAAATTGATTTCAAAGGAATGTTTATGATAAATTGATGATTATCTATTGTTTTAAAGATGAATTTCAATCCAATTTCATGATGAACCCATGATCCTCCCAAATTCTCAAATTATAATATAATGTGGCTCTTTTGATCTTGAATAGATGATGAATGAATTATGTTTAGATTGTAATGAATTGTTTAGTTCTATACTCTTTTATGTCAATTGATGATGAATTGTTGGGAATTGATCAATGATGATCAAAGCTTGGAGAATTTGTAAGATTGCCCTATTTCCTCTACTTTGTAAATAATTGGTAGTTGAATGGCATTGTGTGGTACGGTCCACTTATGGTGGCGGTGTTTACTTTCTTTTCATTCTATATGTAATGTGATCATGGCTTGTAAGGCAATTGTCTCTTGAAAGTGTGGTTATGATGATCACACAATGTGAAATATTATGCCTAGTCTTCAATGCTAGTTCATGATCTAGGTTATATTGATGATGCTTCATATATGTTTGAATGACTATGTTAGGGCTAGGTATGGTCTACATGTTGATGTTTGAATACTCTTGTGTAGTATGATCCCTACCTATGAATCCCTACATGAATGTGTGGTTTTAAGCCTGATTAAGAGTCTAGATTCAATGATGAAGAGGTCTTGTCTCCTATGTTATAATGTTGTTGTGTGTGGTCTATAGTTCCTATTCCTCTATATGTGTGTTGTATATGGTTTGAGGGACTTGAGTTTGTATTATGACCTTTGTAAGGTGGCTGCCTAATGTTAGGATTGTTTCCATTACATGATCATGTTTTCCAATGTACACATATACACCTCATGCATAACTATAAGTAAGATAGACTCAAGGTAGCTAATGAAAGGATAGTTCTCATATGCACCTAATGTCTACTAATATGTATGTGAAGAATTTGTTCATGAAAGGATGATAGTGTATCTTAACTAGGATGACTTGATATGTGTACTAGTATGGACAAGGGTATGTGACCTTGTCTATGCATTGCACATGTGTGCCTTGATAGGATAGTTCCTAGGTTGTTAGCTATGTACATGAATATGAATGCATGATTAAGCTATGAACATGAAAGCATATGATATGATGAAGTAGTAATATGTGTAGTGTCTAAATGTGTTTATATGAAAGGATTGCTCATATAGTTACACATATACACTTATGCATGAATGAAGTGAAGTATGAACATGTGTGGGTCAAGAGTGGTTATGTGAAAGGTTTTCTCACATACATGTACCCATACACACACATGAAAGCATGTCTATGATGTTTGTATAATGATCTAGTAAATAGAGGGTCTCTTTAAAAGTGTTCTCAATTGTATCCTAAACAAGATGGTGCTTGAATATACTATGTACATGTGAAAGGTTTTCTCACATGAATTAGGTTGATGAAAATTTACTCTCATCTATGACCTATGAGCTAAGCATATGAGGAGTTAATATCCTAAAGCCTACTTTTATAAAATAATATTAATAAAGATTTTTCAATAAAGGGAACTTAGCTTAGCAGCGAGTGAACTTGAAGATGAGGGGTGTCCCTTCCCAATGTGGGAAGACTTCTTTACCATAGTCCTCACGAGGTGGATAACTACAATGCCTCAATAGGTATAAAGAGGGTTTTCATATATGGCTCCAAGTTCCATAAACTATGTTGCCCCATAGGATCTAGCAAGTGATATCACCTAATATGCTAGCATGATGTTAATGTTCCACTTTGGCAAGTGAGAGCACCTCTTTTTGGTGTGAGGTTCTACAACACCGGATTCCATGTTTAGCACACATGGTCTTAGTGTCGGTTAAGACTATAGTTTCCCTAAAGTAAAATGGACAATGAAAGTAATGTAAGGAGCCCTAACTAGGATAACATAAGGGAAGTTGCTTAGGATAGGTGAGAGTAATGAACTTACTTATGCATTGCACAAGTAGCTCTTGAAGGGAGTTCTAGGAAAGTGTTCTATATGTATATTTATGTGTATATGTTTCTTATGCATGACATTGTAGTGTTGTCTACTTTTTATGGTGATTGGCATGGTATGAGTCTTATCGTGTCTATATGATGAAGTCTTACCCTATATGTATAATGTTGGTCTTATTGACTATATGATGAAGGTCTTACTTGTTATGGATGTAGTTGACTATACTTGTAATGTTGATGTATGATGTAAGTGATATGCTTGTGGTCTCTTTATGAGTTTACTTAGTATGTGTTAGGTTATGGGACTTCACATGTACATTTCTATAGTAGGCTTAGATTGGGATTATGAGTAACGTATTATGATGTCTTTATGAAGTGAAATCCTCTGCATGCTATTGTTGACTATTTCCTCCTATGATGTTATTGGTAGTTTTACTTTCATGTGGTCTTGAAGTGAGTCTTATATGTGATTCATAGAGAATGTTGGTTCATATGTCAATTAGGCGTCTTAGGATATGCTATGTTCCTATGAATTCCTATGTTTAAGTAAATGAAGGTTATGTGAATGTTCACCTTGGTGACCATATGGTGATGCTTGAGTGTGGATGCTGAAATGGGACACTATTCATGCATTGCACCAAGTATCACTAGAGGGTTACTTGGGGGTTAATGACTTAAGGTAAAAGGAGTATAATGAAATGCTAAATGTTCCTTATATGAATTATGTGACTTTATGTGATGTTATGAATAATGTCTATGCCTATGTGAAGTATATGAGCTATGTTGTCTTATTGAATCAAAGTTTTATGAAGTTTTGTTAAATAGCATGATGCATGGTTTCAAAGTAAAATGACCTATTTAAATGTATGTTTTTGCATGTTTGTCATACTTAGTGCATTCTTGTACTAACATCATTCTTCTTCACCTTTTTACACAAAGTGTAGGTTATGGATGTTTAAAGGGTGTCTCTAAGGTGCAGGGCTTGATATGTGTTTCCTAAGCTCAAGGAAAGGGATCCTTAAGTTCAAGGATTTCCTACATTATGTTTTATTCAAAGTTATGTAATAGATTAATAATATTTTATGTTGTAAGGGTCGTGTCTCTAATTTACTCTAATGATGTTGAGTATAAGATGACAAAGAGACTTAGAGTCTTATTATATATTATGACTTATATTTTATATATATATGAAGTGATGATTCTATCATATGATGTGCTATCAAAGTTTTAAATTTTCCGCTAAATTTACTATGACAATGCGATGAATGATGACTAGGGGCTTGTATAAGACCCCGAGAGGTCAAGTACGCCATGTTACTTCTAGAGGGTGCTCTTCTGTCATGAAAAATGTGGCATCTGAACATGAGGTTATAAAAGATATTTTAGGTTCCAAAGTCTCATATTGCCATGTCTAGTAGAGCCTCGTTCATTGGTGGTGAGTCGCGACACATCCATGAGCGAGAGGCTATACGATAGAGTTTTTTTTCTTCATCATTCTGATGTCGTGCCATAGAACTTAAGTATAGAACATCTCTCTCTTATGTTTTCTTGTCCAGTGGTCTTTTAGATGTGATTACTTAGATGAGATGGTATATCTATGCTTGAGAGAGAAAAGGTGAGTTTTGATGCTCATCTTGGTTTTATGGTTTGATGAGTATATGTTAAGGTGAACTTTGATATATGCTGATGTGATGCCATTTATGGCTATATATGTGATTTATGGGAAATGAGGTGTTATGTGAGGATGTATGTGATGATATGGTTATAACTTGTTAAAAAAGTTGTTATGGTTAAAATGAGTTTCCTTTTTGGATGATAAATTCCTATATGGTTTTGTATGATGATAGTCTTATAATATGGTTTAGGCTTTAAATGCTTTGAAAAAGTGTGGTAAATAGCTAAAGATGTATGTTGCCTTTATATATGTGTAAGGGTTCAATGTTGCCCTTGTATATATATGGTTCTTCATAGTTTCCTCGAATGAATTGGAGTCTTTTGTATAGGCTTGGTCGTAGAAGTGAAGGTAGTGTTCTTACCTTGTAAGATGATTGTTGAGTATGCTAGAAAAGGGAGAACCCTTATGATTAGTTGATTAGTTCCCTTATAAAGCTATTTTAAGAATGGGAAATAGGGGACGAAAAGAGTCTTGTTCCATCGATTGGAATTATGTTTTGCCTAAGGTTGACCTAGAAGTTACCTTGCCCTAATGTGGGAAGAAAAGAAAGAGGACTTATGGCCAAGTTTTCTCTATTTATTTTCCCTAAGGTTTTTATGACCCTTGGTATTCATGGTTTAGTTGAAACCTTATGTGGTTGGGTAATATAACCCAACTTGAATATTATGGATTCCTTTAGGTATTAAGCTTGAAGGAATGATGATGTTTTAGGTATTACTCCTTGATGATGGAGTTAGTAGACTCCTTTATGTGAGATTAGGAGTGAGAACCCTCAATGATGTTAAATATTCTTGAGTGAAGAGTATGAAAGGTTGGTCTTGAGTTTCCTTGATGTCACGCCCCGAGATACCCCCGAGACGCGGACACGGAACCTAGGACCACAAGTGATCCCAAGCTAACCCTGCTGGCATGATCATGAGCATACTAAAGATAATAAATTGAATGCGGAAGCTAAATCATAATTTAAACTGAAAAGATGGGGAATACCCATATAATATAGCGGAGATAAATAAAGTACTGATGAGTTTAATACAAAGAAGATATTAACTCACTAGTAAGCTTAAACTAACTATGTCTGAAATAAGCCTCTAACTGACTAGCAATGCTGGTACAAACCCCAACTAAGTCTAGCAAAAACTGAAACTAAATAACTAAAGGACTGAAATGAACTCATGACTATTGTCCTTGGAGAATGTCGACTCACCACTGAATCTGCTGAACTGGAGATCGGAAATTGATCTAAGCGTGATCTGGATGCTGAGAACCTTAACTTACATCAGGAGAAGATGTAGTACACGTATGCGTTAGTACTTTAAAGGTACTGAGCATGTAGGATACAATAAAGCTGAAATAAAACATAACTGAACAAGCACAAAAGCAAGTATGATAATTTGAATATGATATACTAAATGTTGAGATAACTGAATGCAATGACCAATTTATAACATGCTGAAACTGAATACTAAATATACTGATTAATGGTCAATACAATATAGTCTGATTGAACTGTGGGTGCTATAATAACCGATAATAAAATCACATGAGCTAAATATGGAGTCCGATGTATACGCCTCATAGAGAGGACCCAATATACTCTGCCAGAGGTATAAAGGCATGCTGGCGTAATCACTAAACTGATGCCCATAGAGGGGACTTACAACCTACTTGGCTAGTAGTTCTGGAATTATTTGGGTACACTGAACCGTAGTCCAACTCGGTATTATGCTACTCCCAATGAATTAAGTGATTAAGACATTATGACTGAATTTCTGTAAAAACTGGATACCTCAAAATTGAACATGCAAACTAAGAGTGCAATAATTAATCTGATAATTATGCGTTAATAACTGAGGCATGTATATCTGAAGTAATTGAAATATCTAACCTATCATGTGTAATTTAAGAGCTAAAGAAATACACATGTAGGCAACTGAAATTCATGCAATAATCTGAGTAATAACATGGAAATCTGATTTGGAACATATAACTAATTTATTCATTAAGTTCTGTTGAAGTTCTAGAAGCTCTAGGTTTAATCATGATATGGGAATCAAGAATCTGACTGAAAACTAGGATCTAATGGGTGAAAGGAATCCACTAGTGAAATCTCACATACCTGGTGATCAAATTCACGAAAAAACACTTAGGATTCGGGGCTGGAACCTTGCTGCGTTCTTGAACTAGGGTTGTTGACCTCTTTCTCATTTCTTTCTCTAATTTTTTCTAAGTTTTAATTAATGATTTGACTTACGTAATTTTTAATTATGTTTATAGGCTTAAACTGACTAAAATCTGATGATTTAGGGTCAAAACAATGTATCACAGATTTTAAACAAAGTGGGAAAAGACCAAAAGACCCCTGAGTTAGTTGCTGTTGGACCAAACGATGACCTGGACTGACGGTCCGTCATTTTGGTCTGTAGGTTGGGTCTGTTCGACAGGACTTTACTAAAATGGGCATAACGTTTTACTCGGAGGTCTGATTTTAGCAAGGTTAGTGGATATGGAAAGATAATTCAATTATCTATACTTTGATAGGTCATAGGACACCTAATTCATTTTGTGCTAAGAGTTATGACCATCTGAAGTTGACCCAATAGCATTTTCCCCCTAACTGTCTGCTAATTTTCACCTACGATCACACCTACGGACCGTAGATCGAACGACGGTCCGTGCTGGTCAATTGTGGTTCTTGTTAGAGGCTGGTGTAAATGTGGTCTTGATCCACGGACACAGACTATGGACCGTAGTCTGACCTACGAACCATCGGTCCGTCCGTCGTTCGACACTTAGTCAAATTTTTTGGTCTGAGATTTTGGGGGGTTTCTGACTCAATGATGGATGTGCAGGACGGAATGTGGGTCAGGCTATTGTCCGTCGATGGCAAACATCGATTGCACCTGCAGATTTTTCTGAAAACTGGTTTTTGGTCTGTTTTGGATATGGGGTGTCACATTATCTCCTCCTTGGGAACATTCATCCTCGAATGAACACTAAACTAGCTGAAATAGAGGGAGAGAGCTGCAAACCCTACTACTAAACATTGAGAACTGAGTTTCTGACTGAATTGAGTTTCGAGAACATGCAAATACGCTTAAAATGCAAGTACAAACTGAGGGAACATGATTCTGAGGCTGAATTCACACATGAATGACTGAAAAACTGAAGAGGAACTATTACCTCAAGCTGGAGTGGAATCGGAAGGAAAGAGGTGAGGATACTTGGCTTTCATGGCTGCTTCTGCTTCTGCTTTCCAAGTAGCTCCCTCTATAGACTGACTCCTCCACCAAACTTTGACTGAAGCGACTTCTTTGTTTCTTAGCCTCCTAACCTGACGGTCAGGAATCTCAACTGGTACATCCTCATAAGAAAGACTACCTTTCACCGCCACACTCTCTAATGACACTACAGAGGCTGGATCGCCTACACACTTCTTTAAGAGCGAGATGTGGAAGACCGGATGCACTGCTGCTAAGTCTGCTGGTAACTTTAACTCATATGTCACCTTGCCAATCCTTTTCAAGATCTTGTAAGGGCCTACATATCTTAGACTGAGCTTTCCTTTCTTGCCAAATCTCATCACCTCTTTCATAGGTGACACTTTCAGAAAAACCCAATCATCAACTTGGAACTCTAGTTCCCTTCTCCTTACATCTGCATAAGATTTATGACGACTCTGGGCTGTGTTAAGTCTATCTTTAATGAGTTGCACTTTCTCCATAGCCTAAAGGACTAAATATGGCCCTATCAAAACTGATTCACCTACTTCGAACCAACCAACAGGAGATCTACATCTACGCCCATACAAAGCCTCATAAGGGGCCATCTGAATGTTGGAATGGTAGCTATTGTTGTAGGCAAACTCAATCATAGGAAGGTGATCATCCCAACTACCTTTGAAATCGATCACACAAGCTCTCAACATATCCTCTAGGGTCTGAATAGTACGCTCTGCCTGTCCATCCGTCTGCGGATGAAATGATGTGCTAAGGTTAAATTGAGTACCAAGACCCTTCTGAAATGACTTACAGAAATGATAGGTAAACTGAGGACCTCTAACTGAGATGATAGACAAAGGAACCCCATGCAACCTCACAATTTCATTAATGTAAAACTTGGCATAGTCCTCTGCCGAATCTGTAGTTTTGACCGATAAAAAGCGAGAAGACTTAGTCATCCTATCAACTATCACCCAAATGGAGTAATGCTTTCTGCGAGTACGAGGTAACCCTGTGATGAAATTCATATTGATGACTTCCCACTTCCAAGTAGGAATAGAGATCTCTTGAGTCATACCCCCTGGTTTCATATGTTCTACCTTGACTTGCTGGCAATTGGGGCACTTACTCACAAAATCTGCTATATCCATCTTCATGTCATTCCACTAATAGACTTCCCGCAGATCGCGGTACATCTTAGTGGCACCTAAATGAATAGAATATCTAGAGTTATGGGCTTCTGCAAGAATATGCTATCTCAACTCGCCCACATCAGGAACACACAATCTACCCTAGTAGAGAAGTACACCATCTCCCCCTTGGGTGAAAACCTTCACTCTCTGATTATGGACTGCACCCTTAAGTTCAAGCAAGATTGGATCACTGTCTTGCTTTTACTTGATCTCCACTACCAAATAAGATTCTGCCCCATTCTAAATTGTTACACTACTGTCTGATATGCTCATAAGGCAAACCCCTAAGCGAGCAAGCCTGTGAACATCCTTCACTAGCTCCCTCCTTTCTTCCTCAACATTGGCTACACTACCCATATATAGTCTACTAAGAGCGTCTGCTACTACATTAGCCTTACCAGCATGATAATGCACACTCATATCATAATCCTTAAGGAACTCAAGCCATCTCCTCTGGCGAAGCTTCAACTTTTTCTGGGTGAACACATACTGAAGGCTCTTATGGTCAGTGAACACATCTACATGAACACCATACAAGTAGTGTCTCCTGATCTTGAGTGCAAACACCACTGCTGCAAGCTCGAGGTCATGAATTGGATAGTTTTTCTCATGCACCTTAAGTTGTCTAGAAGCATAAGTTATAACCTTATCTCGTTGCATCAACACACAACCAAGGACAACTCTGTATGCATCGCAATAGGTCACATAACCATCTGAACCCTCTTGTAGAGTCAAGACACGGCCTGTAGTCAATCTAGTTTTCAATTTTGCTAAGCTTTTCTCACAATCATCTGACCATTGAAACTTGACCATCTTCTGAGTCAACCTAGTCAATGGTGAGGCTATGGATAAAATCCTTTCACGAACCTTCTATAATAACCAGCTAGACCTAAGAAACTTCTGATATCTGTAGCAGAGGTAGGTCTAGGCCATTGTTTCACCGCTTCTATCTTCTGTGAATCCACTCGGATCCCCTCACTAATATAATGTGACCAAGAAAAGCAACGGATTGCATCCAGAACTCACATTTGATAAACTTAGCGAATGACTGGCGATCCTTGAGAGTCTGTAGAACAATTCTCAAATGACTCGCATGTTCTTCCTCGTTCCTAGAGTAATTGAGGATATCATCAATGAAGACGATAACGAACAAGTCCAAGTACTGTTTGAACACTTTGTTCATCAAATCCATGAAATTTGTAGGAGCATTGGTTAGTCCAAATGACATAACTACAAATTCATAATGACCATACCGAGTTCTGAAGGTTGTTTTCGGAATCTCACTATCTCTGACTCTGAGCTGATGATAACCCGATCTGAGGTCTATCTTTGAGAAATGGCTAGCACCCTGAAGTTGGTCAAACAAGTCATCAATCATGGGGATGGGATACTTATTCTTGATTGTGACCTTGTTCAACTATCTATAGTCAATGCACATTCTGAGAGAACCATCTTTCTTCTTTACGAACAACACTGGTGCACCCTATGGAGAAATAGTAGGTCTGATGAAACCCTTATCTAGAAGGTCTTTCAACTGTTCTTTTAATTCCTTAAGCTCTGCTGGATCCATTCTATAAGGAGGAATAGAAATAGGCTGGGTATCTGGAAGGAGATCAATTCCAAAGTCGATTTCCCTTTCGGGAGGAACTCCGGGAAGATCTTCTGGAAACACTTCTGAAAACTCACTGACTACTGGAACTGACTCAAGAGTTGGGTTTCAGAGCTAAAATCCTTAACATGAACTAGATGATAGAGATAACCCTTAGAGATCATCTTTGTAGCCTTAAGGTAAGAAATAAATCGACCCATAGGCGCTAAGCTACTACCCTTCTATTCTAAGATTGGTTTGTCTAGAAAGTGAAAACAAACAATCCTAGTTCTACAATCGACTGAGGCATAACATGAATGTAACCAATCCATGCCTAGAATGACATCAAAGTCTACAATTTCTAACTGTACAAGATCTGCTGAGGTGACTTTCTGAGAGACTATGATAGGGCAATTTCTGTATACCCGTCTAGCTATAACTGGGTCACCAACTAGAGTAGAGACTGAGAAAGGTTTTGAGAGATTTTCTAGACTGACACTGAATTGTACTGCTATGTAAGGAGTTACAAAAGAAAGAGTAGCCCCTGGATCTAAAAATGCATAAACATCAGGGTCAAAGACTCGTAACGTATCAGTAACTACATCAGGAGAACCTACCTGATCCTGGCGAGTCTTAAGAGCATACAACTTGTTCTGGCACTGACCGCCACTTGTACCAGATGAGTTATACTGCTGAGTCGGGCGACTTGTTGGTGCTGATGAAGTTGTAGATTGAGCTCTACCATTTCCACCTCCTTGACCCTATCTAGAAGGAAAATCCCTCAACCTGTGACCAGACTAACCTCACCCAAAGCATCCTTCTTTTCGTGCGAGACACTCGCTCGGATGGTTATTACCATACTTAGGGCAAGTGGGGTAAGTCTTGGTGCCTGAAACACTTCCCTGAGACTTAGAGCCTAGTGTTCTAACCTTCTGGTCATACCTGTTCTTGGAGGATGGAACACTAGCTGACGAAGGGGCTGGAGATGAAAACTTCTGCTGACTCTGCAAGCTATTTCCACCACCCGATTTCTGCTGAGAATATTCATAGTTCCCAGTCTTAGCCTTCTTATTCTTCTTTGCCTGTTCCCTAAGCTTATCACCCTCAACCTGCTGAGCATGAGTCATAAGACTAGAGATGTTCATATCTCCCAGTAACATAGCATTTCTACACTCTATTTTCACCAAATCTGACACTCCATACAAGAAGTTATTCATCTGAGCCCTCAAGTCAGCAACCATGTGAAGAGCATACCTGGAGAGTTAGTTAAACTTCAGCCCATACTCTTGGACCGTCATGTTTCCTTGCCTCAACTTCATGAATTCCTGAGACTTTGCTTCTATCAACTCTATTGGGAAAAACCTGTCAAGAAAGGTCTCACTAAATCAATCCTAAGTAATAGGAGCTGCGTCTGTACCCCTATTTTCCTTCCACTGAGTGTACCAGATACGAGCAACATCCTTCAACTGGTATAATGCCAACTTAACCCGATCATTCCTAGTGACTTGCATTACCTCAAGGATCTTCTTGATCTCATCCAAGAAATTCTGAGGATCCTCACTAGTCTGCGATCCTAAGAACTCACGCGGATTCATCCTAACAAAGTCACGGACCCTGGCTGCTGCTGATCCACCATTTTCATTCATCGGAGCTTAACCCAATTGTTCTGGTTGGTCATACTCTGAGCCAACATCTGTATGTCATTCTTGAACTCAGTGTTGGAGACTTCTTCATCTGGGACTGGAGTAGCCGCGTTTGCATTCCTAGCGTTCGTATTTCTAGCGTTAACTAAACGAGGAGGAATGATCTGAAACGTAGAACGTCAAATTAGAATGGAATTAGATCATACCTTACGCACGATAAGAGTAACAACAAAGTAAAGTTTTCCTAAAACACTTCATAGCCTCCCTCTCATTAGATGTGGTGCACTTCACACCCATGAAAAGGACTCTACTTAGTGCGGCTTTTCAGACATCCTATGACCCTTAAACCTAGTGCTCTGATACCAAGTTTGTCACGCCCTGAGCTACACCCGAGACGCGGACACGGAACCTAGGACCACAAGTGATCCCAAGCTAACCCTGCTGGCATGATCATGAGCATACTAAAAATAATAAACTGAATGCGGAAGCTAAATCATAATTTTAAACTAAAAAGATGGGGAATACCCATATAGTATAGCTGACATAATATGAAAATTGATGAGTTTAATACAAGAAGTTATTTACTCACTACTAAGCTTAAACTAACTATGTCTGAAAATAGCCTCTAAACTGGACAAAAAATACTGGGACAAGCCCCAACTAAATCTAGCAAAACTGAAACTAAATGACTAAAAGACTGAAATGAAACTCATTACTGTTGTCCTCGGAGAATGAGGACTCACCACTGAATCTGGTGAACTGGAGATCGGAAATTGATCTAAGCGTGATATGGATGCTGAGAACCTTAACCTACATCAGGAGAAGATGTAGTACATGTATGCGTTAGTACTTTAAAGGTACTGAGCATGTAGGATACAATAAAGCTGAAATAAAACATAACTGAACAAGCACAAAAGCAAGTATGATAATTTGAATATGATATACTAAATGTTGAGATAACTTAATGCAATGACCAATTTATAACATGCTAAAACTGAATACTGAATATACTGATTAATGGTCAATACAATAGAGTCTGATTGAACTGTGGGTGCTATAATAACCGATAATAAAACCACATGAGCTAAATGTGGAGTCCGATGTATACGCCCCATAGAGAGGACCCAATATACCCTGCCAGAGGTATAAAGGCATGCTAGCGTAATCACTAAACTGATGCCCATAGAGGGGACTTACAACCTACTTGGCTAGTAGTTCTAGGATTATTTGGGTAAACTGAACCCTAGTCCAACTCGGTATTTTGCTACTCCCAATTAATTAAGTGATTAAGACATTATGACTGAATTTCTATAAATACTGGATAGCTCAAAATTGAACATGCAAACTAAGAGTGCAATAATTAATCTGATAATTATGCGTTAATAACTGAGGGATGTATATCTGAAGTAATTGAAATATCTAAGCTAGCATGTGTAATTCAAGAGCTAAAGAAATACACAGGTAGGCAACTGAAATTCATGCAATAATCTGAGTAATAACATGGAAATTTGATTTGGAACATATAACTAATTTATTCATTAAGTTCTGTTGAAGTTCTAGAAGCTCTAGGTTTAATCATGATATGGGAATCAAGAATCTGACTGAAAACTAGGGATATAATGGGTGAAAGGAATCCACTAGTGAAATCTCACATACCTGGTGATGAAATTTACCAAAAAACACTTAGGTTTCGGGGCTGGAACTGCTGGAACCTTGCTGCGTTCTTGAACTAGGGTTCTTGACCTCTTTCTCCTTTCTTGCTCTAATGTTTTCTAAGTTTTAATTAATGATTTGACTTATGTAAGTTTTAATTATGTTTATAGGCTTAACTGACTAAAATCTGATGATTTAGGGTCAAAACGACGTATCACAGATTTTAAATGAAGTGGAAAAATACCAAAAGACCCCTGAGTTAGTTGCTGTCGGACCAAACGACGACCTGGACTGAAGGTCCGTCGTTCAATCGACGGTCCGTCATTTGGGTCTATAGGTTGGGTCTATTTGATATGCCTTTACTAAAACAGGCATAACATTTTACTCGGAGCTCTGATTTTAGCAAGATTGGTGGCTATGGAAATCTAATTCAATTATCTATCTTTTGGTATGTCATGGGACAGCTAATTCATTTTGTGCTAAGAGTTATGATCATTTGAAGTTGACCCAACTGCATTAATCCCCTAACTATCTTCTAATTCCCACCTACGATCTATGGGTCCATCTACGGACCATTCTGGTCAATCGTTGTTTTTGTCAAAGAGTGCGTAAATGGGGTGTTGATCGACGGACACCGACTATAGACCGTAGTCTGACCTACGGACCGTCAGTCCGTCCATCGTTCGACACTTAGTCAAATTTTCTAGGCGGAGATTTTGGGAGGTTTTTGACTCAATCGACGGATCTGCAGGAGGGACCGTGGGTCAGGCTACAGTCCGTCGATGGCAACCATCGATTGCACCTGCAGATTTTTCTGAAAACAGGTTTTTGGTTTTTTTGGATACGGGGTGTTACACTTGACCTTGGTGTTTAAGGGCATGTAGTGATTAGGCTTAACCAAGTGAGGATAATGTGCCTATATGGTAAGGTTTAGAGTGCCCTTGATGTTCCTATGTTGAGTTCCTTTGAACTTCAATATGTTGGAAATCACTTTTAGGTGATATTGATGGAGGGTGTGCTTAAGCTTAGATCCTAAGAGTGAGATGATGCTCTTAGTTATTAAAGTTGGTGAGCTAAAGTTCTCCTAAAGTAGAGTTAAGTTTCTCTTAAATGAGTTTACCCTAAGTGGGAGATGGTGATGTGAGTAGTAAGGTTGTATAGATATGTATCTTGTCCTTCTATTCTTACTTGAGATTGAAACCAAAGAGTTCCTAGTAGCTTGTTCATTATAGGAGTCTTGCATTAAAGAATAAGTTGAATGTTCTCCATATGTTATGCGTGTCTTAAATGACACTATATTATGCATGTTTGCAAAGGTTTTCATTGCATGAAAAAGGAACTTTTGTGATAGATTGCATGTTGCTCATGTTGTTGTGCATCTTGATATGTTAAATGTGCATTAGATTTCATGAGATGGCTTAATGAGCATGATAGATGTCACTTTAAATGTGTGGTGCTTTAAGCTCACAATGGGAATTGAGTCTCCTTAAAATGAAAAATGATGAGTCTCTTGAAAATTATGTGACTTTTATGGTTTGGGAAGTATGAATGTAGGCTCACTCTTGAAAAATGAAGGCATGTCTAGCTAGTGTCTTTGTGTGTGCCTATAAGTTGAAATATTTTCCCTTGATGCATGTTTATGAAAGCTAGTGTTATGCTAGAAATTGAAACTATGTGAAATGACTTCCTATTGTTGTAATGTGTGTGGTGTAATTTACCATTTAGAAATCACTAGGAAGGATGTATGAGCATGCTTTGGTTAAAAGGTGAGAACTTCTCATTCAAAATGAATTTACCTTTGTGCATTGCTTGTGAAATGAATCATGAATACATTTAAGTGTGTTGAGGAGATGGACATTCCTTCTTAAACATAACTAAGCATGGTAAGGTTGTGTATGGCCTTCATGGCATTATGTCTAAATGATAAGGATTCTTGTTGATCTACTTGACTCAAGTTTATGTGCATTGAAGTATAAGTGCTCATTTGCTTCTTGAGTGATGTTGAACTTGCCTATGTGTGACTTAAAGGTTGTTGCATAATGAGCTCTTAATGAAATGTGGTGTAAAGACACTGTTATGATTAGGAGAATGATGTTCCTCCTATGAACATGACAAGAGCCTATGTGTTTGATGCATTTAAAAAGTGAGTGAATAAAGGGTTTGCTTGCTTCTGTTGCATTGAGTGCTAAATGATTTGAAGTTGGTTTTCCTTGTAATTTTGGTGCACTGACTTATCTGTGATGATTTTATGAATGTTGTTAGCTGCTCTATTGGTCATTGAAGTCCTTGATGTGTTTGAAATGTTCCAAGTGTCATTCGAGGACGAATGTTCCCAAGTGGTGGATATTGTAAGGTCCATCAAAATGAATTAAGGTGCCTAGAGCCTCACATTTGCCTAAAAAGGTTTTAAATATGTTAATTAAGTGTTTTACAGTATGCATACTTGATTTTAAGTGATTTGAAGGTCAAACGTCCAAGAACGTCCGATGACGTTGGAAAGTTAGCCTTGAGACATGCTAGTGTATTCTAGTATGCCTTGCTATGTTTTATGTGTTGTTTAATGCTCAAATTTATAGGAAAGGACCCTAACATGTATACGAGTGTATTTAGGATCAAAATGTATGAGAATGACTCCCCAAGGACCGCCCTAGGGTCCTTGACGAGGACCTATCCTTTTGAAAACAAGCTGCCCAAGGCAGCCACGTTTTGTTCATGGATCAAATAGGTCCGCGTCGCGTACTAGGGTGTTCAAGGGCCAAAAGTTTGGTCCATGTCGCGGACATGTAGAGGACTCTTCTGTCCTAAAATCTATTTCCAAAAATCATGTGGGAACAACTGGGCGACGCGGACCTGTTCCCCGATGAAGATTTCAAAAATGAAAGTTAAGTTTCACATGTCTAAAAGTCCAAATAAGTATGGGGGTGTTTTGTAACTTTGGGAGACGGTTATAAAAAGTTTTTAAGACTTATTTAAGCCCTTTCCCAAGTCAAAACCCCAACACCCAATAAGAAAAATAAAAAATTCCAAAGCTCTCTTCTCCTCCAAATTCTCTCAAACCTCCATTGGAGGGAAAACTCAAGTTAAGCTAGGGGCTGAATTTTCATGGTTTCTTCTCCAATTTCTCATGGGTCTTCAATCAATAAGGTCTGGTGATCCTTCATCGTTAGTTATATATTCATCTAAGGAGTTCAATCAAGGATTTTCAAAAGTGATTCAAAGACCAAAATTCCCAATTTTCAATCTAGTCATGGGTTCTTTCTCAAATTGATTTCAAAAACATATTTATGATTGATGATTATATACTGTTTTAAAGATGAATTTCAATCCAATTTCATGATGAATCCATGATCCTCCCAAATTCTCAAATTATGATATAATGTGGGTCTTTTGATCTTGATTAGATGATGATTGAATTATGTTTAGACTGTAATGAATTTCTTAGTTCTATATTCGTTTATGTCAATTGATGATGAATTTTAGGAATTGATCAATGATGACCAAAGCTTGGAGAATTGGTAAGGTTGCTTATTTCCTCTACTTTGTATAGAATTGGTAGTTGAATTGGTCTTGCATGACATTGTGTGGTATGGTCCACTTATGGTTGTGGTGTTTACTTTCTTGTTATTCTATATGTGATGTGATCATGACCTTGAAGGCAATTGTATCTTGAAAGTGTGGTTATGATGATCACACAATGTGAAGTATTATGCCTAGTCTCCAATGCTAGTTCATGATCTAGGTTATATTGATGATGCTTCCTATATGTTTGAATGACTATGTTAGGGCTAGGTATGGTCTACATGTTGATGTTTGAATACTTTTGTGTAGTATGATCCCTACCTATGAACCCCTACATGAATTTGTGGTCTTAAGCATGATTAGGAGTGTAGATTCAATAAGGAAGAGGTCTTGTCTCCTATGTTATAACGTTGTTGTGTGTGGTATATAGTTTCTATTAATCTATATGTGAGTTGTCTATGGACTAAGGGACTTGAATGTGTATTGTGACCTTTGTAAGGTGGCTGCCTCAATGTTAAGATTGTTTCCATTACATGATCATGTTGTCTAATGTACACACACACCTCATGCATGACTATAAGTAGGACAGACTCAAGGTAGCTAATGAAAGGATAGTTCTCATATGCACCTAATGTCTACTACTATGTATGTGAAGACTTTGTTCATGAAAGAATGATAGTGTATCTTAACTAGGATAACTTTATAGGTGTACTAGTATGGAATAGGGTATGGGACCTTGTCTATGCATTGCACATGTGTGCCTTGATAGGATAGTTCCTAAGTTGTTAGCTATGTACATGAATATGAATGCATGATTAAGCTATGAACATGAAAGTATATGATATGATAAAGTATGAATATGTGTAGTGTCTAACTGACTTTATCTGAAAGGATTGCTCATATAGTTACACATATACACTTATGCATGAATGAAGTGAAGTATGAACATGTGTGGGTCAAGAGTATTTATGTGAAAGGTTTGATCACATACATGTACACATACACACACATGAAAGCATGTCTATGATGATTGTATGATGATCTAGTAAATAGAGGGTCTCTTGAAAGGTGTTATCAATTGTATCCTAAACTAGATGGTACTTGAATATGCTATGTCCATGTGAAAGGTTTTCTCACATGAATTAGGTTGATGAAAGGATATTCTCATCTATGACCTATGAGTTAAGCATATGAGGAGTTAATCCCTAAATCCTACTTTTATTAAGTAATATTAATAAAGGCTTTTCAATAAAGGGAACTTAGCTTATCACCGAGTGAACTTGAAGATAAGAGGTGACCCTTCCCAATGTGGGAAGGCTTGTTCACCATAGTCCTCACGAGGTGGATAACTACAATGCCTTAATAGGCATAAAGAGGGTTTCCATATATGCCTCCAAGTTCAATAAACTATGTTTCCCCATAGGATCTAGCAAGTGATATCACCTAATATGTTAGCATGATGTTAATGTTCTACTTTGGCAAGGTAGAGCACCTATTTTTTGGTGTGAGGTTCTACAACACCGAATTCCATGTTTAGCAACCAAGGTCTTAGTGTTGATTAAGGCTATAGTTTCCCTAAAGTAAAATGGACAATGGAAGTAATGTATGGATCCCTAACTAGGATAACCTAAGGGAAGTTGCTTAGGATAGGTGGGAGTAATGAACTTACCTATATGTATATGTATATGTATATGTTTCTTATGCATGACATTGTAGTGTTGTCTACTTGTAATGGTGATTTGCATGGTATTAGTCTTATAGTGTCTATATGATGAAGTCTTACCCTATATGCATAATGTTGGTCTTATTGACTATATGATGAAGGTCTTACTTGGTATGCATGTAGTTGACTATACTTGTAATGTTGATGTATGATGTAAGTGATATGGTTGTGGTCTCTTTATGAGTTTATGTCGTAGGTGTAAGGTTATGGAACTTCAATTGCAGATTGCACTAGTAGATTTAGATTGGGATTGTGAGTAAGTTCTTATGATGTCTTTATGAAGTGAAATCCTATGCATGCTATTATTGATTATTGCCTCCTATATTGTTATTGGTAGTGTTGACTTGCATGCGGTCTTGAAGTGATTCTTATATGTGATTCATAGAACATATTGAATCATATGTGAAGTAGGCGTCTTAGAATATGCCGTGTTCCTATGAAAGCCTATGTTTAAGTAAATGAAGGTTATGTGAATGTTCACCTTGGTGACCTTAAGGTGAGGCTTGATTGTGAATGGTGGAATGAGACACTATTCATGCATCGCACCAAGTATCACTAGAGGGTTACTTGGGGGTTAATGACTTAAGGTAAAGGAGTATAATGTTATGAAATGCTAAATGTTCCATATATGAATTATGTGACTTTATGTGATGTTATGAATAGTTTCCATGCTTATGTAAAGTATAAGAGCTATGTTGTGCTTATTGTATCAAGGTTTTATGAAGTTTTGCGAAAAGGCATGATGCGTGATTCCAAAGTAAAATGTCCTCTTTAAATGCATGGTTTTCATTCTTAGTGCATTCTTGTAATAACACCATTCTTCTTCACCTTTTTACACAAAGTGTAGGTTATGGATGCTTAAACGATGTCTCTAAGGTGAAGGGCTTGATATGTGTTTCCCAAGCTCAAGGAAAGGGATCTTTAAGTTCAAGGATTTCCTAAATTATGTTTTATTCAAATTTATGTAATAGCTTAGTAATATTTTATGTTGTAAGGGTCGTTCCCTAATTACTCTCATGATGTTGAGTGTAAGATGGCAAGAGACTTAGAGTCTAACTATGTATTATGATATATATATATATATATATATATATATATATATATATATAGAAGTGATGATTCTAGCATATGATGTGTAATGAAAGTTTTAAATTTTTGCTAAATTTACTATGACAATGCGATGAATGATGACTATGGGCTTGTATAAGACCTACAGAGGTCAAGTACGCCATGTTACTTCTAGGGGGTGTTCTTCAGTCGTGACAAAAAGGTAGTGAAAAAGGAAATTATCAAATGGTTGGATGCTGGAGTCATTTACCCCATTGCGGGCAGTAGTTGGGTGTGCCTATTCAGTGTGTGTCTAAGAAGGGTGGGATTAGTGTGGTCTCAAATGAAAGAAACAATCTTGTTCCGATGCGACCGGTGGACAGATGGAGAGTTTGCATGGATTACCGATAGTTGAATGCGTGGACACAAAAGGACAATTTCCCTATGTCCTTCATGGATCAGATGTTGGATATGCTTGAAGGAAAGGGATGGTATTGCTTTGTTAATGGCTATTCGGGATACAATTAGATCTCAAACGCTCCAAAGACCAAGAGAACACCACGTTCACTTTCCCCTATGGAACTTTTGTATTCAAGCGAATGCCATTTGGTTTGTCAATGTACCAGCCTCCTTCCAGTGATGTATGATGTCGATATTATCTGATATGGTGGAGGACACTATTCAGGTGTTCGTGTATGATTTCTCTGTAGTGGGCGACTTTTTTGATTGTTTCTTAGACCACCTAGATAAGGTACTCAAGAGATGCAAAGATTGCAATTTGGTACTGAATTGGGAGAAGTGCCACTTTATGGTGAAAGAAGGTATTGTGTTAGGCCATCGAATCTTGAGTAAGGGTATTGAGGTCGATAGCTCTAAAGTTGAGGTGATTGAAAGGCTTCCACCACCCATCTCCATAATGGGTGTTAGAAGTTTTCTTGGGCACGCTGGTTTTTATAAAAAGTTCATAAAATACTTCTCAAAAATTGCTCATCCTTTGTGCAAGTTGCTTTAAAAGAAGAGTAAATTTGACTTTGATGATGCTTGTCTGATAGCATTTGAAGAGTTGAAGAAGAAGTTGGTCTATTCCCCAGTCATTATTGCTCCAAATTGGGGCAAACCATTTGAAGTCATGTGTGATTCTAGTGGGGTGGCGCTTGGCGTGGTATTTAGGCAAAGGCGTGAAAAGATCCTTCACCCTATTTACTATGCAAGCAAAGCCATAAATGCATCCCAAAATATTACACAGTTGCAAAGCAAGAGCTTCTTATTATGGTGTTTGCTTTCGAGATATTTTGCTCTTATTTGCTTAGGACATAGGTGATAGTGCACACAGACCATTCACCATTGAGTATTTGAAGCCCATAAAGGTTGCTAAACCGCGACTCGTTAGATGAGTGTTGTTGTTGCAAGAATTTTATTTTGTGGTAAAAGACCGCAAGGGGACAGAGAACCAAGTCACCAGTCACCAGTCACTTGTCCAGATTGGAGAATGAAGCGTTACTCGAGCTTGGTGACAAGGGTGAGATCAATGGTATGTTCCCCAATGAAAAGGTATTGGTTGCTTCCTATGACCACATTCCTTGGTTTGACGACTTTGCTAATTATTTGGAAAGCAATGTGGTACCTCCGAATTTGCCGCTTCACCAAAGGAAGAAGTTCATGCATGATATCAAAATGTTCTTTTCGGATGACCCATACCTGTATCGTAGTTGTGCTGACGGTATTATTTATCGATGTGTGCCCGAAGTTGAGACGCTGAGTGTTCTTGAGGCGTGTCATTCATCGCCCTATTGGTGGGCATCACAGTGGTGTTCGTACTGCACACAATATTTTGCATTGTGGATATTATTGGCCAACCATTCATCAAGACTATCATGATATTGCCAAGTCTTGTAACCGTTTCCAGAGAGAGAGTGGAATTTCAAAGAGGCAAGAGGCTCTTATGAAACCAATCACGGTAATCGAGTTATTTGATGTATGGGGCATTAATTTTATGGGGCCATTTGTGAGGTTTTATGGGATGGAGTATATTCTTGTTGCGGTTGACTATGTATCAAAGTGGGTGGAAGTGATTGCGCTCCCAACAATGAAGGCAAGAGTGTCACCGCATTCTTGAAGAATAATATCTTCTCCAGATTTTGTACCCCAAGGGAAATAATCAGTTATGGAGGTTCCCATTTTCCCAATAAGTTGTTTAAATCATTGCTTGAGAAATATGGTGTCTGCCACAACGTAGCTACTCCTTACCATCTACAGACTAGTGGGCAAGTTGAAGTGTCCAACAGAGAGATAAAGGAAATCTTAGTGAAGACTGTGAATTTCAATATAACGGATTGGCCAAGGAAGCTCGATGATGCTATATAGGCCTACCACACTTCATATAAGACTCCCATAGGTGTGTCTCCATACCAACTTGTATATGGGAAGTCTTGCCATTTGCTGGTAGAACTAGAGCATAAGGCTATGTGGGCAATGAAGATGCTTAATTTGGATTGAGGCGCCGCATCAAATCAAAGAGTGAATGAGTTGAATTTGCTCGATGAGTTTCGCCTTAAATCCTATGAGAGTGCAACCTTGTATAAAGAGATGATAAAGATCAAACAAGAAAAGACACAAAAAATAAAGGATATGTGGATTGATACTCAAGTTATTGAAATTATGGGCAACAAAGGACTAAAACCCTCACCTCCCAATTGACTTCAACAACATAAATTTAACCCAAGGAAGAATAATCAATTGAAACCAAGAATCACAAAGGGGTAACACTTTGATTAATCAATCTCAAGAAGTTAATTAGAATCCCAAGATTCACCCTAATTACACTAATTATTCACTAAGAAGATACTACAATTTGAGAGTCAATATTCAACATAGTCTAAGTCTTACAAAATGATAAAAGACTAATATTTATACTAAGGAAATAAAGAAGACACTTCTTTGATAATTTTGCCCTTAATGAGGTGAGGGCCTTGTTTGGTTGCCTTCTTTTGTGAATTCTTGAAATTATGAAATGGTCATTTGTACACATGGCCTCTTTCCTTCTTCCTTCTCATTTTGATGTAATGTGAACACATTGTATGTCCTTCTTTGGTGACCTTCAATCTCCTCTAATGCTTCCAATTTCATGAACATTGCTTATAGGCCTTGGAGACCCTTTACTTGACTCCGTGTGAATGGTCTTGAGGGGTACATGCCACTCATGTTAGTGTAATCCATGATGCCCATGCTATCAAGAGAATATAAAGAAATATCATGATCAAAGGATTGAGAAACGAGATTTTTTTGTTGAAGATCGTGTACTTTTATTCAACTCTAGGTTACACTTGTTTCTGGGAAAACTCAAGTCCAAGTGGTCTGGACCATTTATACTTAAGCAAGTGTTCCTGAATGGAGTGGTCGAGCTTGGGAACAGTGAAGGAACAAGGTTCAAGTGAATGGTCAGAGGATCAAGATTTATCTGGAAAACACGGAGAGTGTGAAACAAATGATCGAGGCATGTAATCTTGATGAAGTCTGAGTAATCAAGAGGCCAGCGTCGTACCGCGGCATTTAATCAAGTGTTGCTTGGGAGGCAACTCAAGGTGTAACATCTAGGAAATTATAGGTTTACGATTTCGGTCAAGTATTTCTCTTTTGTTTATTTGATTTCTTGAACCAAAGTAGTTAATTGTGAATTTTTTGTTTTAGTGTTGGCTAGATATAGCCTAGGGTACTGTCTAAAACGTGTATAGAAAATACAAAAAGAATGGTCTAAGGTTTGCTATATGTGTCGGTGCGTGATGTCAAAAATATGCAGAAAGTTGTCTGGTGCAGTGGTCTACAGACACCATTAACGGTTCGTCGTTCCTTCTACGGACCGTAGATGGTGCCCGTAGATCCTAGGTTTGTCCTTGTAACTTTCTAATGACATGGTGAGTTATGGTCTAGAGTCACGGATCGTAAGCGAGGTCTCGTAGGTCTAAGCCCTAGCCTGCCCGACCCGACCTCTCCTATTTAATAACCACCATTTTCAAATTCATTTCCCACCATTTTCAAATCCTTTCAACCGTCAATCACTCCCCTAAATCCCTCAAATCACTCTTTAAATTCCCCAATTCACTCCCTTCTTCCACCAATCCATCCCTTCTCCAACTCATGTCATCCCTAAAACTCCCAATTTAATCCAATTCACCCAACCTCTTTTCCCCCTACTTTTCCATATTACTCTGGTGTCCAAGTTCGGCGAATTTGGTGCATGCTTAATTGAAGTCTAAGTGTCGCTGCACATTCACACCACTACTTGTCTCGTCTAAGGTAACTGATTTCCTCTTGAAAACTTGAATTTTGGTTCAAAGTTAAATTCCTTGGAAATAGGGAATGGTCTTGACCATGGGTGTTTTATCGTCGAAAAATGCATGCTATTTTTTTAAAATTAGAAACACCTTTAGGACGATGGATAGTGTTAGTGTTGTCATACCGTAAAAGAATTAGATGATCTATGTGTTAGTTTCGACTTAGGGTTCCATAACGTGTCTGTACAAAGTTAAAATTGAGTACTTGGAAGCCTTCGGATGACGAACTCGCATGGTTGAATGTTGAAATACTTGTTTAGGGTAGGATATGTGCGTAAATTTTTCAAATTTGGGTCCATAAACTATGACACAACTTGGCCCTATCTCAGACACAATCTACGAGACCCCATCTACAGACCATAAGTCTTCTTACGGACCGTAGGTTAGGTCTGTAGGTTGGAGTGCATAATAGAAAAGCTAAGTGTGAGACTACGCATGGACTACGGTCCGTAGTTTTACCAACACACCATTCTGCATGCTTGTAGTTTCTATCAGAGTCCCCTTATCTGATCCAACTTGACGTAGAGAGAGACTTACGGACTGTAAGTCCCCTTCGTAGGTAGCCACTGTAGCTATTGTTTAAAAAAATTCTTCTTTTTTTCTTTTGGTTCGTGTTTAACATTAAGTCGGTTGTGTTTTAACTTGAAGCTAGACTCTAACAATTGTTCAATAGGTACGATTGCACCAAAGAAGGCACCCATCGGAAAAGGGAGATCGAAATCCACTCAACCTTCCCATCAATTTTTCTTCAATGACCTGGAGAGAGCTAATGATCCCGAGTATATCTCAAACACAAGACGAACTACAACTGCTACAACTTGGGCTAATTGGGACAACCTAGGACGGTGAATACCGACATAGTCACTGCCTTCTAGTCTGATGAGAAGGATACACTGATTGTCTCACCGAAAAGGTCGGCTTCTGGTTCCTCAACCAAATCTGCCGCTAGGTATGCGTTAGGCTCCACCTACGGGTCAAGTAAGCAGTTGCAAGAGGCCTCGTCTGATGGGCCACCAGCTCAAAAGTTCCCCAAAACTCTGCCCTTGATGCTGTCACGCCCCGAGCTACCCCCGAGACGCGGACACGGAACCTAGGACCACAAGTGATCCCAAGCTAACCTTATTGGCATGATCATGAGCATACTAAAGATAATAAACTGAATGCGAAAGCTAAATCATAATTTAAACTGAAAAGCTGGGGAATACCCATATAATATAACTGAGATAAATGAAGTACTGATGAGTTTAATACAAAGAAGATGTTAACTCACTACTAAGCTGAAACTAACTATGTCTGAAATAAGCCTCTAACTGACTAGCAATGCTGGGACAAGCCCCAGCTAAGTCTAGCAAAAATTGAAACTAAATGACTAAAAGTCTGAAATGAACTCATGACTATTGTCCTCGGAGAATGAGGACTCACCACTGAATCTGCTGAACTGGAGATCAGAAATCGATCTAAGCGCGATCTGGATGCTGAGAACCTGAACCTACATCACGAGAAGATGTAGCGCACGTGTGCGTCAATACTTGAAGGAACTGACCATGTAGGATAGAGTAAAGCTGAAATAAAACATAACTGAACAAGCAGAAAAGCAAGTATAGAAATCTGAACATGATATACTGAAAGTAATTCAAGAAAGATTGAAGATGGCACAAAGTCACCAAAAGTACTACACATATTAGGAGAAGGCCATTAGAGTTTGAGGTGGATGATTGGGTGTATCTTAAGGTTTCACCCATGAAGGGTGTTATAAGGTTTGGTAAGAAGGGGAAACTAGTTTCCAGTGTATTGGTCCTTACAGAATCTCTAAGAGAGTGGGTAATGTGGCTTATGAGTTGGAGCTACCCCAAGAGTTAGTAGCGGTTCATCCGTTATTCCATATTTCTATGTTGAAGAAGTGCTTGGGTGATCCTTCATTAGTAGTACCAACAGAGAATGTTGGGATTAAGGATAACCTATCCGATGAGGAAATTGTGGTTCAGATTTTAGATCGTCAAGTTTGCAGGTTCAGGACAAAAGAAGTTGCTTCAATCAAGGTCATTTGGAGGAACCAATTCGTTAAAGAAGCGACTTGGTAAGATGAGGAGGATATGATGAAGATATATCTACATATCTTTGAAACCGGAGAGAATGAAGATCAAGGTACTAAATTCTGTTATTAGCACTTTACAAGACTATGTGTAAGCATGTTATTACTTGCTTTTGTTTTGTTGAGTGCTGAAATGGTGTTACTACCCTTAGCTTAGTGAAAGACTTCTCATTCGAGGACGAATGTTCTCAAAGGGGAGATATTGTAACATCTCGTAACTTGAAACATCTAAGAATAGGCTAAGAAACCAAGAACAATCATTTTTGGAATTAAGTAGGGAAATTTGGAAAATTTCCAGATTTTAAAAGTGAGTTTTGGTCATTTTCAAACGGACATAACTTCCAGCTCAGAAGGATTTACGGTGAGTTCTTTATATGGATTGAAATCTCTTGAGAAGATCTTTGCAACGACGACGCGTTTGCAAAATTGCAAGGTCTTATGAGGGAGATATGACTTTCGGAAGTTGGGTTGTTGGAAAGAGGAAAGTCCAATCCGGATTTGTCAAGGGTGTTTTAGTGTTTTCCTTATCCAATTATTTAATTTCGTTTTTGGGTAATAAGTTGGGGTCCAAGATGATCCCATTCAGTTTTCGCATTTAGAAAACAAGTTAGGGTTTTGAGAGAAGAGAAAAGAAGAGGAGAAAAGAGGAGAAAGGAGAAGAAGAAGCAAGAACGCCAAGATCGTTGCGTGGATTTCGTCAGGGGTGATCCCTATAGAGGTATGTGAGATCATTCTGTGTTAAGTACTTTCACCCACACCCAAGTTTGATTCAATACAGCAAATTAAAGTTTATTTGAATGAAAATCTTGGAGTTCTTGATGAAAAGTGTGAAGTTCTTGTTGGTTGAATTATAGTTGATCTCTAGTAGTTTTGATTCATGTTTCTGGACTGTTTTCGGGTCTAATATATTGGGTAATGAGGTATTTAGGGATCTAAATGTTTGGGGTGGGATCTGTGAAAGTTTAGGAGGTTTAGAGATGAAAAACGAAGAAGAAAACTCAAAGGTCCCATCAGATAACCGTTGGGGTGCCACGCCTGCCAGAACGCCTCAGGACAGCCTCTGTCTAATAGGCCCTAGCGCGCCGCGCCCCAGACCAGGGTCTGTCCGACAAGCCCTGGTGCCCCGCGCCTCTCAGAGCGCCACGACCCCCTGGACACCCCGTTCTTTCCTTATCTCTTCGTACTAGTTCCTATGTGATGTACCTATCATTCCTACTTGATTCCAACACTCTAAAGTACATCTAAATATCATGAAATCATCCATAAATATGAGATCATGATCCTTGAATTCATAATCCAATTCAAGGAAAGTTAAGATCAAAGTCAAGGAAGTAAGAGTCAAGCCTAAAAGTTAAGAAGCAAGTCAAAGTAAGTTCCTAAAGTTTTGAAAGAGTCTTAAACAATCATTTTAAATTTTATTTCAGGCTCAAGTTTCAAGTCGAGCAAAGAGAAAAGAGTTGAGTTAAATTCTAAAAGCTATAAGGGAACTAAGTATTCCCTAAGAGTTAAGGTTGCAGGTTACATAAAGAGTAAGAGTCGAGTTCATTTCTCTAAAGTATAAGGGGGACTAAGCATTCCCTAAAGGTTGATAAATGTTTCGCATTTAAGTTAAAAAGGGACTAAGAAGTTCCAAAAGAGTTTTGAACTAAAGAGGGGAACATTGATTCCAAGAGGGGCTTTTTAAAGATAAAGGGTTCAGTAAATTATCTCAACCCCAAAGAAGGAAGTTTTATTAAAAGTATGAGCTAAAGCAAGTTTTGGGAGTAGTATTGAGCACCGATGTGGGGATGAGAGTTCAATAACTCAAGTGTCACGACCCACAAGTACACCCTAGAAGTTAGAGAATCTTTGAGTCGCCACACGGCATATGAGACTCTGAGAAGTCTCACTAAAGCCACTCGTATCATTCATTGCATAATATACCATTGAAAATAAGTAAGAATTTAAAACTTTCTTCACACATGAAGAACTCTTTCATTAATACGCAAGCGGAAGACTTTCTTTAAAACATTAAACCTTTAAAATGTCTCATTAAACCATCTATACTTTGGAGTATACAACATTTGGGACCAAGCCTATTAAAAACATAAAAATAAAGACTAAGACATAAGGAACATGGATATTGTCCTTGAATCGATGAGGACTCACCAAAACTTCATCTTCAACCCTTAGAAACCTATCCGTCTTCCATGGCATATCAAGTCTCCCATTTCCCTACACTTTAGTAAAAAAGGGAAAAGAAGGAGTTAGCACATTGAATGCACTAAGTATGCAAGCCATACAAAAACCATGAAAAATGGACATTTAGTAAATAACATGCTTTTCATGAGTTTTGATATAAAACCTTCATAAGATAGTTTAAGAGACATCAAACAAGTCAATAATCACAATATAAGACACATTCCAAATTATACTCAATTTAGAGAAATCTTACAGTAACCTTACATTGACTTCACTGTAATTTCACATATAATTTACTAATCACAAGATAGCATCAAGACCACATCAAAACACATAAACATACCCACATGGATCCCCTACTAAGGTTATCCTAAGTCTCACCTAAGTAAGATATGAAGCGGCCGCCCATACAACCCCTTCACACACACCTATATGATCCCTAAGACTACCTAAAGTAAGTTATTCCAATACATAACACATCACACCAATTCATATAAACATGAGACCCTCCTACCAAAGGTGAATGTAAGGTTCACTTGAGTGAGTTATCAAGCGACCGCCCATACAATCCCTTCACACACACCAAAGAGATCCTTTAGACTATCTAAGATAATATTATTCCCATTTCATTTATCAAACTCCCTACCTTGAGTTACTCTAAGACTCACCTAAGTAAGACAAGAAGAGAACGCTCATACACCCTCTCCAAGCCTACCTAAACAATCCTCAAAGCTACCCTAGATAGATACCTTTTCAATAAACATGTCCTTACTTAAGTCATTAAGTTCATTAGGTCATTTTGAAGACATTTAACACATAAGGACATTCTTATAATGGTCTTGGTGAAGACCTAGGGACTCACACACTATCATCTTCCAAGACTATTCGTGCAATGTCTAGATAGCGTCCCATACCACTACCTAAACTTCATAGAACTTATCCAACTCTAGCATGCATCCCATATGATGAGAATAGGCAATAACCGACATAGAACATGGTAGCTAAGCATGGAATCCGGAGTTATAACCTACTCCGATGGACGGTGTTCTATTTGCCAATGGTAGAACTTGGACAAATCCCATGTAGAAACATGGTTAAGGAATATCGAGGGTTTCTTTGTTCTCTATTCTCATATTTCAAATAGAGATACTTCCCAAGCATACTCACTCGGTTCTAGCCTTTGTTTTCATAGAGTATTTCAATAAAGGAGTACATGAAGAGGTTTCATATCTAGTTCATAACCCAATCACATTACACCTTACCAAAGAGGTCCCCTAGGGTTGCCTTTCAATGGTTAAGAGGATAGATCAATGACTTTACTAAGGATGATTCATGCAGTTCCAGCCAATCAACCCTAAGTCCACCATTCACACAAGAAGGATACCATTACGGCTTTCACCTTCAAGGATATCATAACCTTTCATTTAAAAGGTTCCACATAAAGAACCTTCTTAACCATATTCAAGGTCACATGTCAATCACACATACAAGACTAAGAAGCTTTAGCATACTAAGTCAAGAGGTCACATATTCACATATCTTTCGTGCATCAAGAAGAGGGACTTAGGTCTACCTAGTCAAGACACTATATTCTCATAACACATGTAAGAAGTCATCAAAGACTACCTTATTCACACATAGCCATTTAAGAGTACAACATGTTAGCCTTCACACATCCATATACAACTTCATCATATATCATCACTTAAGAAGAATCATAACATAATCATTTTACACAAGATCCTACAAGCACTACTAAAGTACTTCACTGTACATTCTCACAATTTACACCTATATCATATAATGCTTAAAACCACATGTTCATACAAGCCATAAAACCTCATGCATTATCACCTTACCTCACATAAACATATTCACATTACCTCTCCATATAAGCCCTAAACATGATACTAATACAATTCACAAAATAATGCCGACGAGGCCACATCTTTCACAAAGGTAACACATAAATACCGCCACCATAAGTGGACCATACCAATCATCATAGTAATACAAGATATATACATAATACTAAGAGAGTTAGGACAGCATAACATCAATCTAACCACACAACTTCAATCCATAGCCCAATCAACCAATACAATACCCAAAGGCCCTTACCCATGGCCATGATCACCAATTTAATATAATAAATTCAATATACAATGAATCAAACAATATATAATATTCATATAATAAAATTTATACAGCCTATAATCCATACAAACATGATATATACATAAACAATAGCCCTAAGCAATCTACACATGAATTCATTACTAATTAGCCATAATCAGTTCACCCATAATTTGATCAAACTGAGAGATTTGAGAAGGTCAAGGGTTCATGGATAATATAACTGGAAAACATCAATTATAAATCAATAACATCATATATTAAGGTTTGAAAACGTTTCACGCAAGAACCCAAGACTTAGAGTAGAAATTGGACTTTTCCCATATTTGGAAAATCTTTGAAATCATGTTTGAAATTGACTCTAAGGTGATATAAAGCCTTATATGAAGAACTCCCATACCTTATTAGAATAATCCAAAGAGAATTGAAGAATAAAATCCATTGAAGATCCATCATCAAGCTCCATCTTCACCTTGAGCTCTCATGGAGGTTTTTGGAGAAACTTTGGGAGGGAATGGGTTTTGATCTAGGTGCTAGGGTTTAAATGAGAGTTTAAAGACTTAAATACTCTTAAAATACCCATAAACACCTAAAATAACCAACCTCCTATTTTATAAGACTTGGGATGAATTTCCCAAAAACACCCCAAGCCTTACAGTGAAGTCGGCAGTTTGCAGACACCATCAACGCCACACCACGACGGGCCATCAACTGGACGACGCCCCATCATTTGGGTTCCGTTGATTGATTCTGCAAATCCAAAACTTTAAGATTTGAAGTCTCCGTCGATGCCCCAAGTCTACAAGCCGTCGTTCCATCGACTGGCCGTCGTTTGGGTCGTCCTTTGGCACTGCATGCAAGCTACCATGCAGCATCACGTCTTGAGTTGGGATCCTCCTCTAGGGCCCCTTGTGGGTCCTAGGTGGAGTCTTACCCGGACGTTAAACCCCTAAACATGCACATATAGGTCTTAGGAACATCTCCAATCAAATTCAACACAAACGAACAGGTAGACACACATCAACACACAAGGAAGTTCGAAGGCTATCTTTCGAACGTCTTGGACGTTCTTGAACGTTTGACCTCCAAACCTTACCAAACTAAACATGATGCCTTTAAAAACTATTATAAACCATTTAAGGACCTCATAAACTCATGAAACACACAGAAGCACATGGAAAACACATAAGTCACATCGACAACTAGTCGTTCAACGTCTTGATTGTCCCTTGACGTTTTGACTTCAAACTTAATCAAATCTTTAGACACTACCTCAAAACATCATTTTAAACCATTTTAGGACTTCAAGACTTCATGACACACATGTTAGGCCCTAGTTTCACCTAAGTCATTTTAGAAGTGTTACATCAAGTCCCCATGTAAACCATGTAGTCATCATGGGTATTAACGTGTCATACTTTTTAGATGATCTCGTGAGTTTAGCCAGTGGATCCATTAGATTGAATATGTTCTATGCGAGGGCAAAGTATAGGACAGTTTTGGCAGCTTGGACGAGACGATGTATCACCACTTAGGCTCATAGTGGTGGTTGTCGGTTAGAGAAACTCCCATAGAAACTATATTACTTTCATATATAAGTAAAGTTGAATTTATTATGGTTTCATCTTTAATGAACTAAGACTTTACAATGTTTTACCAGTTATATATATATATATATATATATATATATATATATAAAGTTCTTTCATGAAGTCTTTTGCAAATACATTAAACTTGTTTTAAGACTTAAAGATCAGTTTGAGTAAGGACTAAAGATAAGTAGAAGAAGTTCATTTCAAGTTTCATAAGTCTTTCAAAAACGTCTAAGCGTCATTTTAAGACTTAAGATCGAGTTCAGCTCAGAGTAAAGTGAAGTATTCCTTCCAAGTAGTATATGGGAACTAAGTATTCCCAAAAGAACTTAAAATGTTTTCACATTTAAAAAGAAGAGAAACTGAGATTTCCAAATAGCCTTCGGGCTAGTTTTCAGTTGAATAGAAATAGCTTTCTAAATGAAGCAAGGAGGGAAACTAAGATTTCAAAAATAGCCTTTGAGCTAAGTATTTTACGGACTAATCTCAAACCACAGAATTAGTATGTTTTTAAAACATAAGAGCGAGTATATTTTGGGAGTAGTATTGAGCACCGATAAGGGGAAGAGCTTAGACAACTCACAGCCCCCATAAACCATGTAGCCACCATGGGTAGAAAAGGGTCATAATTTTTAGATGAACCTTTTTCACAGTAGACTAGTGGATCCATTAGGCAGTTCGGGTCTTATACCTTTGACCGGGTATAGGATGTACTGGCAGCGTGAGGTAAATCGTTGTATCATCACTGTAGCTCTTAGTGATGGTTGTCAATTAGAAAAACTCTCATAGAAGTTAAATATACTTATATATATACATTAGTTTATTTATATTTTTACATACATCTCAGAGTTATTTGTATCCTTGTATGCATTCAGAAATCATAGCATGTATTCAAACAACTTTTCTTTATATTGCACTTGCTTTTAAATCGCTTTATATGAAAATGAGTTAGTGTTATTGAGTTATGTTATTCATAAGTTGAGCAGAACCAAGGTAAGTATTTATTCTTACTTTTTTCAAGCTTAAGTCATTTAGCATTCCAACTCGCATACTCGTACATTCAATGTACTGATGTCAATTGGCCTGCATCGTATCATGATGCAGAGCAGGTAACGAGGATCGACATCCGGCGCACCTTTGATCCAGTTGAGCACTCCAAGGTCAGTCGTGAGCCTCATTGCATTCCGGAGGACTCTTTTTATTGCTTTTAATGTATTTTTCCTTATTAGGATGTTGTGGTATATGTCCTAATATCCATATCAGTTTTAGAAGGCTTTGTAGATAGACAGTCAGAAAGTTAGCATTGCGTCTTTGATTTCTTGTATTGCTGACAGTTTTTTATTGAGACTTAAGTGCCATTTTGGCCAACTTATTAACTTGAGTTATTGAATGAGTTTATTTCATTTAGTTAAGTCTTTTGTGGAGTTAAGTAAGCCAGGACAAGGGTGAACTCAAGGCCAGTACTGGTCATTGGGTGTTGGCCACGTCCAAGGTGTAGGCTCGGGGCGTAAAAAACTTGGTATTAGAGCCCAGAGTTCAAGAGTTATAGGGAGTCTATGAAGTTGTATCTGTAGAGTCTTAATTATCGGTGTGAAGTGCGCCACGACATTTAGGAATTCCTCACTTCTTTCATATTCCTTTTCGTGCGTTGGAGTTTATCTCTAAATGATTCTCTCTAATTCTTGCTTGCGCGTGTTTCAAATTACCATGCCTCCACGAAGAGCAACAAGAGGTCGCCAAACTAGGAGAAATCTAGAGGAACCAGAATTGCCCAATGCACCTAAAGTACAACCGCAAAAAGAAGTTTCTAATGCTGAGTTCAGAGAGGCAATAAGGATGCTTAGTCAAGTTGTGACCAATCAAGTTGGGCAGCAGAGAGGAGCAAGATAAGAAGAGGCTGAAACTTCAAGGATTCGTGAATTCTTGAGGATAAATCCTCCAAGTTCCACAAATTCGATCGCTACTGAGGATCCAGAGAATTTCATTGAGGAACAACAGAAGGTTTTTAATGTGATGCATGTTGCTAATGCTGATGAGTTGAGCTAGCTGCATATCAACTAAAGAATGTGGCTAGGACTTGGTTCGATCAGTGGAAGGAGGACAGAGATGAAAATCACAATATCCGAGTTGGGTCTGTTTTGAAGAGACTTTCTTGGGCGTTTCTTTCCCCGAGAATTTAAAGAGGCTAAGGTAGGGGAGTTTCTTACACTGAAACAAGACTATTTGAGTGTGCATGAGTATGGTTTAAAGTTCACCCTGTTTCCCGCTATGATCATGATATGGTTAAGGACATGATGTAACTACCCTAAAAATGGATATGCTAAGTAATGCTTAATGTGTCTAGAATGCCTACGATTAGACCGGGTTCACACGGATTGATGCGCGTAGAACCAGACCTCTGAACCCTTGCTACAGCCAATCCAACTAACTTGGGGAGTTAGTTGAGCTAGGAAAGGTTGGGTCCAGCCATGTAGGGCTCTCGAATATGAAGATTTACTCGAATGAGTCTTTACCGGACTTAAAAAGGGAAAATCTTAGGTTTGGAGGGTCTAGGGGTAAAATGGTCTTTTTCCAGGCTAAGGGTAGTATCGTAATTACCCTAAATATATAATTAATTATTTAATTAATAAGGTGGAGGGATATTTTGGGGAGAAAGGGCCGAAAATTGGCTTTTTGAGTGAAGTCTTGCTCCACCTGGGTTCGAACCTAGGTGGAAGCGATGATTTAAATTGTTTTTATTTAAGTTGGTAAATTAATTTAATTAATTAATATTTATTAGCTGATTTAATAAAAAGGAAAATCAGATTTTTATTAAAGATTTGAAAGAGTCCTAGTTTGACTAATTCCCAAACTAAAACTCCTAATCCTAGGAAAAACTCTCACTTCTCACGTCTATCTCCTCAACACTCACGATCAAACCATTCTTTTTCTCACGTTCTGCCTAAACCACGTACAAGAACAGAATCATAACCAAAGTTCTTCACACTTGAAGAACTCACAACGAAAATTACAAACAAACAACTAATCAAAAACGTTACGCAAGAGGGAGGATTATTCCGTCGAATTGGTGTTGAAGTTGAGGGGATTTGGACGTGATTTTTGGAGAAGGTTTTGGGCAGCAAGTCAAGGTTTGAACTACATAAAAGGTATGGGTTTTCTTACTCTTGGTCCCTTTCCGAAGAGACCCCTAGGATTCAATCGATTCTAATCCGAAAACTAGGATTGTTTCCCCGTTGCATGTCCCTGTCACTAGCTCCTATTGATGGTTGTAGGTTGGTATGTCTGCTGGTAGATATTAGGCATGTAATGTGTTTTCGTGACGAATATGTTCATGAATGTGTGTTTGGAATCGTACGAATGATAACCTATGCTTTTCGAAAATATGTGTTTATGTGTGTGCAATGTGTAGTCGTGACTTTGAACACGGATTGAAGTATGAAAATGACTTGTTTTATGGTTGTATTTCACGTGCACAAACTTGTATAAATTGTGATGTTCATATGAAGTGTAATGTGGCTGATTTGAGTGAAAAACTATTAGCTAAATGATTCACGAAATGCCCTAAGAATTAACTCTAAATGTTGATGAAAAGATGCTGAAAAATGTATCTAAAATTTCCAGCACCTTGTTGGTTAATTTCAGCCAAGTAAAGTTGTTTAAAAAGCTTTGTAAAATGAAGAAAAATAAGTGAGGTCACTGAGGATCGAACCCGTGACCTCACCATGTTAAAAATCAGTGAAATAAGGTGAGAAAAAGGGAATGTGGCGTGTGGGATTCGAACCAGTGACCTTTACCGAAAATGAAGTACACAAAAAAATTAAAATAAGAAATGAGAGGAGTGGGATTCGAACCCACCACCTCTCAGTCAGATTTAAGGGAAAGTTAAAAGAAAAATAAAAGGTTGAGGTGTGTGGGAATCGAACCCACGACCTCTAGGTGGAACAAAGGGGATTTAAGGAGAGAAATTAAAGTGGGGTTGTGGGGGTTCGAACCCACACCCCCTAAAATTAAAGAAAAGGAAATAAGGTTGTGGGGGTTCGATCCCACATCCTCTCAGTCCCAATGAACGAAAAATGAAGAGAGAAATTAAGGAAAAATAAAATGAAGGCGTTGGGGCTCGATCTTAGGTCCCCAAGCCGTGTTGATCAAACCAAAATAAATAAAAATGTAAGTGTTGTCCAAGGGATTCGAAATTGGTTTCCCTTGCCCAAATTCCGTATTGATACATAAGTCATACGTGAATAAATGTTCAAAATAATATTGCCTGCATAGATCGAAATCGAGATCTTAGCATACTTACAAGATGCATAAGTCTTGTACCACATAATCTTAGGAAGATATGAATCACTTAAACGAACTATGAATGAAGCCTCATGGCTTGTATGTGTGGACTCATAAGTCTAGCATACATTTAAAAGTAAGTGAACCTAAGATGTATGTGATGAAATGATGTATCCCTAGAAGGGTTAAGTAAGAGTATGAAACACACTAAATGGCCAAGTGCATTGGCATATGATGAAATGAACATTCACGTGAAGGGGTGAGTAATTATGAAAAGCAAATGTATTAAAGCTAATGAATGAGGTGACAATATGATAAGAGGCTAATGTGAAAGATGAAAGCAATCTCAAATGAGCCTAAGTAAGTGTTACCAAAACGTACTCACCTATGAGAGTGTAAAGCTAATGAAGAGACCTGTCTCTATGAACACTCTAATGAAAGTATTGAGATTAATGTATACTTAATACTAATGATGAGATGAGAAATCACCTATTGAGCTATGATGTCCTTATACTAGAAGCCAGCTTCCATGACGTATGACTTGAATGTAATGAAACTTTATACTGAGCACCGATAGGCTAGCTATGAGCGGTGATGCCTTCTTTCGGGAAGGGAGGAGGTTCACGTAACTCTCATGAGATGAGACTGTCCGGAATGCCGGGTATGGGTCTCCTTATATCTCCTAGTCTTTGAACCTATACTGCCAATATAGGGATCTAGCAGGGTTCAATCCCCTATATACAATAGCATGTTTTGGTTCACTTTGGCCGGTGACTCCACCTCTTTTCGGTGTGGGGATGACACACTGGATTTCATGATGCTCACATGATCTATGTCGGTTAAAGTTAAAGTTTTCCATGAATGAATGAGGCCAGCCTCAAATGATACACATAATGAAATGAACTATACCAAAGGTGTTAGGATAGGATAATCAAGAGGTGAGCTAGACTCAAGTAATAACACTAGGTTATTCTTGATCATTGCACAGCAAACCCGATGAGAGTGTTAAACTACATCCTAGGTATAGCTGGTGTTTATACTAGCTTATGAATGAATGAAATGAAGTACGTATGAATGAATGAAGCAGACTCTGTGTTTGCTAAAGAAGGCTCCCTAGTTGAGGTCTCATATGTTGAGCCCTCATTTTGGGAAGTCTTAATGTTAAGTCCATGATTTCAAGGTCTCATGGCATATGAACGAACGATATGAAAGATGTTATGTGCTATATGCAATATGTTATGTGCTATATGTAATATGTTATGTGCTATGTATAAGATATTATGTGCTGTGTGCAATATGATACGTATGATGATGCATGTTACTCTCATGGCATGACCTTCCTAATCCAAATTTGGCAAGTCCCCTACTTTCCTAATTCAAATTTGGCAAGTCCCCTGACTTTCCTTATTCAAATTTGGCAAGTCCCCTGACTTTCCTAATCCCAATTTGGCAAGTCCACTGACTTGACTTTCCATAAATCATGTTGTTAGGAAAGAGCTATTCTTACTCATGCATGTCCTTGGTGTGTGCTTGCATATACCCATACTTAGTACAAGTGTGTACTAATCCCTTACAACTCTACATTTTTAGGTGCAGGCACAGATGGACGTTAGAGCTTACAGTACGACGTTGCAGCTATCCGGACGTGGAGCTTTCATCCGGATTTGGTAGGTCCTCATGTTTTTGAGGATGTCGCTTTTGAGGATGTCTACTGTTATTATCTATCTTAGATGTAGGCTTTAGCTAGTGGAGCATGTTCCACTAGTGTTTCTTTCCCGTTTTATTTCAGACATTGTATTGGTGCCATTTTGGCAAGTATACACTTAATTCAGTATTGAACTATTTCTTTATATTGATGATCTTAATGTTAGATGGTTGATTGTGAACGTATATGAATTTAAGTAGAATGATATACATGCATGTTAAGGAACAAAAACTTCAAATTTTCCGCTAAAATTAACCTAGATGAAGTAAGAATAACGTATGTAGGCTGGTCTTCGACCTCTGAGAGGTCATAGACGCCGGTCTTATCTGGGATCTAAACTCCGGTCGTGACACATGAGGAGTAGGATGAGCTTGTTTGTCGCTGGCTTGGGTCGTGCATCAAGCAAAGAGGGCAGAGCTACAATGTTGATAGGCGACATTGACATATCTAGGTTGATGGTTTATGTGCAGCAGGTTGAAGAGGATAAGTTGAGGGATAGAGAATAGTATAGAAATTAGAGAGATAAGACAGGGAATGAGTATGGGCAGCAGAAGAGTAATGCCAACCGGTCATCCTTCTAATAGAAACAGATGGGTCCTGCCCCATCATCTGCTAGTGTACCTACACTTAAAAACAAAGATGAGTACTATGGTCAGAATTCCAGAGCTAAACCAGTATATTCACAAGGTAGTGTGGTGCAAGGGGGTAGTAAGTCTCTTGCCTGCACCAAGTATGGTAGAAACCACTCCAGTGTTTGTCGTGAGGGCTCCACTGGTTGTTTCAAGTGCGGTCCCATTAAGCATTTCCTGAGAGAGTGTCCAAAGAACAAGCAAGGAAGTGGTAATGGGGGAAATAGAACCCATTCTTCATCAGTTGCTCCACCAGACAGGGCTGCACCTAGGGGAGCTACTTCTGGTACTGGTGGAGGAGCAAATCGCTTGTATGCTCTCAATAATCGCCAAGAGCATGAGAACTCGCCAGATGTTGTCACTGGTATGATTCAAGTCTTTGAGTTTACTGTTTATGCATTGCTAGACCCAGGAGCGACTTTATCTTTTGTAATATTATATGTTCCCATGAACTTTGATATTATTCCTAAGCAACTTAGTGAACCATTCAGTGTCTCCACACTTGTTGGTGAATCCATTCTAGCAGAAAGAGTCTATTGTGTTTGTCCTATTTTCGTCAATCACAAGATTACCATGGATGATTTAGTTGAGTTAGACATGGTAGAATTCGATGTCATTCTTGGTATGGACTGGCTTTATGCCTTTTATGCCTCAGTTGATTGTAGAGCTCGAGTAGTCAAGTTTTAGTTTCCAAATAAGCCAGTCTTAAAGTGGAAAAGCAGTTCAACATTGCTTAAGGGTCGATTCATTTCTTACCTTAAGGCGAGGAAGTTAGTTTCTAAGGGGTGTGTCTATCACTTAGTCCGAGTTAATGACTCTAGTGTTGAGCTACCTTTTATTCAGTCAGTTCCAGTAGTGAAAGAGGTCCCAAAAGTCTTTCCAGGTGATTTTCCCGGAGCCCCATGAGAGAGAGACTTCGTTATAGATCTCCTTCTAGATACCTGTCCTATCTTCATTCTGTCATATAGAATGGCACCAGCATGATAAAAAAAGTTGAAAGAACAGTTGAATGATCTATTTGATAAGGGTTTCATTCGACCAAGTGTCTCACCTTAGGGCGCTCCAATATTATTTATGAGAAAGAAGGATGGTTCCCTTAGGATGTGTATAGATTACCGTCAATTGAATAAGTCTACCATCAAGAATAAGTATCCTCTTACAAGGATAGATGATCTATTTGATCAACATCAGGGTGCTTCTTCTTTTCCAAGATTGAACTTAGATTAGGCTACCACCAGTAGAAAGTTAGAGAGTGCGACATTCCAAAGACAGCTTTTAAAACCAGATATGGGCATTATGAGTTTTTGGTCATATCATTTGGGTTGATCAATGCGCCTGCAACATTAATGGGTCTTATGAATAGAGTCTTCAAACCGTATTTAGATATGTTTGATATCGTCTTCATTGATAACATACTAATCTATTCAAGGAATGAAGAATATCATGCTAGTAAACTCATAATAGTCCTTCAGACTTTCAAAGATAAGGAGTTATATACTAAGTTCTCAAAATGTGAATTTTGGCTTACTTCTGTGGCATTCTTGAGCCACATAGTTTGTGGTGATGGGATTAGAGTTGATACCCAAAAGATAGAAATAGTTTAGAGTTGGACTAGACCCACGTCTCCAACTGATATAAGGAGTTTCTTGGGTTTGGCTGGCTACTATAGAAGGTTTTTGTTGAGGGGTTTTCATCTATCTCATCTCCTTTGACCAAGTTAACTTAGAAAATTGTTAAGTTTAAATGTCTGAAGCTTATGAGAAAAGCTTTCAAGAGTTGAAGAAGAGGTTGACTACTGCCCCACTCTTGACCTTTCCATGATGTACTCAAGGTTTTGTGGTGTATTGTGATGCATCTAGAGTTGGTTTGGGTTGTGTGTTAATGAAGAATGGTAAGGTTATAGTTTATGCCTCCAGACAGTTAAAGGTTCATGAGAAGAATTATCCAACCCATGACTTAGAGTTGGCTGCTGTATTATTCTCCTTGAAGATATGGCGTCACTATTTGTATGGTGTTCATGTGGATGTCTTCACTGATCACAAGAGCTTACAATATGTGTTCACTCACAGAGAGCTTAATCTCAAACAAATGAGGTGGTTAGAACTTCTTAAAGATTATGATATGAGCATTCTTTACCACCCAGGTAAGGCTAATATTGTTGTTGGTGCCTTAAGCAGGTTGTCTATGGGTAGTACCGCCCATCTTGAGGAAGAAAAGAAGGAACTTGCAAAAGAAGTGCATAGACTTTCATGCCTAGGAGTCCGACTCATGGATTCCACATAAGGAGGAATAGTGCTGACAAATGGGGCTGAGTCATCATTAGTGTCATAAGTGAAAGAAAAGCAAGACCAAGATACCATTTTGCTTGAATTGAAGGCAATGGTCATAAGCAAAGGGAATTAGCTTTTGAACAAGCGGGAGATGTTGTGTTAAATTATCAAGGTAGATTGTGTGTACCTAGGGTGGATGGACTACAAGAGAGGATCATGGAGGAAGCTCATAGCTCCAGATTTTCCATTTATCCGGGTTCCACAAAAATGCACCGCAATTTGAGAGAGGTATATTAGTGGGAAGCTATGAAGAAGGGCATTGCTGAGTTTGTTGCCAAGTGCCCGAATTGCCAGAAAGTGAAAGTAAAACACCAAAGGCCTGGAGGGTTAGCCTTATAACATAGAAATTCTGGAATGGAAGTGGGAGGTGATTAATATGGACTTTATCACAGGGTTACCAAGGTCTCGCAGGCAGCATGATTCAAGTTGGGTGATTGTTGATAGAATGACAAAATCAGCAACTTATTGTCGGTAAAGACCACTCATTCGATAGAAGATTATGCAAAGCTATACATTCAGCAAGAGGTGAGACTTCATGGAGTCCCAGTTTTGATCATTTCATATACAGGTGCACAAATTACTGCACAGTTCTGGAAATCTTTCTAGAAAGATTTGCGTTCAAAGGTGAACTTAAGCACTGTTTTTAATCCTCAGAGGGATGGGTAAGCATAGCTTACTATCCATACCTTAGAAGATATGCTCAGGGCTTGCGTGATTGATTTCAAGGGGAACTAGGATGATCACCTACCTCTCATCGAGTTTGCTTCCAATAACAGTTACCATTCGAGCATCCAAGTCGCTTCATACGAAGCTCTTTATGGGTGAATATGTAGATATCCTATTGGATGGTTCGAGGTTGGTGAAGCAGGGTTGATAGGACTAGATCTAGTTCACTAAGATATGAAGAAGGTGAAGGTAATTCAAGAGAGATTTAAGACCGCCCAAAGTCGTCAAAAATCCTACAAGATGTTAGGAGAAGACCGTTGGAGTTCGAACTGGATGATTGGGTATATTTGAAGGTTTCACCCATGAAGGGTGTGATGAGGTTTGGTAAGAAGGGGAAATTATCCCCTGGTATATTGGACCTTATTGCATAGCCAAAAGGATTGGCATTGTAGATTACGATTTAGAGCTACCACAAGAGTTGGCAACAGTTCATCCGGTATTTCATATATCTATGTTGAAAAAATGCATGGGCAATCCATCATTGATTGTACCAACTGAAAATGTTCGGATTAAGAATAGCTTATCCTATGAAGAAATTCCGGTTCATATGTTAGATCGCCAAATTTGCAAGTTGAGAACAAAAGAGGTTGCATCAGTCAAGGTCCTTTGGAGAAACCAATTTTTTGAAGAAGTGACTTGGAAATCTAAAGATGATATGAAGAAGCGATATTCCCATCTCTTTAAATCCGAAGAGAATGCAAATCAAGGTACTAATTCTCTTCCTAGAACTTTATAAACTATGAGTACGCATGTGGTTACTTGCTTTTGTTTGTTGAGTATTGAACTTGATGTTACTATCCTTAGATTAGTGAAAGAAATCTCATTTGAGGATGAATGCTCCCAAAGGGGAGATATTGTAACATCTCACAATTTGAAATAGGTAGGAATAATCTAAAACTAAAAATATTCATTTTTGGAAAGAAAGGGAATAATCTGGAAAAAAATTGACTATGTTAAGAAAGTGAGTTTTGGTCATTTTCAAACGACCATAACTTCTAGATCAAGATGAGTTAGGGTTAGTTCTTGATATGATTGGAAATTCCTTGGAGAGATCTTTCCAACTCCATCGAGTTTGCACATTTTCGATATCGTATATGCCTTTCCGAAGTTGGGTTGTTTAAGTAAGGAAAGTCCAAGGTTTTCTTCCTACAATTTTAATCAAAATTATCTGTTTAAGGTTTAAAAGATCCAAAATATTAAAAATTCATCAAAACTACACGAACGAAGAGGTGACAAAACTATCAGACCCAATAAGTCGTAAAAGGTTTGGGGTCAATATGGAAAAGTTCTGAATGACAAACAAAAAGGTCTTCACGAAGAGATGACTGAGAGGGTCATTACACCCTGACACTCTCCAAAAACCAAACCACTTATCCACGATGTTTTTTTACGTCCACGAGTTTGAATCACCAAAAATAAAGCTCAATTGAGGGAAATATCACCAAAAACAATCTTGAGAATAAGAACAAATCGCATATGGTCTTTTTTTAAGAAATGAGATGCATTAATTCATCGTAATCTTTAGGTAAAGGGTCTGGATCGTGGCACACTAATAAAATGTTCCTCGCAACCGTGGAGGTAAAACTTCATGATCACAATGTTCAAAGGTGATCAACGCGGGTTAGCGTCTTATCAGATCGCGACAAGGAGAGAATATGAATGCGAAGGTAAAATGAGCTACACCCTCATAATTGTGTCAAGGCCACGCAATCGTAAACCATACAAATTAGGCCTTTATGAATGTGGCCAAAGGTCCCCCCTGAACATGAACTCGTTATTGGGTTACACCAACTTAGGCACATCAGCTAGTTTGTCCATTTCTAGAAAATCCAACAGGTGCTCAAGATTTATTCAGAATCCTATGCGCACAAACAAAATATGCTATCAAACCAAATGTGAAATTTTCAAAACTTCATACCAAGGTCTTCTCTAAAAAAAAGTGAGTCCCACCCGAGCTCCATTTTTTGCCAAAATGAACAATGGGTTTTGAAATTTTGCATAGAAGCCTCAGGATCCACACAAAAGACCGTTCTAGTTCTAACTCAATGTTGTGGAGCTAATAGAAACTTTTGATTGATGTCAATTCTTCATGTTTCAAAAGCTCTAAAACACATAAATTTGTTGAAAAATCAAATTAACGACCATGTGACTGGGATGCAAGGTCGACTCAACAACATTGGGGGCATAAAGCGAAACTGAAGAGAGGGACCCTAAGATTTTTTTTTCATCATATACTTTTATTTAAAATCTAATTTTCTAGCTATATTAGATGCGAAGTCATTAGGTACTGTTTTATGATCAACTAGAAAATGGGCCCGCGCTCAGCGCGGTTATACTTTATTCTTTAAAATTTATTACAATAGAACTTTTTTTGTATTTTGATGTTATAGTATTTTTATATAAGTTTTTTTAAGAGTATAGGGATTACTCAATTATAGTTTACAATTTGTTTTAATAAAAGAAAAGGAAAAATTACAAATCATAACACTATTTTTTCTAGTTTACATAATTTTATTTTACCATGGTTATATAGTGTCTTTAATTAGAGAGTCACATGAATATTTTTCTGAATTTGCTTCTGTACAAATTTTGTTAGTGTATATATATATATAAATACATACACACACACACACACATATATATATATATATATATATAACTAATGTGTTTATCAAGAGCAAAGGTTCCATAATCATATAATATACCAATTACTAATATGTAGTCATAATGTGTTTTCCAAAATCCAAATTTCATATGTCATATAGTTATGATATTGTTTTATGATTGAAATTGTGCACATCAAAACATTAAGTAATCCTTGAAAGGATGAAAGAGAAGTAAGGGATAATAGGAAAAAGTTCAAAAAAAAAAAAACTTTTGTGTGGGAGAATAGTCATCATTGTGTATCATATAATTATAATTAATTGCTATTTTTAATTCCTATCATTTGAATTTCTATTTTTTTTCACTCTCATTAATATTAACATTATTATGACAACAAAAAAAAATCATACAATTTTTTATCCTTGATATATTGGAAAAGAAAATATTTCTTTGGAGAATGTTGTAAATAAATGTATTCTTTAAAAATGTGAATCTTCAATAGGTGGATTTGCATATAGTGTGTACCAACAGAAAAATAAACATAAACAACAAAGTTTAAAACATGTACTCAAAAAAAATAATTAATATCATAAGCATAAATTAATGACAGTAAGAAAACATACCAAGATCTGCATCAATAGAATGAAACAAACAGGAAAAATCGAGCGCACTGAATACACAATGTCTCCTTGTTAGTGAGTCACTCAACAGGAGAAAAGTACACAAATATTTAATTGTGCAAAAGAAGAAGAAGAAGTTCAGAATCAAATATTTAACTATGCAGAAGAAGAAGAAGAAGAAGAAGTTCAGAATTTTTGATATTTTTAAATGAAAGGAAACCCCTCTATTTATAGATAATAAAGAGCAGTGTGAATAAATGTTTATTGTGCCTTACCGGAAAGGTCACAACTTTTTGGAAATGTCACAACCTTTCATAAAAATCGCAACTCTTCATAAAATTCATAACTTATCATAAAAGTTACAATTTTTATAAAAGTCACAACTTTTCATTAAAAGTCACAACTTTTCATAAAATATAGGACTTTTGATTAAATGAAGAGGTCAATTTTAGAATTAAATAAATTAAAAAAGAATTCTTGTTTGTGGTGGTGCCACGTAGGCGGGCCTAAGGTTCTCTTTTTTATATATATATATATATATATATATATATATATATATATATATATATATATATATATATATATATATATATATATGTATATATATATATGAATGATTTGTTTTAATTCTTTTTCAAATGGTAATATAGCTAATTCATTCAACCTCTCTTGAGACTTTGTTGATCTTAAAGAAGATTTAATCAATTTAAATTTCAAAAAACTTCTTTCGGCTTATGTAACGGTTAAAGAAATTGTTAACATTATTCTATAAGCAATATGTGTATTTGGAAAAGAATCAAGTCTTTTTATTTGGTTGAGTATTTCCGTTAGATCATTATCTTCTACTTGTATTGTTTCCCTTAGCACTTTTAATACAAAAAATAAATCTAAACCATCAATATCAGAAAACTATTGCATGTTAAATAAAGTTCTATATTTTAAATTCTCATCATCTCTTGATCTCAATAATTTACCACTAAATAAGAAATCGAAAATATTTTCATATGCTTTAATTGGTTCGAATCTATTTTGAAGTGAAAATTAGTTTGATCTACCCTACATATATAAATCAATAAACACTAAAAGATTCTTCAAGGAACTTGGTGACTTCGCTATCCATATTTACATCAAATTATTTCTTATAAAATTGAGGTTTATTTTCATCTCATATGCAATTTCATTTGTACAAATCATAACACTCATTAGTACCCCCAGTAATTGATTTTTTTAAAATGGGCCCCCAAAATATATGAGGCCCAAAGCAATGGCTTTAGTGGCCTAGGGGTTAAGACGATCATAAACGAATTGGATCGCTATAGGAATGATCGTAAGCCGTAACGATGAGATGAAGTCATTTTCATATAAATGACCTAGAGGGTTGTTACGTGTAAATTTTGGTCAATTAATTTTGTGCATTTTATTATATGAATAATAAGAAACTGACACCAATTAATTGTGAACGTGCTTTCTATGCATCCATATGTTATTTTGATAGTTGACACCCATTTCTAAATACCTTTGTGGTGATACCCCACCCTATTATTGTTATGAGGCATGATATGAATGTGGGCAACAACCTCCTCAAGGTCAAATTTTATAAACTAGTTAAGGATAAATTGAGAAAATTTCATGGGATGAAATAAAAAAATAAATAAATTGGGACACGTTATTTCTTCCTTTCAAAATATAATATTGGAATTCAACTCCTATTTTTAAGTGACTTACAACAAGGCATTAACTAAATAGGAATTCTTACTGTTTCCTTCTTCATGTCCTATACCTTTCTTTTGATTAATAGTCTCTCATTAGAATGATATTTGAATTCTTCATTAATTATCTGTACTTGACAAAACAGAGTCTTTTTTAAGAGGGGTGTTTAATGAATAAAACTTTTCATTTTTTATTTTTTTTGAAGTTCAACTAACGTGAAAATTTTTAGTTCGAGATCGAATAACATATTATTTTAAGAAAAATATTCACAACTAATAAACTTCAAATTCTTTAGCCTCTATTTGATTGTGCTATATTTTATTCTCTAGATGAGTAATTTATTACATTGAATTATTTTTTTTATGTTTAAATATATTTTGTGATTCCATCATATTACTGTAAAAATTACATAATAATATTTTTTTCTCTTTCATGTAATGCTAGTTTGACCTTATTAAATTTGTTTGGTAGAAGGAACATAGGATAAAAACAAAATAGTTATATTACAAGATTCACAATATTAGTCAACTAAATCATATATTCATCATAAAAGAGAACCCTAGGCCCGCTACGTGCCACCACCACAAGCAAGAATTTTTTTTTAAATTTATTTATTTCCTAAACTAGCCTTCCTCTTTCACAAAAAGATTTGAGTTTTATACAAAGTTGTGATTTTAATAAAGAGTTGCGACTTTTATCAAAAGTTATGACTTTTATGAAAAGTTGTGATTTTAATGAAACTTTTATGAAAAGTTGTGACTTCTATAAAAAGTTGTGATTTTAATGAAGAGTTACGATTTTATGAAAAGTTGTAACTTTTATGAAAGGTTGTGAACTTTTTGAAGGGTTGCAACTTTTCCAAATAGTTATAACCTTTATGTTAAGGCACAATAAATAGTTTTTCACACGACCCTTTATTTTCTATAACTATATGGATTTCCTCTCATTTTAAAACAACAAAAATTCTAATATTCTTCTTCTACTTTCGCAAAATTAAATATTTGTGTAATTTGCTTCATTTGAGTGACTTACTGAAACCATTGTTTTTGTACTAATAATGTTGTAAATAAAATCGTTCCATCTTGAGAGGATGTAATTCCTTAAACCTATAGTATTGGAGGGTAATAATTTTTTTAAAGGGACATTGTGCATTCAGTGTATTCAATTTTTTCTTTCTATTTCATTGTATTTTTACATATTCTGGTATTTTCTTTTACACTCATTAATTTATGCTTATGATATTAATTGTTGTTTTTGATAACATGTTTTAAACTCTGTTTTTATATTTGTGCAAAGTTATTTTCTGTGGTTATATTGAACATATACGCATAAAGCACGTATATTCATGATACAGAAAATAATTCTTGTACTCAGTTCCAAGAATTTATGTTTTGATATTCTATATTAAATTTTATAACTTAAAAGTACTATATATAACCTTGCATATTGTCTATTTTTACATAGATATGAAATTTTTCACTTATCAATTGAAACAATTCATTATGCAAGTTCAAAAGTAAAATTGCTTTCATGTTGAAGCGTATTTTTTTATTATGTTAACAATTTTTGGAATTTTCTCCTAAGACATATATCACAATTGTATAATCTATGCAACTTAAATATTTCTTTATATTAGTAAAAGTCTCTGTATATGTATTTTTATTTTCTTCTTTATTTTCCTTTAAATGTTTATTAAAGACCAACGATTTATTATTTCGTGTATAATTCATTCATTAGAGGTTCTTGAGTTATGTGATAATGACAAATAATCAAATTCATGTTAAAATATTGCTAATATTTTTTAAGAATCTATTTTCCCATGATTTGTAATGTATGGATATTACTAAAAAATTAATTGTCAATTCAATGCAATTTTTATTTTTGACCGCGCGATGCGCAGGCAAATTACCTAGTATACTATAAATAGGACACAAAGAAAACAAAACATCATCATCAAGTGACTTATTGAGCATACTAAACAAAATTAAGATATGACTTTCAAAGTGTGGGCTTTTTCCCTCATGTTTATGATGATAGGGATATGTAAGTCTTTTACTTGATTTGATCTATTAGTAATAGAGTATCATACACTTCTCTCTAATATTTTCTAAGTTAATTTTGAAAAGATTCTTGGGCCGGAAATATGAAATTTGTTTTTCTATTAATTATAGATTCTAACATTTAATTTGATAGGTGTCTCGCCAAAGGTTGAAGTAAAAGACATTTCCAGGTGTTGTTGCAAGACAGACGCAGATTGTAAACGTCTTTGTGGCGATATACCTCCCTATTATTGTGATGGTGAATGGTGTGAATGTGGGCATCGGCCTCCCAAATGTCGAATTACAGAAACTAGTGAAAACGTAACTTGAAGTATTAAAATTTCATAGCGTGAAATAGAAAGAAATAATATATTTGGAATTTAATTTCTGTTTCAATGTAACATGCAACATGGCATTACCCAAATAGAAAGCTTATTGTTTCCTTCCGTTTTGTTTCTATATAAGTTGCAACGAGGCATTAGCCAATTCAGATAGCTTATTGTTTCCTTCTTTATGTCATATACCTTTATTTTGGTAAATAATCTCATATTCTTATTTCTTTTTAGGAGCATTTCTCTATAAAAAGTTTTCACTTTTTTTTTAGAGTTGAACTCCAAAAAATACATTTTGCCACAAAACTTTGAAATTCAACTTTAAGTTGAATTCAACAATTTTAAGAACAACAAAAGGTTGTTTTCACTTCTTTTCTTCCCCAAAATTACTCACCCAAATTTTAAAATAACTCCAATTTGCATTCATTTTCAAACACAACTTTAATTTAAAATATATTTTTTTATTTTGAAAATAAAACTTATTTTTATCAAATTTACAAAAAAAAACATGGCCAACCATTAAGCTTGATGGTCGGTTGTGCTACTTGACATGTGTGTCTGGGAGCCACTCAAGACTTGTAGGTTTGAATGCATTGCCCCCTGACAAGGGGTGTCAGTACAAAATAATGTACAGAGCATGTAAGATATGCTAGAAGTTGAAACTAAAGTAAAAGTATTGAACGAAAAGGAGAGGGATAAAATACAAGTAAAATATGCAATCTCCCTATAACGATAAATTATAAGCACATGAAAAGCAATTACCTAACATGGCCCCATAAGCCTGGTAGGTACAAAAAATAAACACAATCCCTTTAGGTCCTAACGAGAGTAACAATCGTTAAATATTCATATTAGCCCTCTTACCTGGATCCCAATGACAATCTGTTATCTGAATGTACATCTTCCAAGAATCAATCACCACATAAAAAATGAACTTTAGCGGCAATTAATTAGCAATTGCCGCTAAATATGTATTTTTAGCGGCAATTGGCACTCTTTGTATGTGTCCCTAAAGGATTTAGCGACATTGGATCTAATGACACTTAACTAATGCTGGTAAGACTTTAGCACCCTTTATATTTATTGCCTCTAAAAGTTATTTTTGTTCTAGTGAATGCAAATCTAAAGCTATGTGGTACAATACACATGTGCTACCCTGTAGGTACAACCTACCTAACCTATAGACACGGACTACTCTGCCCGTAGACTTGGTCTACCATAATCATAGAGGCACGGTCTACCTAGCCTTGAGTGATTTCTGACCTATCTTATCCAAGGCCTAGTGGAATGCTCGAGTATAGATTCTCTATACTCTTGTAAATGGTCGGGACCGGCCGACCCATAGATCTAAAAGGGTAGACACAATATAACAATAAATATGTATGCTAGTCTATGTGTTTGTTGAGGCCAAAACAAGCTTCTAGAATTTAGACGACAAAATATCAAGAAAATAACAAGTAATCATAATTGATCAAAATTTAATCATAACATGTTTTTCTAGTCAACTAATAATAGAATTCAGTGTCACTGGTAGACGTTATATCATTAGGAGGTAGCAAACAAAGTAGGACAAGGCTGCAAGTCAAATAATGTCAATAGAACAACTATAATAAGCTTAGATCTTTACGATCATGCTAGAAGAAAAATAATAGCTTTAACGTACCTTTCAACATAGCCGAAACATGTCTCTATGAAGCTTCCAACCCGTTATTCTTCTGGAAATAATTAAACTCGAAGTTATGAATGAATAATTTGATTTTGAGCTTTTTCACGTGTCTTTCGTTAAAATTAAGGAAATTGTGTGCCAAAATATTATGGAAAGCGTACATTTGAATTGAAAGCACATAGAAAGGGGTATATATGGATTTATTTTACTGAATATTAATATTTTTCTTCATTCGCCACAACGTGAGATTTTTCGTTGTTAAGAATTTTAAATTATCATTAACCAGCAAAGAACATTATGGTTACTTATTATTACCTCAGCCACCTTTTCAGAAGAGTACTAAGATGCATAGGTTTCCAATTAAAACAAGAAAAAACAATTAGACGCTAAGACACTTGGAACTATTGTGGTGGTTGAATTAACTTAAGTATTCAAGTCAACTTATATTGAAATGAAATTCGCGGATAAGCGACAAAAGTTTTGTTCATAAGATAATAAGATTATGTAAACATAAGAATTTATGCAATTAACCAAAAATGTTCTAAAATCCATTGAAACCGTGTTTTGTGGATTTTAATAAGTGTCTCAACCTTATTAAGAATTTAACTTTATCTCTTATCCATATTTTGATTTTCAAGTAAAATGTTTTTAATATCTTTCCAGAATTGATTTCTAAATTTTCCTATAATTAAAAAGTTAAATCGGTTTTCGAATAGATATTTACTAAGCTTTATGAAAAAATTTATGCAAGTTCAAAATACATAAGCCCATATCAAGGTGAACTTTTCTTTTTACATTATTTTTCTTCTTACATGTTCCTCCTATTATTTAATAGTAGTAGTATTATTTTTGGTTATATGATGGAGTCAACAATACAAGAGAAATTTAAAGGAAAGCTACACAAACATGAAATTAATCATTGGCTCCAAAATAGGTAGAGGATGAATAAAATTATCTCTAGCATATGATAGATGGTGCTAGCCTGAGTAACATCATATGTGCCAGAGGTTATAGATACGTTCACAAGTAATGAACCTACATGAAATAAAAACATTTTGTAAGTCATCAATAACATCAAATCTATTTAATAAATTCACAAATCAAATCATGAAAATGCTACTTACAATTATAATTTGCCCAACCAATACTTTGTCGAGCCAAATCATATACAATGATCCTATCTTTAAGCGCAACATCTGTGTAACAAGAGAGAAATGTATGAATGACAATTAAATTATGATGCAATTACATAAGGCCTTATTTTCAGCATTCTACGATCAGGATATTAAAATGAAATATTAACACTAAAGTTTCAAAAAACTAACCTCCTAGAATTGTTAGGCGTAAATCACTTCTTATAAAGCGAATGCACCACTTAGCAGCACCATCCTGTTAAACACATATAATAGTGTAACTTATCTTTGTATTTCATAAATAAAACATTTGAATTTTATTGTTGAAGATTTTAAATTACAAATGAAGATCGAAACAAATACTTACAACAAAACCCATATCCTCGAGATAGTCGGTGTTAAATTCATGGATGCATCACCAGCGAAGTTTAGAGTGGAAACACCTCGTCTATGTTCTCTGAGAAACTGCTCAAGTCATCAAAGAGACTTAATTAGGTATTCAGTTAATAACTTTTATTAAATATTCACCGATAGAAAACTAAGTACTGAACCTTGAGGAAATGAGATAGCATGGGTACATTGCTGATGTGATTGGCTTAACTGAAGGTGAAACAACTACAGTTATCTGCAAATTAAATGTTCAAGTTAAGAAAAATGGTAAATTAGTTTGCCTTCTTTGTACATGTAGATAGATAGTGTTTAATACATAATTAGAAGAATAGTTGAAATCAACTTTGTTTGATCTCCTAGAATTTGAAAAGTTATGAGGAAAATAGTCTATCAAAATACTGGACATTGCCTTGTTGCCCGATAGAGCACTGAAGGTAGTGGTTAGTGGCTTGATGCGTGCATGAGACGTCCTCTATGCGATAGCACATGTCAAAAACATTTAATAACAGCCCCAAGTCGTGGTTCACCTCCCAAGTTAAAAAATTTACCCTAGCTCTCAAGAAACTGATTGATCTCTACACGGATTATCCATCATCCAAGGTATGAGTTGGCCATAAAATATTGATGATTTCTTCATCCTAACACAAATGTTTATTGCTAACTTTTTGCAATTTTTGATTTTGAGATTTGTACCTACATCTGCATCCATACTTCTCCTACTCTCTCTTTCTCTCAATCGTCCCTAATTTAGACATCGAAGATGAGTCACCAAACTTGTGTATTCTCTTTCCCTGAGTTTTTTTTTCAACTTTGAATTGTTTCTAGAAATTTTGGAGATTAGCATAATTATATTAGATACTACCCGTGAAGATGATACAATTTTCTCATTTGAGATAGGCACTTGTTCTGTTATTAAGGCTTGGGATGTTGCATTGAGGACGATATGCTCTTTTACTTGTGGTGGTTGTACATCGACTTAATGTTATTGCTCAGCATTTTTTTTATTTGATCTTCCAGGTTGGGGAAGTAGTTGTGATTACATGCAAGACAGAGTATGCCTATGGAAGCATTGGCTCCCCACCGGATATCCCAAGTAAGTTAACTCTGTAGATCCTTTTTACATGCTGCAAGCGTCTTGTCATGAAATCTCTGATAGTACCCTCGGTGCGATTGACACTGTACATAGATATATTTATGCAAAACCACTAAGTTGAACACATTAAACTCCAATTCATAACTTTAGGAGTATGATAAGCGTAGTTCTAAGAACTTAACGTTAAAGCCATTAAGTTCAAATCATGGAGTTGTCTCAGTTATGAGGTTTTAACTGAAGAGGAGAATTCGTGCTCCTCCTGATCCCAACATTCTTATGTGCTCTATTAAGAAAGGGGAGAAAAAACAACAATGTTTGAGCTGGGCGGGACAGTGTTCTTTGTGGCAATCTAATTGCTGAGTTTGAAACATCTTAATATATATAGGGCAACCCTTGTTATCGAGGTGGAGCTGGTGGCTTGTAGACCACGTAAAGCTCCAATGATTTTATCAGTAATTGCCACATACTGGAGTAGTTGACAGATTTTTCATCAAGGAAAAAACACAGGAGAATTTTGAAAGCCCACAGGCTTTGCAAACTTTTGATTGGTTCAAGGGAACTTCAAATCCAACATGCACAACAGAAAAATCTCTAACATGCATCCAAAGTCGATATAGGAATAACTTTGGTCTTTGGCAATACCCCACACACAAATTAATCCAGTGTACAAATTCCCTTGAAACATTTTATTTCTAGTCTATCTCTAGTAACAGCATGGAGAAGCACGCCAATACTAATGAGATAAAGCAATGTAAACATATTTGCAGATTATAAAGGATGGTTATCAGTGAAGGAATATGAATGCTGAAACGGTGACCAGCTGGACAGAATTGTAGCCAGAGTACTTGACCACTTTTGTGATGAACGATAAGCGAATGATGAGCAATTTCAACTATACCTTACGTCAACGATAAGCGAATGACAAGCCAGATTGTATAATTGCAGGCATGGAGTACTTGGGGGCTAAGATTGGGATACCGTTTCTATCTAGCTGCTTCAGAAGGGCTTACGTTTTTGCTAAGATTTGTGGCGAAAAAAATGAGATAAAGGATAATGAACTTATCACCACAAACTTAGATGTCTATGGTGAAGAAGAGCCAGGGGAGATTTACGGTCATGGAGTATCCTCTGGAGGAGTAGGAGATGATAACAACCATAATTATGGTTACTTTATCACAAAGAAAAACAAGGGTGAAACAAGGGCACTTGGAAACAACCCCACTGCATTAGGATATTACTTTTAATAATGAAACTCATTGGATATTACTTTTTATGAGGTAACTCGTTGGATATTACTTTTTATAATGTAAAAAGTTGGATCGTATTTTTTATAATGTAACTTTTGTAATTGCAGGCAGCAATATCATTACTTGTAAATTTATGGTTGTTTTGAACTATTATTGGCTTAATTAGCTTTAGAGCATTGTTCTAACCTCTAAGAATCAATTTGTGGGGTTCAAACCACCGCAAAATAACCTCCGCTGCTTGTAACAGGGTTAGTGAAAAACCGCCACAACTTAATTATGGCAGACCTAATTTTGGGGGTTGCTGAAACCTCTGTTACAGCAAATTGCGGGGTTCCTAACCCCCATAGTATGTAAAATAAACCCCCTCTATTTAGGCTTTTTTTATTATATAGAATATCTTACATGAATAAGTTAGGGCTATATTTTTTAATCATTCTTTATTTTTAATAAAACCCCAAGAATCCTCCATAAAAGAATCCTATTCCCTTTTTTACAAGATTTCAGGTATGAAATCATAAAAGTAACGGTTTTTACCTAAAAAACTAAGTCTAATGATTTCTTAACAAATTTTTTTTTAACTTCTTAATAGTTTCTTGATATTTTCTTGATGAATTCTTGAAAATTCTATGTTATGAACCTTGATGATAAACAAAGAAATTCTTCAAATATAAATCTTATGATGCTATCTTATGTTTTCTTGACTATAATATTATGATGTGATATATATTTCTCATGTATGCGAAGATATGATACATGAGCTGTAATCTCATGACATGAACAAAATTTATGAACTAATCCTCAAAAGGTATGAATATGAGTCTTCGAGCTAATCCATGAACACATGAGCATAAGGGAGATAAATGGTCAATCGAGAAGGCATAAATCTAAATGATGAATGCCTAAAATTATGTTTGCTGACGTAGTTTAAGGATCATACAGTTGGTTCAGATGACTCATTCTTTTTTGCCTCCGGTAAGGGCTATGTCTCATATTCGGGAAGGTATGAGATTACTTAGCTGACCGGGCCGAGATTAAACTACATGAGCTTACATGGTGGTTTTTGTTGGTTATACCGCTTACATGGTGGTTTTTGTTGGTTATACCGCTTACATGGTGGTTTTTGTTGGTTATGCTATTATACTCCTATAATGAACTAAAATATTAGAAATACATATCCCTAAGGCAGTCTAATTAAATGACCTCATCTCTTAACATTCCTATGTTACGATCATAACTATGGTTGTTGCTTCTATTGATCTTGGTATGTATGTCATGTTTTATTATGTCATTTTACATACATTACTATTTCACATGTACTTACATCCCTTCTGTTGGGGGCTGAACATTCTTTTATTGATGCAGACTTAGGTGTGCATGCACGTGATCAAGCCGCTCCCTACGTTTCATATGTTCTGCTACTGGTCCCTTTATTTTCATGGGGCTTAGTATTCAATTTTCTAGTATTTTATGATTATGTGTTTAAGGTATAACAGGGGTCTTGTCGCGGTAGACATTACTTAGTTATATTTAGAGGTTTCATAAATAGACAGTTATGGTTTAGTTTAGACTTATGTGTTCTTTTTTTCAATATTATGACTTAGATATATGCAAAGACTCTTCAAACGTTTTTAAACTATGTTTACACTCATGTCTAATATCATGTTATTGATACGCTAGGAATTACTCACTTGAGTTTTGCTGATGACCTTCTATTATTTGCAAGGGGGATCTAACATCTACTAAAGCTTTGTATAGATGTTTTCATGACTTCTCCAAAGTCTCTGGTTTGCAAGCAAATTTGGGAAAAAGTGTTATATCCTTCGGTGGGGTCCCTCAAGTTACGCAAGAAAATATCCTTAATCATTTAAGGATCCGTCTAGGTGATTTGCCTTTCAAGTATCTCGGAATACCATTATCAACTAAGAAGGTTACTATAATGCAATGGAAGCCCCTCATTGATAAAATTATAGTCAAAATTTCACCTTGGACTGCGAAAAAACTCTCTTCTGCAGGGAGATTTCAATTGGTCCAAACTGTTTTGTTTGGTATTCAAGCATTTTGGGCTCAACTATACATCATCCCTACTAAGATTCTTAAGTTGATTGACGGCTATTATAGAAATTATGTGTGGTCTGGTTCAAATGAGATTACGAAAAAGTCATTGATAGCATGGTCTAGAATATGTCTACCTAAGGCATCTGGAGGGCTCAATCTAATTAATCTAGCAGTATGGAACAAACATGCTATTGCCAAGACAATTCGGGACCTCTCTCATAAGCGATATGGATCAGGTGGATTCATGCATATTATATAAAAGGCCATGAGCTACATACAATGAATATTTCAACTCAGGCATGTTGGATGGTGAAGATGATTCTTGCTGGCAGGGGAACACTGACGCAGGTTCACACTGAGATCAAGCCTGGACATAGTGTGATCAGGCAAATATATTTGCAGCTTCTTGGGGTGACATCGAGGATGGCATGGAAATGTCTTATGTTTCAGAACAAAGCAAGGCTGAAAGCTGTGTTTGCTATGTGGCTAAATCTTCATGGCAGATTGCTAACAGCTGACAGGTTACTTAAATAGGGTATGGTAGTGGAACCTATTTGTGTTTTGTGTAGTGAAAGGGCCGAAACAAAGGAACTGAAAGAGTTGGTTTTGGTTCTTGTGGAATCAAACTAAATGGAAGATGAATTAATATGAATATTTGGTAGGAAGAATAAAAGTCAAAGATTGTATCTTGGTAGGTGAAATTTAGGCAAACCATAAAATGGTTTCATATTCTTAACCTTGACAATTTTGACACATAGTGATGTCATGGATGACATCAATAGGATGAATTTATTCCTATAAATAGGTAGCTCTTAATTCATTTTCAAATCATCCTCTCACTTGCCTTCTCACCTTCTAAGGCATTTGTGTTCTCTCTTGTAGTATTTCACTTGTATTCTTTGTAGAGTGAAATAAATATTGGTGCAGTTGTTCTTTGGTGGACGTAGGATCATTTTGATCCGAACCACGTTAAATATTGTTGTTCTTCCTTGTTCTTTAGTTTCACGTTTCCGCTAACAATTGGTATCAGAGCCAAGGTTCTGTCTGAGTATGCTCTATGGTTGCAGCACAGTCTGAACTTCCAAATCAGAAAAGGATTACTTTGGTTTTCTGTAGTTCCAAATACATTGTAGTAGAAAAGGAAGAACAAGTAAAAAAAAAAAAATGAGTTCCATGAAGTTTGAAATTGATACATTTAGTGGACGCAACAACTTCAATATCTGGAAAATCCAGATGATAGCGTTACTGCAGAGGGAAGGTTCAATCCATGCTATTGACGGAAAGTACCCCGATAAGATATCGGATTCCGACAAGGAAAAGATTGAAGGAGATGCATTGAGTGCCATCCAACTGTCCCTTGCACCTAACGTACTTTGTGAAGTGAGTACAAGTACCGAAGAGACGGCCAAAGAGTTATGGGAAAAGCTGGAAGGGCTTTACCAAGACTAGTCAGTGACAACAAGGATGTTGTTACAACGGCGTCTTCATACATTTAAGATGGATTCAGGTACTTTGTTGCAAGACCATCTAGATGCGTTCAATAAACTTGTGATGGACTTACAAACTGCTGGAATTAAAAAGGACGAGGAGACGCTTGCATGTTCTTTGCTATTTTCATTGACTTCGAAATATCGTTATATTGAGAATTCAATGATGTATAGCAAACAACCTATGAAACTTGAGCAAGTGCGACAAGCACTAAACTCTTGTGATGTGCGGATGCATTTTGAAGGAGACAAAAGTGACGAAGCTAGTGGACTCTTTGTAAGAGATCGTACTAGCCAACAGGGAAGGAGCAAATCGAAGTACAGATCAAAGTCTCGTGTGAACAAAAAGAATGCGGAATGTTGGGGCTGTCACAAGAAGGGGCACTTTGAACGAGATTGCCCTATGTCGAAGTCCAAAGAAAAGGCGAGCGCATCCATTATTGAGCAAGTACATGATAATGATGATGATTATGTACTAACAACATCATGCAATAGTGGAGTCTATGACAACAAATGGGTCTTAGACTCTGGTTATACTCTGCATATGACATTTCGAAAAGATTGGTTCAGCAGCTATGAAACAAGCAGAGGAACTGTATTAATGGGCAATAATGCAACTTGTAAAATAGTTGGCATTGGTTCAGTTCATGTTCGCTGCCATGATGGAATCGTGAGGACTATTACAGAAGTCCGTCATGTTCCTGATCTAAAGAAAAATTTGATCTCCCTGGGTACTTTAGATAAAAAAGGCTATAATTACATGAGTAAAGGAGGAACTATGAAAGTGACTAAAGGGTCTTTAGTCATGTTGAAGGCCAAGCTGGAGGATGGCCTCTACACACTTGTGGGAAGCACCATTATTGGCTCTGTAAATGCATCTACAGTGCAGTTATCTAATGATGACAAGGCAAAATTATGGCACATGAGACTAGGCCATATGAGCGCACGGGGATTGGAGATGTTGAGCAACCGCAACCTTTTGAATGGTGAGAAGATCAGCACACTTGAATTTTGTGAGCACTGCGTCTTAGGGAAGCAGAAAAAGGTCAGCTTCAGCACTGGCAAGCACAAGACGGGAGGGGTGCTAGACTACATCCATTCAGATTTATGGGGTCCCTCTAAGCTTCCATCGAAGGGAGGAAAAAGGTATCTTCTCACATTCATTGATGATTTTTCACGAAAGGTTTGGGTGCGTTTCCTGAAGACAAAAGGTGATGCTTTTGAAGCATTTAAAGAGTGGAAGATTTTGGTTGAAAATCAAATGGAGAGGAAAATCAAGTATCTTCGCACGGACAATGGCTTGGAGTTTTGCAGTGAAGAGTTCAATGATTTTTGCAAGGTTCATGGGATCGCAAGGCATAAGACGGTCAGGCACACACCACAGCAGAATGGAGTTGCCGAGAGAATGAACAGAACTCTTCTTGAGAAGGCTCGTTGTATGCTCTTACAAGCTAAGATGTCCAAAGTATTTTGGGCTGAAGCAGTTCATACTGCTTCTCATATTGTCAATCGGTCTCCAGCATCAGCGATTGACTTTAAGACTCCGAATGAGGTATGGTCAGGTGAACCCTCTAACTATTCATACTTGCGAATATTTGGGTGTCCAGCTTATTATCATGTTAATGAAGGTAAGCTTGAACCAAGGGCTAAAAAGGCCATATTCGTAGGGTATGTAGATCGAGTAAAAGGGTAAAAACTATGGTATTTGTCTTTGCTCAAATTTGTAGTTAGTAGAGATGTTACCTTTGATGAATCCTCTATACTTGATCCTCGTAAAGTTTCTGTGGAGTTATCTAGAAACGAGAACAACGAGCAGGTGGAGCTACCGGTGGAGCTTACCAAGGAACGGGATCAAGAGACTTAAATTGATGAGTCAAAAGATGCAGATCTTAAAGAACTTGCTTCTAATGAACCATACACAATTGCGAAGGGAAGGGACGAAAGGCAGATACGGAAACCGGAACGTTTATAGAGCAAGAAAATTTGATTGCACATGCGTTCGTAGCTGCGGAAGAAGAGATTAAGGATATCGAGCCCTCTTCGTATGTTGAAGCAATTTCTTGCAAAGATGCTGCACAATGGCAGTTAGCCATGATGGAAGAGATGGAGTCTCTTCACAAAAATGAGACATGGGTCTTAGTTAAAAGGCCAAAGGGGATGAGGACAGTTGGATGCAAATGGGTCTACAGAAAGAAAGAAGGTATTCCAGAAGTGGAAGCTGCTAGGTTCAAGGCGAGATTGGTTGCAAAGGGTTTCAGTCAGAAGGAGGGAATTGACTACAATGAGATCTTTTCTCCAGTCGTGAAACATAGCTCAATTCGCGTGCTACTAGCATTGGTTGCACAATTTGATTTAGAGCTTCAACAACTTGATGTCAAAACTGCTTTCTTACATGGTGATCTAGATGAGACAATCTATATGGATCAGCCTGAAGGTTTCCTAGCTGAAGGAAAAGAAGACCATGTATGCCAACTGAAGAAGTCTTTGTATGGTTTGAAGCAATCCCCTAGACAATGGTACAAGAGGTTTGATGCATTCATGACTACACATGAATTTTCGAGGAGTGCATTTGATAGTTGTGTGTATCACAAGAAGATGTCTGGTAACTCTATGATTTATCTATTGTTGTATGTTGATGATATGCTTATTGCTGCTAACAACATCACAGAGATAAATATTTTGAAGAAACTGTTGCGCAAGGAATTTGACATGAAGGATCTAGGAGTTGCAAAAAAAATCCTTGGAATGGAAATTTCAAGAGAAAATGGTGTTGTACATCTTTCTCAGAAGAGGTACATCGGAAAAGTTCTTGAAAGATTCAATATGCATATGAGCAAGCCTGTAAGTACACCATTAGCTTCTCATTTCAAGCTTTCAGAGTTACAAATGCCTCAATCTATGGATGAGGTGGAGCATATGTCAAAGGTTCCTTATGCGAGTGCAGTTGGTAGCATTATGTATGCTATGGTATGCACACGTCCAGATATTGCCCAATCTGTAAGTGTGGTAAGCAAGTACATGGCAAATCCAGGAAAAAGGCACTGGGAAGCTGTCAAGTGGATATTGAGATATCTCAAAGGAGCTCCTGATGTTGGCCTAACCTTCCGGAAAAGTGAAGGTATTTCAATTCTCGGTTATGTTGATTCTGACTATGCAGGGGATCTTGATCGAAGGAGGTCCACAACTGGATACATCTTTACTCTCGTTGGTAGTGCCGTTAGTTGGAAATCGACTTTACAGTCGATTGTCGCTTTGTCTACAACAGAGGCAGAATATATGGCAGCAACGGAGGCAGTGAAAGAAGCTATCTGGTTGAAAGGTTTGGTGGCAGAATTGAGTTCAGTTCAACTTGAATCAATTCTAAAATGTGATAGTCAAAGTGCTATTCATTTGATTAAAAATCAAAGATTTCATGAGCGCACCAAACACATTGATGTCAGATTTCATTTTATTCGAGATGTCGTAGAAAATGGAGCTATCAAGGTTGAGAAGGTTATCACAGACGATAACGCTGCAGACATGTTGACCAAAATAATCCCGCTTGCCAAGTTTGCACACTGCAAGGACTTGGCGGGAGTATGCATCAATTGATGCAACTCTAAGAGAACAACTGCTAGGTGGAGCTGATATGTTCAACAAAGGTTTGATTCTTCTTGTTTCTTACAATGGGATTGCCGAGTAAGCTTAGAAGTTTTGGCCGGAGTTGTTTATACGCATGCTTGGAACACAAACCAAGGTGGAGATTGAAAGAGTTGGTTTTGGTTCTTGTGGAATCAAACTAAATGGAAGATGAATTGATATGAATATTTGGTAGGAAGAATAAAAGTCAAAGATTGTATCTTGGTAGGTGAAATTTAGGCAAACCATAAAATGGTTTCATATTCTTAACCTTGACAATTTTGACACATAGTGATGTCATGGATGACATCAATAGGATGAATTTATTCCTATAAATAGGTAGCTCTTAATTCATTTTCAAATCATCCTCTCACTTGCCTTCTCACCTTCTAAGGCATTTGTGTTCTCTCTTGTAGTATTTCACTTGTATTCTTTGTAGAGTGAAATAAATATTGGTGCAGTTGTTCTTTGGTGAACGTAGGATCATTTTGATCCGAACCACGTTAAATATTGTTGTTCTTCCTTGTTCTTTAGTTTCACGTTTCCGCTAACAGGAACATTTGTTTGTCAGTTGTCGTTTTACGATTCAAATCTGGACTAGAATCTTTAATCGGCTAGAAATGAATGGACAAAGTTGGAGATGCTGGGATCAACATATTGAATGGACTATACCTCATGCTAAAGGAAAGTCTCAAACAGCTATTTTATTCAGAAGAGTCTTTACTGAAGTGATACATGCTGTGTGGATAGAGAGAAACATGAGAATCTTTGAAAAAAGATAGAGATTGGGAGGGAATCTCCAGAGAAATTGCATATGCTTGTAATGTTAGAAGTCCTGTCAGATGTAGCCACCTTTTGCGTAGTTTAGTCTTTTGATGGTTTGGTAGTCATACTTAGTATGCTTGGACTTTAATTTAGTCGTTTTTGTATTACTTTTGAGATAACCAACAAGGTGTGTTGTTTGGTTATGGTTATGTAATTGAAGTAACTTGGTGATTAATATAAGGATTAGTTACCAAAAGAAAAAGATACGCTCGAGTCAGGCATCGAGTGTCAGTCCCACCTAGGATCTAGACTCGGGGCATGACAAGATAAATTCTTTTATGGATCTAGAATCTTAATTATTATATTTTCTTAACTATTATATATATAATAATTATAATTACTTGATCATCAAGTAAAATGTCAAAATAATTTATATTTAAAACCTGAACTAGATAGCTTAATTAATAAGACATCAAGAAAATATATGTGTGGTTGAGAACGATTGGTGAGAAGAATACTTACAGCATTGACAACTGATTCATAAGCTTCCGTGACAAGATAAACTAAACTTGTACCGGAATCAACTATAGTTCCTCGATCACCTGAGTTTGCAAAAGCTTCTGGATCAATAGGTAAAATTCTTCCATGTACAGAAATGCTCTGCAAATACACATTGTAATGACCCCTGCAAGAATTGGGAAAAGAAACAAACTAAATGTCATGACAGAAGAATTATTTTAAAAAAAACAACAATTTATAAAATGTTGAACAAAATAATGCTCTTGGAAAAGTGTAGTACATACTTCGATGGAACAAGGGGAGTATAGACCATACTCGGATGCAAAATCTCACCGAGCAATAATATCCCTCCACCGCTTCCCTCTCCTTTCAAACAGTGTGAAAATGATTTCGGAGAAATTCCATGAGAAGAAAGTTGAGATATTATTGATAGTCTCTGTTGACCGAATCCGAGAATTCCATCAACTGCTTTATCTGTCAAGATCAGGTCTCCTAATTGAGAGGTACTGCACCTGTTTTGATTTTACACTATTAAATCACCTAACGATATATTTAAGTTATAAGCCTCTTATTATGATATTCATAATTTAAAAAATTAAATTGGTTACCTATTATGCTATTACTATAGATAATGGTTATCTCATGGTATAAATTATTATTTTGACAGAATTTACTCAACAAATATAGTTACACAACTTCAGCTCTAAATTATTATGAATCACACATTAAAGGTCTAAATTATTAATGTAATTGTTTTATATAAGAATTAATCAATATAAATGATATTTTCTTTACTTACATTTTTGATTAATTATTAAGTAATAAGCAATTTAGTACATTGTTAATGATATTATTTTAAATATAATTGGAATAATAATAACTATTTTGCTATTAGATATGTAACTAGTAATGCCATACTTTATGATTTGTAATATTCAACCCAAAAAGATATCATATCCGTGACTTTTTTATGGGATCAAACTTTAACTATATTGAACGTCAAATAATTTGATAAATATTTTGAACATCTCCATATATAAATAAATCAATTAAATATAATGATTCTATTCATAATATTTTCAAGAAAATACCCCTAACTAAATTTGCGACAATTTTTTTTATGTTACTTTCATGTAAGAATATCATCAGCTAATGGACAAACCCCAAGTATATCCTTACAAAAAAATCTACAATTTGTTCCGCAATAATAAAATACTCAATAAATACCCTGATATAAAATTCGGGGTAAACTCCTATACAATAAATTCGTAGCTAAATTTTTAGAATTAAGATCCAAAGTAATTTCTCACCTGAATTTTCTTAGGTAACTATTTCTAGCTAAATTCGCAAATATCTTAATTTAGGAATTTCACTGCAAAATAATAAAAGATCAATTTTATTTTCAATGAATTCACCTATGAAAATGATCTATTTTGTTATATAATATTTTTGCAAAAATGGCATAAAATATATTTACGAATTTTCCTAATAAACAGTTTTTGCATATAAAATAATTTAAAATTTATAGATTTTAGGTAGTTTCATGAAAATCCATATATTTTTTTGGGGAAATAATTCTCAAATAAAATTTTCATATAATACACACTTTTCTATTTGATCAAATTTATTTGTTAGCCAGTTTGTATAATTAGAGCCCGTTTGGATGGGCTTAAAAAAAATAGCTTTTAAAAAGTACTTTTGAAAGTGCTGAAACTTATTTTTAAAATAAGTAGTTATGTATTTGGATAAAAGTGCTGAAGTTAAAAAAAAAGTTGTTGATGTGTTTGGCAAATAAGTGTTGGTAAACACTTTTTTAATCAAAATGTCTGAAATACCCTTAAAAGTTGTTAACATGATCAAAGTTGATTAATTTAATAATAATAATAATATATAATAATAATAATAATAATAATAAATAATAATAATAATAATAATAATAATATGAAAACAATAATAATAATAATAATATATAATATATAATATATAATAATAATAATAATAAAGAATAATAAAATAAATAATAATAATAATATATAATAATAATAATAACAAATAATAATAATAAAATAATAATAATAATTAAAAATAATAATAACATAATAATATTAATAATAAAAATAATTAAATATAAATAATAATAATAAATAATAATAATAATATAACAATATGAAAATAATAATAATAATAATAAATAATAAAGTAAATAATAATAATAATAATATATAAAATAATAATAATAATAATAATAATAATAATAATAATAATAATATATAATAGTAATAATAAACAGTAATAATAATAATAGTAAAATAATATGAAAATAATAATAACAATAATAATATAATAATAATATATAATATATAATAATAATAATAATAATAAAGAATAATAAAATAAATAATAATAATAATAAAAATAATAAAATATTAATAATAATAATAATATATAATAATAATAATAATGTATAATAAAATATTATTAATAATAATAATATAATAATAATAATAATATATAATAATAATAATATATAATAATAATAATAAAGAGTAATAAAGTAAATAACAATAATAATAATAATAATAATAAAATAATAAAATATTAATAACACTAATAAATATAATAATAATAATTAATAATAATAATAACAATAATAATAATAATAATAATAATAAAAGAATTAAGGGCAAAAAGGCAAAATATTTGGTCAACTTAAAAGAGTTTTTAAGCTAAAAAAAAAAAAAACACCCCTTCCCCAGCTTTTAACTTTGGGCTTAAAATAAGTTTTTTTTAACTTAAACTGAGTCACTTTGAAAATTGCCAAACACTAAAATAAGTCAAAAACCAACTTAGTCTAATTTTTTTTTTTTGGAGAGATTGAATGTTGATAGACTCGTCTTCCCTCTTCTTAAGGATAACAATTGTATTCTTATATTTTTATTGGAGTTTGATTGTATACTTTCTTTCCGAATTATAATACTCTAGAATATGTGAATAATCATATAAATGAATACTGACCCAAAAATAATGGATGTTGAAGACTTGGAAATCAACGAGGTCCTCATAATTTTGTCAAAGTAAAACAAATCTGATACAAAATAGCCTGATGTGCCACTATTATCTGCGTAATGCAAGGAGTAAGCACATTGATTTGTTTCGCTGCACTCATCTGAAGTGCATACGGATGCTAAACATGAGATGACAGACGAAGATGATGAATTGTCCGCGTCATAAAAGTTCATCTCAATCTGTAATAATGTAATTGTGTTAGAAGTTCATCTAAACCTACAACAATATAATTATGTTCAAAAAAACACTAAAAGAACAAGTTTCTATGCCATAATTGGTGACACTCAATTTTGACTATTTGAATTTCTAATAACAGATGATTTGTTATTTTCCTATTGGTAGTACAATATGGACTTTTTCTTCTTTTTTTTTTTTTATTATTATTATTTTTATTATATAATCTGACTAAACAATATTCTAGTCAAATAAGAAGCCAAATATCACAAGAGAGAAAAGAAAAAGGTCCAACACTTGCAGCTCAGTTAGTTTCAACCAAATGAAACCTATTCTTGGCCAAAATGACCCCAAATATTGAAGGAATAATTATGCAAATTAGCAAACATTAAGACTGCATTATCTAATAAAGCTATAGTTTCACATAATTATGAGTTGCAGCTATATTTTAATGAAATTTGCTCTTAATTTCGGAACCCACCAAACAAACTCATATCAGGAATGTGATTTGTATACCTTTTATATAAAACATAATTTATCTCCTCTCTTTTACTCAACTAATTTTTCTCCTAAAATCTCTCATTCATATCAAAATTGAATTTTGAATTCTCTCATTCTCCCTCTTAACTAAATTCCAGGTACACGCTCAAACGTGTTTCAACCAACTTTTTTTCAATTTGTATATATTTTTACAGTTTATCCAATCATTCATTATAATATGTCATTTTATACATGTACAAATGAACATATTTTTACATATACATATATTTTGTATATATGTACAAATGAACATGCACAACTGCTCGAGAAGATCCCATTAGTGAACTTTACTCCAATAGATTCAAAAAGATGCACTCTTATTCGTGTTCACCTAAATTGTGTGTTTAGCAAATAATATGATATACTATCAAACCCCTTCTTGAACCTTTATATAGATGATACCTTTAACGGCATAGTATGTTCTAGAGCGCTTGGGTAGTGTTGTCACTCAAAAGATAGTGTGATCTTTATGAGCCATTAGTAGTAGAATTGCCCCGAATTATAAGTTTTGAGTTGGAAATCTAATGATCTTAAAGAATGGTGATAGTGATGGAATAAAGTATGTAGTTGCAGTCATGTTCCAGTAAGTTAATAGAAGACTGATAGGCCCTCATGTGTTGACTAAAGTGTAATCAATTTGTGTAGATTTCATGTTACTAGCACATAGAGAGTTATTGATTAGGTGACTTGAAGTATGCTATCTTGGTAGTATAGATCAAGTCTAGGTGGTGGATGAAAGTTAAATGTGTGAAGGATTTTACGTTAATAGACTTGTAATAAGAGTGGCGAGGCAACTAGAAAGTATATGTGCTCCCTTTGTGAGGTAGTAAGTGATGGACAGATATTTAGGAATATGAGGACTCTAAGCCTTAGGGTGAGAGATGTGCACCCAAGATAGTATAGTATATAGTCGTGTGAAGCTCTAAGCTCATAATTTGCTATGTGTTATTTGTCTGTATCCTTGAGTAAAATCAATATAGGCTAGTTTAGAAAATTATATGAAATAAGTCAACAAACATAGAATGTCTGCTTTAGACCTCAGGGAGAGATGATAGGTGATGTATTTAGAAAGAGTAGCAGTTCATTCATACTCTTAGAGTATTCCTCAGATTTTAATTGTTATGAAACTCTTCTCATATCTCGCATATCAACGTTATTCCCTTGATCCATTCTCATTTATTTTACTTTAGAAAGATTAACATCTATGCTCATTTCCTAGAATAAGAGGCCCGGATTCAACTCATGAACGACCTCAATCTTACTCTATGAAGTGGTGAATGTCAGTATTACGATATACAACTCATAATGTATGCACTCATGTTTCTGAATATGCTTAGTCCCATGAACTAATGATATACCTTCAATTTCTAGTGAATTAATGCTACGCAATGCATATTCTTAGATCAAACTTCTTGAATGATTCGTGCTTATGATCTTTTCTCTCAAAGACCTTCGAGTAGTCCTACTTCAGTTTTGATAGAGTTGTTGATAGAAGTTGAATGTTGGTTTAGATGAGAGGGTAGACGCTCTTTATGGTGAAGATCACAGTATGTTTATTCCACGTGTGAAAAAGATTGAAATGACGGTTGGTTATATGTAGTAGCTAGATCAAAATATTTTGTGTGTTCCCTCATTAGTAATACATGAATTTCTAGTTGGTTGAGATGATAGGAAGATGGATATTTCTTAGAAGAATTGGTTACTTAGAAGTTCATGGAGTGTTTATAATACTAGGCTTGAATAGGGTGATGATATACATGTAAATAACTTAATTAGAACTCGAGGTTTGTTGAGTGAATTTGTAAGAAAAAGTCGTATTCTTGAGATGAAAATCCCTACAGAGCTATAGATCGTGAATCCAATGGTTTAGATTAATATGATCACCTTATGTGGTGCACCTTGTGACTCCAAGTTAGGCTTGAACACATTAAGAGCATGCAGTTAGACTCTGACCTTCAGACCTTCATAGGAGCAGACATATGTACCATTGGAGGAGCTATAGGTAGTAGCTTATGAAGTGTAGTGTTCACAAGGAGGAGCGCAGTGAGAAGTTTTGCTAAGCTTCAAAGCTATTAGTCATATCACTTAAGGCATAGTAGTTCCATTCTTTTTCCATGCCCAAGACATCCCTATTTCATGTCAAATAGTTTGAGGTAGAGTATGAACAATGTCTTAATCTATATCATTCATGTTTAATGGACCCCGGCCAGATGGCTCATACTCTTAAGATTTGTGAGTTCTTTATGTTCGAATATGAGACACAAATCGTGCCCGTATTTCTTTCTCAAGAAGGTTATGAGAAATTTTGATGAGAACGTTTGATGTGAGCCTTATTTCTATTGTGATTTCTAGAAACTTCATGTCATGACCCGTAATCTGGAAATCTTACGTGAACGTTCGTGAGAAGCGTACTCTAGTTGAGTTTCCACCTCTCAATACAAACCACTTCTATCTTTGTTAATGGGAAGTTCAAAAGTCACAAAGATAGTAGAAGTAGCTCATTTCTCTTTTAGTGCAACTTGACCATCATTCGAGGATGAATGATTTCAAGTGGGATATATTGTAATACCCTGAAATTTGTAAACTAAGATCAAATTGTTTTTCATGTGTATAAGGTCATATCGAGTGATTATTAATTGTGCATAGGTGTTAAGGTCAATTCTTTAGTATTTTAATTGATTTAGAGATATTTTAAGGTCATAAGAATCCACTAAGACAAAGTTGAGTTCTAAGTTTCCATACCAATTGAGTTTCGATGTAAGATTTTACATAGGTCAACTTCAAGTGATCATATCTCTTAGAATACTAAGAGTTAGGTGGCCCATAACTTATCAAACTAAATATATTTGAGTCTTCTTTCCAAATCCACCAAATTTACATCAATCAGAATTCGAAGTAAAGAGTTATCATCAATTTACAAACCTGATGGAGTGTAGTGACGTTTAGGCCGATGGGAAGATATTAATAATAGTCATTTTTGTCGTTTTACCTCTAGGAATATCCTAAACGAACTTCTTAACTCTTAAATGGCCTTAAAAATCAGATTTTCATCTTTTTATTCTTCCTACTCCTCTTTCTCAAACTTAAAAGACAAAATCCAAAGGAAAATCAAAGCATAGAACTTTCAAACAAGATTCTTTCAAATCGTTTTCAAGATTCTATTTCAAGGTAAGTCCATCTCCAATGATTTCATTCTTCCCAATTTAAATCCTACATACATAAATGAATCATAAATAGAAATCTTAATTCTTGGTTATAGGATTTTAAAGAAATTTATTCAAGAATTTCAAGTAAAATTTTCTTGACGTTATTCTTCAAGTTAGGGTTCTTCCGCAAGATTCAGCGTGATTTTAAGATGTGTAGAGCTATCATAGTGAGGAACTTAGTTCTTGCTCACACCCTACATCTACAATTTTAGTTAGTATGATCAAAGTTAAGGTTTAACCCCCCCCCCCCCCAACCCAACCCCAAGAATCATGATTTTTGAATTATCTCTATTTTTTATCTTTGATTCTGGATTTTTTTATCACAATTATTGTACTTCATATTTGTTGATGATTCTTGATTGTTGGTTCATTCTTATACTACCACATGGATCCTTTCTAATCAAAGTTATTTAAAAATGTTGTCGTGGTATTTCATATTCATTATTTTCAAGAATAAAGTATGTTCAAAATTTTAAAGAAGTATTTCAAGAAAGTGTTATTATCTTTAATTTAAAGTGCATGATTTAAGAAGAGTTTAGAGAAAGTATATTTTACTTCAAGTGCTTTATTTTCAAGAAGTATTTCAAGAAAGTATTATTATTTTTAATTTAAAGTGCTTGATTTTAGAAGAGTTTCAATAAGATATATTTTTAACTTCAAGTGCATTAATTTAAAAGAGTTTTGAAAGTATATTTTTTCATCAAGAAAGCAGAAAAGCTTTTAATAGCATGTCAGTCTAATAAAGTGAAGTCCAATTGCCCCTCGAAGAGGGTTTTTTAAGTATTAACTCACCCTAGAGAATACTTTTTATAAATGAGCATATAAAGTTAAATTTTGAGAGTAGTATTGAGCCTCAATTTTGGGTAATAGTTAAGATAACTCAAACTCCATAAACTACGTAGCTAACAAAGGACAGGATCGTACTGTCATTCGGGTAACTCCATACTGCCTCTAAGAAGTCCTATTAGATGGATCCATAAGTTAATTTTTTGTTCTATACTCCGACAAGGTTTAGAATGGCTCTGGAAATGTAGGTAAGCCGTATCATTACGAGGCTCACTTTATGTTAGGTTACTTTCAATTTGTCGGCTAGAGAAACTCCCTAATAAAGTAAAGTTTATCTATTTATATATTTTAGTTAAGTATTATCAATTGTTGCATCTTAGATTATAAAACTTAAATGATTTTACTTCATGAACGCTCCACTTTCTGTCAGGTTACTTTCAGTTTCATTCCAGTTTGTTTATTTACTTCAGTTGTTTGCTTCATTCAGCTTTATTACAATATTACATATTGTACATTCAATGTACTGACGCCATTTGATGCTACATAATTTTATGATGTAGTTTGTATGTACTCTCGACAGCATATGTTTGGTAAGATCTCTTTCCATCAACAGTCGATGAGACCACCTCACTTTCGGAGGGCTCCAATTTAGTTAGATCAGTTTATTTGATTTTATAATCATTTTCCGTTGAATAGTCAGGTAGTTTTGAGTTTTGTAACGACGCCTATCTTCAATTAGTAGAGACTTCATAGATAGATAAAATTAGTGAGCCAGTCCCATCTTGAGTATTCATATGATTTAAACATTTTATTATTATTTATATACATATTTATTTTAGATTTTTGCATGAAATGTCTTTAAATTATTTTGAATGTCCATCTTATAAGGATTCCACATGTATGTATAGTTTTTTGCTTAGTAATCAGTTAGGCTAATGGTTCGCTTGGGACCAACAATAGTTCTGAGTGTCGATCACACCTAAGGTGTAGGCTCGTGGCGTGACATGTTGTATATCGAGGGTATATCTAAGATTAGTTAGTAAAGTAAAGTGGTGATTTTAAAGCTGTCAATAGTACAGAGATGAAACTAATAATTTACACAAAGTTCAGGGGTGTTTTCAAAATAAACTTTTAATTAAACACCTCTCTCTCACATGATTCTGATCAAATTTCAAAACAATACTGTTAACACCCTTTTAGTCTACCAATAGTCTACACATGGAATAATTAAGGAAATTTGAAAGTAGAATTCATCAGCTTATAAGTTATTTATTTTTTATTTCTGTCCAGCAGTGTTTGTAGTAGATTATTACAGCTTTGTAGTTATTTATTTTCCCTATTTCTAAGTAGCAGTTGTTGCAGTAAGGATGTTATTACTCCACATTCTCATTCAGTTGTAGTAGGCAGTTTTAGTAGACAGTTATTTTACCTGTTTCAGTGTTGTATTTAATGTAGTTGAATTTAGTGAAATGATAAGCAAAAAATTAGTCAAGTTTTTGAGTACTTCAAACTCAAGAGATCGCAGGTTCTCTCTTAACGAACCAGCACCATAGGTCGTAGGAAGAAAACTTCAGTTTTCATATTCCAGCGTCCCATAACGAGATCCATAACAGGGGACCATAACAACTTGGTATCAGAGACGGGAGTCATGGGAGACCAAATTCAACATCAACTAGCACAAATGGTGAACTTGTTCCACGAAGAACGTGAAGCCAATTTGGCCAGACAGAAAACAATAAATGCTCGTTTGGATGCACTCGCAAAGAATTCAGAGAATTCTAAGGTTGACTCTTATTCAACTGAACATATCATCAGAATCGTAGTTGGAAGGGTAAAAAAAGAGTGGCAGGAGGGTCGAGATCAGAAACAGGTGGAAGTTTCATCATTCCTCGACATACAAAACTGGATTTCCCACGATTTAGTGGCCAAGATGACCCTTTAGGATGGTTGAACAGGTGTGAACACTTCTTTCGACACCAACAAACTCTGGAAGAAGAAAAGGTTGGACTTGCTTCTTTTCATTTGGAGGGCAATGCACAACTTTGGTTTCTTCAATTGGAGACAGATCTGCCTAAACTGTCTTGGGATGACTTCAAACGTCATTGTAACCTTCGTTTTGGGCCACCAATCAGAAGTCAGAAATTGAGAGAATTGACTAAGTTACGCCAGATCGGGTCTGTGGCAGATTTCCAAGAATCATTTGAGCAATTAATTTCGAGGGCTGGTACACTTACGCAGTGACAGAAAATTGAACTTTATATTAGCGGTCTTACTGATTTATATAGCAATTGAGGTTGAGTTGCATAATCCTCCAGATTTGGCTACAACGATGAGTTTATCCAGACTTTATGAACGCAAGGAACAACCCATTTGTTCGCAAGTGTTAGATGCTTGCAAATCAGAGACAGCATATTTCTCACCTCAACATGTCAGATTTGTGAAAAAACTGACCAGATCTGAAATGGAGGAAAGGCGACTTAAGGGACTCTGTTTCAACTGCGATGAACCATTCACTAGAGGTCATCAGTGCAAGAAATTATTTTACGATGAGGAAGAATTTGTTGGAAAAGGGGGAAGTACTAATACTTTCCACACTTAGCGGTTGAGGACAAGCGCGATCTGAAGAGGGGAGTAATGTTAACACCCTTTTAGTCTACCAATATTCTACACATGGAATAATTAAGGAAATTTGAAAGTAGAATTCATCAGCTTATAAGTTATTTATTTTTTATTTCTATCCAGCAGTGTTTGTAGTAGATTATTACACCTTTTTAGTTATTTATTTTCCCTATTTCTAAGTAGCAGTTGTTGCGAAAAGGAGGTTATTACTCCACTTTCTCATTCAGTTGTAGTAGGCAGTTTTAGTAGTCAGTAGACATTTATTTTCCCTGTTTCAGTGTTGTATTTAATGTATTTGAATTCAGTGAAATGATAAGCAGAAAATTAGTCAAGTTTTTGAGTACTTCAAACTCAAGAGATCGCAGGTTCTCTCTTAACGAACCAGCACCACAGGTCGTAGCAAGAAAACTTCAGATTTCATATTCCAGCGTCCCATAACGAGATCCATAACATGGGACCATAACAAATACTCTTTCTCTCTCCTAATTTACATGACACTTTTTCCTTCGTGAGAATCAAACTATTTAAGCTTTCACTATGAAATTTGGCATGAATTTTTTAAGTTTTAAAAAATAAAATATACATTTTTGGAAACGATGTAAAAATCAATATAAGTCACAATAATTGACAATTCAAATATTTTAAAAAATAAATAAAAAACTTGTGATATTTTTAAATCTCAAAATTCGAAAGATGCTACATTAATTTGGACGGAGGAAGTATCATTTTTCTCTCAATTTCCCCTTGTCTTTCCCGTATTAGTTTCACCTTTTGGTGAAAAGCAATATCCACAATCACTTCACTTACACTGCTACAATTCTTCTTATTTCAACTCTCTCATTTGTGGCTCCTTTATAATGAGCCGGAATATGATTTTTCGATGTTTTCATAAAATTATCATTTGACCCCTCTCGATAATTGCCCCTACTCATGTTTGATCAGTTTGCGAAGTTGGTTCTGAAATTTCATTGAAAAGTCGTGATTTTCGAAAGTTTTGAGTTTTGATAGGTTTATAGTTGTTAAATTGGTTATTCGTACCAACCAGAGTTTCGAGTCTCAGAATGGAATTCCTTTAGTTTCATCAACCATGGAATGTGGAATTTTGTCGGGAAGTGTTGTCATTTCTAAATTCGGAGTTGATTCGTGGATTTGATGTCTTGAGTTGGAAATCTAAGTGAATTTAGACCTTGTGTTGACTTTGGTCAACATTCGGAGTTCAAATGCTCGAATCAGATTTCTGATAAGAACATTGGATTTAGTGGATTATTTTAGGCCTTGAAGAGGTCTTGGTTGAACTTTTGAGGTTTCGAGGGCGGTTTGGTATTTTTTGAGTGTTAAGTTAATTTTTTGGTTGAACATTGTATTGCTTGCATCCGCTGTTTTGTTCTATTTCTGTTATTAAATTATTGTTCTGTCTTATTTCTATCCTTATATCCACTACTTGTTATTCTGGATTACTAGTTAGCTTACCTACACGAGGATTATAGTAGGTATCATCATGACTCAATAAATTGGGTCGTGACACTTATGAATCAGACATATTTTATGGTTAAACGAATAAAATAGTGAGAGCCAAAAATGGTTAAGGGATTAGTTGTGTGAATTATGTGGTCTAGGTATAAACTAATTCACGATAGTTAAAAGATATCTAATTTACTAATTCGCTAAGTATATATGAAATATTTTCACAAGAAAAACTTACTTATTCAGATGCAATAAATCATCACTTGTGACATGCAACTTTTTCATGCATACATTTTCATAAATTAAATCCTTTTACTTATGGCATAAAACATTTTCATGCATACATCTTTATAATACATACATTTCCCATCCTTTTGGGGGATTGCTGAGTTTTGATTTCTTAGAGATTAAGCTTTAAAGATAAGGTGTAATGTGAATTGAGAAATAGAGGAAAAATGAAATTTGAATAAAGTTCATTTCTCCCTTGTTTGTAATGAAGAAAAGAACTATTGTGTTTACATGTAGAAATACTGCTTCTACCTCTTGAAGAGTTGAGAAGAGACTGTCCCCTTGTGATGTCATCGACTTGTCGTCGTCGCTCTACTTCGACTTCGGCAAATGATTGATTAATAAATCTTCTGGACGAACTTCATTTTTCATTTTTACAAATTAATTTATATCCATGCAAAATTATTTTGAATTCGCAAAATTGTTACGAACAAAATTTCGAAAAGAAACTGTTCCTTCCCTTCCGAACAAACACTTCCATCCAATAGACACCAATCCTGTTCTTAAAACGTGCTTTCACACTAAATTTTAGCTTAAATAGTGATGTTTGCACTCATTTTCTCTATTGAATTTTCTGAACTTCTTCAGCATACTTTTTTTTAAAACAAATTTTGAGTCTTTGTGACTTTGAGTTTGATTAGGAGCTTTAAAAGAAAGGTATTATATATATATATATATATATATATATATATATATATATATATCTTAGTCAACTTGTTGTTATCTCATGTATTCAAAATAGTAAATCAGAAATACTAAGATGAAAAGAAAGAAAATATCCGATTCCAAATGAGATTGATAAATGAATTTGCCTAAGTCGAAGCCGAGCCAACCGAGTGACAACGACGATGGTATGAGGGGGCACCCTCTACATAACCGTTTAAGAGCTAAATGAATTGTCTCGTAATATAAGGACTAAACTTTACATTATTTTCTACCAATGAAGGGAAAATGACTTTCATTTTTCCTTCACTTAGTTTTCCAGTTCTCATGTCCCAATTCACACATCACTTGAATCTAATACTTTAATAATATTGTGTGTAGATTTTTGTTCTTTACTAAATGATTTGGAAAAGTTTAGAATTAATCAGTAGTGCAAGGGGCTGCATGAATAAGACTTTTCTAAAATATCTGAGCATGCTTATAATTAGGAACACAAATCATAGTTTAGATGTTATCTTCGTATTTTTATTTCCTAATATGTACATTTTGACAACAAAATAGAGTCTCCACTGAAAGACTCCCGTTGGCACAAGAAGTTTCGCCTTGTGATTCGATATAACTACTGGACCTCAAACATGCATCACTCGCTATCCCCCCCCCCCCAAATAATACATCTGAGTGAAACAGTAAAAAAGATGGCAGAAGAAAGAGTGACCTGTATATTTTTTTGCTAACGTTATGGTTAATTGATCGTTTTATTTTCTTATGTGTGATTGTTTGTTTACTTGTTTTAGTTTATTTTCTTTAGAATACTAAAAACTTGCAAGATTTGAGTAACTTCCTTATAAAATTGAGTACTTCAATCAGATTCGTTCGAAATAAATCTTGGACTTTGAGTCTAGAATTTGGACCCACGCCATCAAGATATGAATTATTTTCTCAAATGTTAAATATTACTTTTTTATAATTAATAACAAGTTTAATTGATCTAAATATGACTAGTTAACCATTTTAACAGATCTCATGGGATGCTTAGCTCCTTTTCTTTAGGATAATCTAAATCCTAAATTACCTAGAATCCTATAAGTTAAGTAGCCAATTATTTGAAGTTAATTTTAGCATTACTTTAATTAATAATCAGGTATCTTAATTCATCATAAATATAATTTAGATGGTGACTTCTAAAAAAAGTATCAAGAGTTTGAAGGACAAGAAGTGTTACCCCGAGTCCACTTGTTCGGGGACAGTTGCTGCAGGAGCTACACGATATCCTTGATATATCACTTCCAGTATCAATCAGCATATTGTATTCTCCCGGAGGAGATCCCAATTTTATTTTTGTATAGTACATGCTAAAATAACAGGAAAGCATAAAAAGTTAGTGCAATATGGTGGTCAATAAGCATCATAAAAAAACATTAATACTAATTAATAATCATCATATCATTGCCTCTAAGAATAAATATATTGCTTTGAAAACTAATAACAAGGATCATAAAGTTGATAAGAAAAAGCGCATATAATTTAGAAAGTTTCACTACGGAAACTCACAAGAATACGGAAACTCACAAGAATAAGCAGGTGTATTAAAAGAAAGAGGTGCTAAGTCAAAACTCTAAACGATCATGAAAACTCTCTTCTGAAATATCAGGTCAGTTATAAGACAACATGCCTCTTAGTTCAGAGGCGGACCACGTGCACCTGTCAACTTCGAAAATAATTATGTGTATATATGCATATCTATCTTGAAAAACTGACAGAAAGTAAATATAATTAATAGTGTGTTGTGAATCAAGTTGACTCCGTAAGGGCCTATGGGCTATTAGAGACTTTCATTTGGGATCAAGGCCCAACAACCATTTTGTTAAAAAAGACTAGGAGTTAGAAGAACGGCTATGCAAATTATGTCGAAGCTTTGGTCTTGAATTCTTATTATAATGCCATATCTGTGTAAATTATATTGATTTGGAGACCCATCTGAGAGGGAAGAATCAAGTATTGAGTTGATTGAACGCTTTTCTGGAGGCAAGTGGACCTCTTGACCCTTCATTAATTGTATTGAACCTTATATACCATTGTTTGATTGTGAGTAATGGGTATTGGTGAAGGGTTTCGTATGCTCTGTTCTTTGATAAATGATGAATAAGTTCTATCGATGACAATGTGGGGTAAAAAAAGAATATGTTGCATTGACTCATTCTTGATATTGTGCCAAGATTATCTGTGTTGGATTGTTGCTGTGAGGATTTTCTCATCTCATCGAGCATTTGCACATTTTTATAATTGCATTGATGCTATATTACTGCTATGATAATGCCTTGTTGAAATGATGAGAAATAGGGGAGGGGCCACACACTCCGTGGCCAATTCTATAATAAAGGGTTGGGCCAGACGTTCTACGGTAGATTTTGTAATGAGGGGTTGGTATACACGTTCTGTTGTAAGTGCATGGACTGATATGTTTCTTATGGGTCCCTTGCTGAAGTACAACAGGCGTATATCATTAGGAAAGACATACATTACTCTTAATGACATTGCACTACATTGCATTGCACTTCATCTTGCTCCTTGTAATTTGTGGATGATGATATGATATTGAGTCATGTTATATTTATTTGTATGTTCTTGACAAAGTAGTCATTTATTCTATTTATTTATGCATTTACTTCTTCTGCTGTGTTTTAGATTGATTTGTCTTGGTGGGATAAGACATGTTCCATCACAGTTGGTTTTGGATCTGGATCGTGACAAATAGTATTAGAGCCTAGGTTCATAGGTCTCATGTGTGTACAAGACAAGTCTAGAAGAGTCTCGAGGATTGGTATAGAAACATTGTTTCTGTAGTACTGAGTTGTCGCATGTTTTTTTGCCAAATGGCAAGGATGAGATCTACTGTTGGTGGTAGAGGAGGGGAGGCAGCCCCCGAGCCAGTTGTTGAGACCCAACTAGGGGTAGGGGTAGAGCCCGAGCTAGGGGAAGAGATCAGCCCTTTGGAATGGCGCTAGTGAGAGATCATGGCAGAGTTGTCTCTCCCAAGCTAGAGAATGATGTTAGAAAGGACCAGGTTCCTCCAAAGGACGCTGCTGCACCATTGTTTTAGGACACTTTGTTGAGGGTGTTGGAGGTACTTGAGAGTTTCAGTTAGGGTGGGGGCGGGCAGGCACATCAGAGGGATCTTAGACTAGAGTGGGGACTCAGACCCTAAATAAGGGACACTCTCCATTTAGTTAAGGTCCGATGGGGAAGCCACCTGCGGGTCCTACGATTGAGGTTGATCCTGCGCCAGGATTTTAGGTTAAGGATGCCCCTTTAATTGTGTTGACAGAGGATGAGCAACACTGTTACGAGAAGTTCAGAAATATGGATCCACCTCCATTTTAAGGTGGAACATGCGGGGATGTGCATGAGTTTTTGAGTACATATAGAGAGTTGTTAGAGAATGTTGAGCTGGATGAGTCTCTGGGGTTTGTTATGCTATACTCCAGTTATGTAGGCCAACTAGGGAGTGGTGGCGAGTCTATTTGTGATCTTTGCCGATTGGATCTCCGTAGTAACCTGGATGTGTTTCCTAGTTTCTTTTTATGACTGTTTCATCCCTTAAAGTGTGGGGGAAGAGAGCCGGTTTGAGGTTTTAGAGTTTGAGGTAGGATAGCCTTACACTTAAAGAGTATGAGACTCATTTTTATCAGTGTTCAGACATGCCTTGGCTATTCTTCTTAATGAGGCCGAGAGGACCCATAGATTTGTGAGGGGTTGTCCTACTCTATTTGTATGGTTGTGTTCAGGTCAATAACTGATAGTGTATCTATGTACCTATATAAGCAAATATGTACAGATAATTCTTGTATAGCAAACTAAAGCCCACTCACTATGCATGCCAGATATATATTTTATTTTATTTTATTTTGTTAATTCAGTTCATTACACTACATTTTTATTATGCTTTACATAAGTTATATATTTACTTCATGAAACACATAATTAAATAAATAATTTGAAATTGATGGCAGTACGTAAATATATATGTACCCAACGAGTTTGGGGTCGAAGGAACCAGTAAGATAGAACTCGACAGCTCCAGCAGTAGTGGAAGTGCGCAAAATCCGAGCGTGCCTTGCTCGGTCTCTAGCCTCCAACTCATCCGATGTAGTAGTGCGATTCATCGGGATGAGTTTTTCGAGATGCAAAACACTCGAAGCACCTGAAAGCAAATTCCAAAAGAATTAAGACTGTAACCATATAATTACAACCATTGTAAGTGTAATTACAACTACAACAACTAAATAATTACAGTCTACAGAGATGAAAAAAATTAATGAAGTTACCGCTCAGTTTAGATTTTTGGGCAGGAAAAAATGCAAATGCAGGTGAGCACCAAATTATAAAGAGAAGGAGGAGGAGGAGGCATAAAATGTATGCTTTCTTCATCATTAAAGAATAAAAGGAGGAGGAGGAGATGGAGTAGAGAGAATACTGAAAGAGTTCTATCCTAAAGGAGAAGGAGTAGTAGGAGGAATCAATTATTTAATATAATCTAAATAGCATTCATGGAAAATATCAATTGTTTTAAATTACTTTCAACTTTTAACATATATGCTAAATTTTGAAAAGAAACTTTTTATGAGAAAATAACTCACCAGCTATTCTATTCACATGCAAGCATATATGACCAAGGTTCATAGAATTAGAGATTTAATGTACAGAATGAAGAAATAGAAATATAAAATGCAGGTACCACAGGATTTCTAAATGTCAATTGGAATCACATTTAAAAATGGCCCATTGGGATTAAGAACAACAACCAACAAAACTGATATAAGTGCAAAGCAGCCATGACATGTCATCATACTGAACGCAACTATGTACACAAGAAGGTAATAAATTTTCATGCCTCATTTGTTGCAGAAAATGTGAGGTATGCTACCTGAATGAAAGTAAAATATTTTAGATGGAGCAATAAAAATACAAAATATTGTTAAACCAGGTGAGTTTGGAGATTGTCAAAACAGTGCAAAGTATCGGCACCTTTGAAATACTGGTCGAGTAAATTGTGTAAATCCAGTACCCAAAGCCTGAAATAAGAGAATGTCTATCAACAATATATATTGTGTCCATTATTTAGAGCAGGTTCAATGGAACGGGGATGGAATAGCGGTTGGATGGTTAGGACACCCTATCTTTAGAGATAAGGAAGGGCGTGAACTTTGTATGTTTATTCTCACCCCACCCAGTACGGAAAAAGGGCATTGTGATAAAAAAAAAATCTAGCTTGGTCGCAGACAGTGATACTCAAATGAAACAGAAGGCATTCTTCAAGAATTTAAAGATATGGACCAAATTTTAGACTAAACATCAGTTTCAAGCTGATACATAGAGATCTACCTGACCATATAAATAGCTGCATGTAAACCTCCAAATTTTGTCAAACAGATTATTCATGTATCTCACCTTATCCCCTTTTGTATCGCTGAGCATCATCAACAAAAATACTGACAAGGGTCAAAATTAGGTGTAATATATTCTAGATACATCATATTCTAAAGTGGATTTGCATGTATGTTGGGTACATAGACAAATCTCGCTTGTCAATCTCCTATGTGACACAAAGTTAAGAACACTACAACTTTCGAACGTACCTTTTTCAAACGCATAAAAAGGATAGGTCAGGTTTTGCTCTTGGTCAACCACAGTTGATGAAGAAAAAGCTCTACGGTCAGTATCTGCATAATATGAGTGTAATGTTATTCTTTATCTGAGATGTATATGGCAGTAAAAAGGAGTAATTAAACAAAAGTTTCATTTTAGTGCTAAACGATAATTCAAACCCTTTCAAAGGTTATACCACGTGACTAATGTGAACCTTGATTTAACACAAATATGTATCAAATGAATCCAGTCAACAAATAGTAGTTCATAGCAGCTGGTGTTGTTACAAGAAAATTCAACAAGTAATATATTTTTCCCTATTGTTCGTCAAAATTTCAAACAAATAGCAGTAAATAGAAGTTGGCGTTGTTACAAGAAAATTCAGCAAGCAAAGTTCACACATAAATTAACTAACCAGCTAAATAAAAATTAACTCAACGGAATTCTAGGGCATATGAAACAGTCAATTATTAAATGTTGAGCACTTGCTTCGGGAGGAGCATAATGAGATGACTTCCCAATGAAAGCCGACCAGTTACTGATCTTTCTTGTACTTGTCCGTGTAAATAAAACATTAGCTTGGCGTAGACACTGCAATAGCTCTACGGGCACCTAATTTGGGTTTGATAGTGAACTAATTCTTTCTATATCGAACCACCATCCAGAGGAAGAAATCAAAGATATAAGTTCGTTTCACACAGAGCCAAGTTTTGGTTGGATGGGTTGCTTCTAGGAAGTGCACCCTTGATGTACCGTGGTTTCACGGTACTTTCAATGCTTTTTCCTCAAGTTTAGTGTGTGTCTAAAGCCTTTTTGTATTGATTATTGATGTAGTTTTCTCTTTATTTGCAGGAAATCTGTCCAAGGGAGAACGCGGAGAATTTGAGCGAAATTGCAGAAGTGACCACCTACGGAGCCCACGACGGTCCGTCGTGACTGTGACGGTCCGTAGGTGGCACCCGTCGTGAGAAGAAAATGGCTGCTGAAGGAAGTTGGGGAATTATGACCAAGTGTGGGACTACGGAAGCTCACGACGGACTGTCATAGCCACGACGGTCCGTCCTGTACATTCGTCAATACTAACAGAGAGTAGTCCCAGTACCCAACTTCAGAAGATTCTAAGTATCGTGGAACGGAACCCCTCGACGGACCGTCGTGCTTACAACGGTCCGTCATACCTGTCCGTCGAGGGTAACAGAGAGTTGATGAAGAAAGCAGCAGAGATTTATGCTAAGTATGGAATGACGGAAGCCACGATGGTCCGTCGTGGCCACGACGGTCCGTCACAAGGGTCGTCGACTCAGACGCGTTTTGGGCAGATTTTCCTTAAATAGATTTCCCTCTTTTATTAGATTTTGTTTATTATAAATAGTTCGAAAAACCTCGTTTTTGGGGTTAGACCTTTGGATATTTTTCAGTTTTATTGTTGAAGTATTGAACTCTTGATTTTGAGATTTTATCATACTTTTCCGGAATCGATTGTTAGTGTTTTTGTGATTTATTCAAGTGAATTTCTGAATTTTCTTCATTCTCATAAAAGTAAGTGCATGAATTCTTATATTATCAATATGAATTGTGTGATTATTAGCATGGGTAACTAAACTCCATAACTAGGGTTGTGAAAACCATGGGTAAATAACAAGGTAAAATCTAACTAAAACAACAATTCTCGAATAATGTCTTGCATGTATTGATAATTCTTTCGTTTAGAAGTCTTTTTAACGGGTGGCCAACGTTAGAACTTGCCTTATTGCTACTTGCCGGACCAAGGAGGTAGATAATAAGAAAAGAATTATCGATGTAGATTTAGTGTATACTATCTAATAAGCTAGTGTTGGTTGGTGCGAAGTAACAACTAAGCCAAATATCGTTATGATGCTTAATATGAGGTAAAGGTAAGGTTTAGTAAAGCATACACACGTAGCCGGACCAAGGTGCGGAGTAAAATTTCCTAGTTGCCGGACCAAGAAATTAGGAATACATAACTTACCACTTTGCATGCAAGATATTAGGAAAGGATTGTTATCGTTAGATTTACCGAGTTGTGGACCTATGGGGAACACTTAAGCCCTAGTTACTTTAATTACTTGATAAAAATCCAATCTTTGAACTTGTCATTTATTTACATAGAATTAGTTAATTATAGTTGTTAATCAAAAAACCCTTTAGTTATTTGTTTTCGGGAAATAATTGACTAAATAGAAGTAATAATAGAATAAAGATAAGTCTGAACCATTTTTCTTGTGGGATCGACCCCAAGCTCACTAGTTGGGTTCTTTACTTGATACGACCGCTTTACTTCTTTTCGAGAAGTAAGTTTGAGCGTATCAAATTTTGGCGCCGCTGCCGGGGAAAGTGGCTTTTAGATTAACTTAAAACTTATTACTAAAGTTAAGTCAATATTTTCCTAATTTTACTTTTTTCTGTTGTTTTAGTCTCTTGCAGATCTAACTTCCGTGTATGCCAGTTACGCGGAGTAGAAGAGAACCCTTGTTTCCACACGACCACGAATTGGAGCGTACACTACGCATGAATCGAAACTTGGGTATTAACGATGATGATCCCAACCAGGACATTCCAGCTCCGATTGATGCTCATGGTCGGTTATTACCTGAAAATCGTGGGGAAGATGAACTAAGGGGACAACATCCCGCTCCACGCCCTCGAGAGTATTACAGGGGATATGATAACATCACTGACTCAGACGGGCCACTTGTCTTGCCTCCCCTACCACATGGTCATACTTTCGCGGTAACTAGTAGCCTGATGCAAATGCTCACAGCTAGAGGTTTGTTTTCAGGGCTACCTTCTGAGGATCCACATGCTCACATCGCCAAAGTAAGGTCGGTGTGTAAGAATTGTGTAGGGAGGCCTGATCTGAACATGGATGTAATTGGGTTAAGAGTGTTCCCTCTCTCACTGATGGGAGAGGCTGTTATATGGTTTACTGAACTACCTTACAACTCAATCTACACTTGAAATCAACTGAGGGATGTGTTCTTGGCACGTTACTACCCGGTATCTAAGAAACTAAACCACAAAGAAAGGGTGAACAACTTTGTGGCACTACCAGGTGAATCAGTCAGTAGTTCTTGGGACAGGTTCACATCGTTCTTGAGGAGTGTCCCCAATCACCGCATCGATGATGAGTCACTCAAAGAATACTTCTATCGGGGACAGGATGATAATAATAAAGCAGTACTGGATACGATAGCGGGTGGTTCTTATGGGGAGTGTCCTTATGCTGAGATCGCTGAAAAGTTGGAGAAAATCTCCCAAAATAATAAGGCATGGAGTACTAGGAAGTCAGATACTGGGAGAAACACCTTTGCAGTGCAATCCGCACACAACCCAGCCACAGATGAGATTCGTGAAGAGATGGCTCAGATGAGAACTGAGCTTGGGTTGGTATTAAAACATGTCACTGGGGGTGCAGAAAAGGTAAATGCGGTGAACTACTTGTCTAAACCATCATAGCCGAATGATGAGTATTATTATGAGGAGGACTCTTATGCTGTAGCTGAGCAGACGGGGGGTTTCCGACCAAACGCTCAAGGCTCCAATCAGGAGAATTGGCGCCAAGGTCAAGGAAACCAAGGTCAGAACTATGGTAATTATAACCGAGAGGGTCATTATGTCCGAGATGGAAATTATAACCATGAAAACAACTTCAACCGGGGTAACTATGGTAATAGAAATGATAAGAGTGGGCCCTATGTTCCACCTCAAAATCGTGAAGTTACTCCTAGGGACGGTGGAGGTAGTATGGCGCAAGTTGAGGATATGTTGCAGAAAATGATGAGGAGGTTCGACGCTAGTGATGAGCACACCAAAGAGTTGAGGAGTGACTTAGCGAGTATTGGGCAGAAAGTTGATGCACATGCAGTCTCGATCAAGCACCTTGAGTTTCAAATGGCTCAATTATCTTCGACTGTGAACCACGTCAACCGGGTACTCTTCCAAGCAACACTGTCCAAAATCAAAAAAATGATGGACATTGTATGGCAATCACAACTCGAGGTGGTAAACAAACCATTGACCCACCAATGCCGTCTGGAGTAGAAAAGGTGATAAGAGGAGATGATGAGGTAGTGAAGGTTAGTGGTGAGTTAGGAGACAAAATGGAGAAAGAAACTGAGGTGCCCCAAAAGGTGACCCCCATGCCTAGACCACCACCTCCATTCCCACAAAGGTTAGTGAAAAAGACCGAGGACGGTAAATACCGGCGTTTTATAACGATGTTGAAACAGCTTTCCATCAATGTCCCTTTAGTAGAAGCTCTGGAACAAATGCCCGGTTATGCCAAGTTCATGAAAGATCTGGTTACGAAGAAAAGATCGGTCACTTTTGAGGATGATGATAGAATACAGCACTGTAGTGCTATTGCTACAAGATCTCTAGTGCAAAAGAAAGAAGATCCGGGTGCTTTCACTATTCCTTGTACGATCGGGTTATTACATTTTGCGAAAGCATTATGTGATCTTGGGGCAAGCATAAATCTCATGCCCCTCTCGATTTACAAGAAGTTGGGTTTGGGTGACCCAAAGCCCACTGCGATGCGGCTACTGATGGCCGATCGAACGGTAAAAAGGCCTATTAGGATACTCCACGATGTGCTAGTAAAAGTGGAGTCGTTCATATTTCCGCCCGATTTTGTTATTCTTGATTGTGAGGTCGATTTTGAGGTGCCTATTATTCTTGGGAGGCCATTCCTTGCTACGGGTAGAGCCTTGGTTGATATGGAAAAAGGGCAGATGAAATTTCGATTGAACAATGAAGAAGTGACCTTCAATATTTGTAGGTCCATGAGGCAGAGTGGTGAGCTCCAATCGGTATCTGCCATATCCTACAAAGTTGAAGAGTCATCCGTGGTACAAATTGAAGAGCGTCTGGGTGTAGAAGCATTAGCGGCAGTGATCATGAATTTCGATAGTGATTGCATTGAAGAGTATGGGTCATTGGTCGCAGCACTTGATCGAGGTATTGTTCGTTTTAAACCCAAGAAATTTGAGTTAGATATGAAGAATCGCGAGTCTCCACCCGCAAAACCATCTATAGAGGAGGCTCCAAAATTAGAACTAAAGGCTCTACCACCTCATCTGAGGTATGTATTCTTAGGAAATGATGACACTTTGTCGGTAATCATTGCATCAGATCTAAATGTACAACAAGTTGAGAGTTTGGTGAAAGTGTTAAAAAGGTTCAAAAGAGCTATTGGTTGGACTATTGTGGATATTATTGGGATTCCGCCCGATATTTGTTTGCATAAAATCCAACTCATGCCCGATCATAAACCAAGTATTGAGCACCAAAGACGTTTAAATCCACCTATGCAAGAGGTGGTGAAGAAAGAAATCATTAAGTGGTTGGATGCTAGAGTGATATATCCAATTGCTGATAGTAGTTGGGTATGCCCTGTTCAGTGTGTACCTAAGAAAGGGGGAATGACTGTGGTCCCCAATGAGAAAAATGAGCTTGTTCCGATGAGATCGGTGACTGGATGGAGAGTGTGTATGGAATACCGGAAATTAAATGCATGGATCGAAAAAAACCATTTTCCTATGCCCTTCATGGATCAGATGTTGGATAGACTTGCCGAAAAAGGGTGGTACTGTTTTCTTGATGGTTATACGGGGTATAATCAGATTTCTATTGCACCGGAAGATCAAGAGAAAACCACCTTTACTTGTCCATATGGGACCTTCGCGTTCAAGAGAATGTCATTTGGGTTGTGCAATGCACCCGCCACATTTCAGAGATGTATGATGTCGATATTCTCCGATATGGTGGAGGACACTATTGAGGTTTTTTATGGATGATTTTTCTGTGGTTGGTGACTCCTTTGAGCGGTGCTTGGTCATTTGTCTGAGGTTCTTAAGAGGTGTGAAGACTGCAATCTAGTACTAAATTGGAAAAAATGTCACTTCATGGTGAAAGAGGGTATTGTATTGGGTCATCGTATTTCAGAGAAGGATATAGAGGTTGATTGAGCTAAAGTCGAGATAATAGAGACACTTCCCCCACCTATCTCTGTAAAAGGTGTGAGAAGCTTTCTTGGGCATGCAGGTTTTTACCGGAGCTTCATCAAGGATTTTTCAAAAGCTGCACATCCTTTGTGCAAGTTACTTGAGAAAGAGTGTAAATTTTATTTTGATGAAACCTGTCTTAAGGCATTTGGTGAGTTGAAAGAAAAGTTGGTGTCTGCACCTATCATTATTTCTCCGGATTGAAGCAAACCATTTGAGGTGATGTGTGATGCTAGTGGGGTTGCTCTTGGTGTGGTATTGGGACAAAGAAGGGACAAAATCCTTCACCCCATTTATTATGCTAGTAAAGCCCTCAACGAAGCCCAAAAGAACTACACCGTGACTGAGCAAGAGCTCCTTGCAGTAGTCTTTGCTTTTGAGAAATTTCGCTCCTATTTGCTTGGCACTAGGGTTATAATGCATACTGATCATTCTGCTTTGAGATATTTGATGGCAAAGAAGGATGCGAAACCGAGGTTGATTCGTTGGGTATTACTATTGCAAGAATTTGACTTTGAGGTGATAGATAGAAAAGGGATCGAGAATCAAGTCGTTGATCACTTGTCCCGTTTAGAAGATGAAGCAATGAGAAAGTTGGGGGATAAGACAGAAATTGATGATACTTTCCCCGATGAGCATGTATTGGCCGCCTCACAAGACTTGATTCCATGGTTCGCAGATTTTGCGAATTATCTGGCTAGTGATATTATCCCACCGGACTTGTCCTTTCATCAAAGGAAAAAGTTCATGCATGATGTTAAAAAATTCTTTTGGGATGAATCATACTTGTATAGGAGTTGTGCCGATGGACTGATTCGGCGTTGTGTGCCGGAAGTTGAGATGTTGAGTGTTTTGGAGGCGTGCCAGTCTTTGCTTGTAGGTGGGCATCATAGTGGTATCCGGACAGCCCACAAAATCTTACAATTTGGCTACTATTGGCCAACTATCCACCAAGATGCTCATGAGTTTGCCAAGGCCTGTGATAGATGCCAAAGAGATGGTGGAATTTCGAGGAAGCAAGAGCTCCCTTTAAATCCCATTCTTGTGATCGAATTGTTTGATGTATGGGGCATTGATTTTATGGACCCTTTTGTGAGTTCTTATGGGATGAAGTACATTCTTGTGGCAGTCGAATCCTCCACCTGTAGGGCCTCATCAAAAGACTCTGGTTCCCCCTCATCAGTCAGCAATAGATAGTGTAATGAAGGTGAATACCTATCTGGTGCCCTGATGGTTCTGGATGATCTCCTTAACACCTGCTCAGGTGTAGCATGCTCCACTTCAGATTCTTCAGTAAGAGTTTGTTGAGTATCTGCTTCGACATCTCTGGGGTTACTCTTCTCCAACTCAACCTCAACTCCCACTTGCTTTGTAATCTCAAGAACCTTCTGCTCTCTGTCCTTGTACAGGACAGACTCATCAAATGTCACGTCACAATGTCTCAGAATCTTTCTGTTCTTTTCATCCCAAAACCTGTAACCAAACAAATCAGAACCATAGCTTATGAAGTAACACTTCACAGCCTTGGCATCAAGCTTGTCTCTCTTTTCTGGATCAACATGAACATAAGCAGTGCAACCAAAAGTCCTCAAGTGTGAGTACTTGAGTTCTTTTCCTGTCCACACCTCCTCTGGAATCTTGAACCCTAAATGATGGTCCCCTGTTGATCAAGTATGCAGCTGTGCTCACAGCATCCGCCCAAAATGTTTTGGGCAGCTCACAGTGTATCCTCATACTCCTCGCACGCTCATTCAATGTTCTGTTCATCCTCTCAGAAATTCCATTCTGCCTTGCCTTACCAGGAACTGTTCTCATCAATCTGATTCCCTCAGCTGCACAGAATGCCTTGAACTCTGATTTGTCATACTCTCCTCCATTATCAGACCTTAGGCATTTGATTTTCAAACCGGTCTGATTCTCAACTTCAGCTTTCCACTTCTTGAAGGTTGCAAACACATCTGACTTATGCTTCAAGAAGTAAACCCATACCTTCCTGCTGTAATCATCAATGAAGGTAACATAGAATCTGGATCCTCCAAGTGATGATACTGGAGATGGTCCCCAAACATCTGTATGGACCATTTCCAACCGCACTTGCTTTGGCTCTCTAGAAGTCTTTGTGAAGCTTACTCTTTTCTGTTTGCCCATAACACAGCTCTCGCAAAGACCCATATCAACAGACTTCAGACCCTCTAATGCTCCTTTTGCAACCAGCATCTTCATTCCTTTAGCACTCATGTGTCCAAGTCTGTTGTGCCACAGACATGAACCGGAAGCACTTTCAGTAACAGCGGCCATGTTAATACACCCATCAGTGGTGTACAAGGTTCCAGATTTGGTGCCACGAGCTACTACCATAGCACCTTTCACAATCTTCCACGAACCTTTCCCAAACTCTGCTGCATATCCCGTGCTATCCAACTGACCAACAGAGATCAGATGAGGCCAGGAATATATCTGACATCTTCCAATGTCCACTGGTTTCCCGAGGTGGTCTTTATGCAAACATTCCCCTTTCCTTCAATCGCTAAGGCTTTATTGTCAGCAAGATATACCTTTCCAAAATTTTCAGATTTGAAATTTTGGAACAACTCCTTGCTTGGAGACGAATGGAAAGATGCACCAGAATCCAAAATCCAAGATTCAACCGGGCTGTTCACACTAAGGATTAGAGCATCCCCAATGTCCTCTGCTGAATTCACAGAATCATTGTCATCTCCAAATTTCTGATTCTGTTTCTTCTTTGGCTTTGTACAGCTCGTCCGAAAGTGCCCTTTTTCTCCACAGTTCCAACAAGTCACGTTTGATCTGTTCGGGGATTTTCCTCGATTCTTTGATTTTGATCGACCGATTTTGGCCTTTCGTCTTACTTCTCCCCCTTCGGTCAACGCTAAGAGCACTGCCGGATGAATCTCCCACTTCTCGTTTTCGAATACTTTCGCTAAGAACAACATCACGGATTTCATCAAACTTCAGTTTCTCAGATCCACGGGAACTGCTAATCGCAGCAACAACAGTATCCCAAGACTCGGGAAGAGATGACATCAAAATCAACGCCTTAATTTCATCTTCGAAATTAATATCCACAGAATTGAGTTGACTCACAATCATATTAAACTCATTTATATGATCAGAAACAGATCCATTCTCAGACATCTGTAAATTGAACAATCTACGCATCAAATATACCTTGTTCATCGCCGATGGTTTTTCATACATGTTTGATAGTGCCTTCAACAGACCGGACGTGGTTTTCTCCTTCACGATGTTGAACGCCACGTTTCTTGACAAAGTCAACCGGATCAACCCAAGAGCTTGGCGATCCTTGAGCTTCCACTTCTCCTCCGTCATGGATTCCGGCATCACCCCGGCCAAGAGGTGGATTGCCCAGTACTTGTCCGTTGATGAAGAGGCTGCTGACTGGGTACTTGAGCCGAAGGGAGCCATCAAGAAGGCTAACCTGACCTTCACGGCCAAGTTTTTGTGGTTGATAGTCCGCCACTGCCTTTCCCCCACTGCTGCAGACAATATTGTTACATGGGATCGCGCAGTTCTGATGGCGGCGATGATAGCGGGGTTCGAGGTGGACTTCGCTTGGCTTCTTCAGGCTGTCATGCACGAGAGGGCCTTCAAGGTCACTACTACTTACCCATTTCCGTGCATGGTGTTTGCTTTGTGCAGGTCTGCAGGTGTGCCCGTTTGGCACATAGATCAGATAAAGACCCCACCGGGCAATGTTGATATCGGCCTCATCAGGGATGAGGCCAATGAGTTGGCTCCACACAGAGGGCCCCGCCCGGAGGTGCCTCCGCTTGGTGAGAACCTAGCGGATACAGTAGAGCAAGCCCAAGCGGCTACGCAGGCTACATCTGAGCCTACTGACACCACCCCGGTCGAGTCTATCCCGGGTGGTAGCACCGCCCCGAGCTCCTTCCGCTACTCTTGTCCCAGTTTCTAGGGTCCAGAAACTCGAGGCCCAAATGGCCACACTTCTGCATCACATCCAGCCTTGGATGCAGAGGTCTATTGCTGAGGCGGAGGAGCGCATGGAGCGGAAGATGGCCCATTACACGGAGAGAAAGATCATGGAGGTTCATCAGCGCCTGGACGCTTTTGAGTTGCGAGTGCTAGCCCGGCCAGCCCCTCCGATGGACGTGTCGACCCTTCAGGTTGCTGTAGAGAGTCTGAGAGCGGACCTAGACACGATTCTAGAGGCTAGGGTGCCCGAGTCTGAGGCCCCTTCTGCAGAGCCCCCCCGAGGATACTGTTTTGGCGGCCTTGTTCTCCACAGCTATAGTGCCACCACCTCCCCCACGAGAGCATGCCAAGAGGCTTAGAGGTCGAGATGATGATGAGGCTAGGGCGCGGAAGAAGGAGCGCCGAGAGTTGGAGGCTGCGAGGAGAGCCTCGATTGCTGATGAGGAGGCCCGTCAGTTGAGGGCCATAGAGTTGGTTGTTGGGGCGTCAGCTCCAGAGTTGTTGAGGCGGAGAAGAGCACTACTGATGGTGCTGTGATTGTTGTGAGAGGCACTACTACTGATGGTGCTGTTGATGCTGAGGACACTACTGAGGGTGTCCAGACTACAGAGGGAGTGGGTTCCGGGACACCGGACCCACCAGCTTGTTGATCGCCGGCGCTTTGCGCCCCAGGTTTGCTTCACCTACCACTCGATTATTTTAGATTCTTTTATGCATTGGGGACAATTGCATATCTTTTTGTTGAGGGTGGGGTAAATGGAAAGTGAGTGCTGGGGTGAAGTCTGAGTAGCCCAATTCACGATCCTCTCTTAGGATTTTCTTGCCTGTGTTCTCTTTCCCCAAGAGACTGATTACTTTTATTGTTGAACCGGCATGTTTATATCTTCTGTACATAGTATAACTCTGAAGCATGATGGCTAAAACAGAAATGATATCCTCATGTAATGAAAATGATGCATGACTAGGCATAGTAATTGATAAATGTGTGGCTCTAAGCATGACATAGAAATACACTGCCGCATGACCCTAAATCTAAGATTCGAACTAGGTGTCTGATAATCTGGTAGAGTAATGAGATGTCAAGTGAGTGTGAGAAAAAGTCGAATGGTCCACCATTGGTACTGAGCTAGAACTTGCCTGGTTAGTCCTGCTAAAAGTAAGCCGTAATAAACAATTAGGAAAGGATCATAGGCCCTTGTTCGAAATAGTCAATCTTGAGCCTAAAATAACAGAAAACCAAATGAAGTTAATCCCTTATTGATCCAAATGATTTGAGCTTAAAATAGATCTTTCTTTTTCACCCCAAATGATCTTCTCTGGGAACAATGTGTTGGCCCTGGTCCCTCCTTGGACATGTGCACCTCAGTTTACGCCAAAAGCATAAGTTGAGGGTGGCTAATGCAGAAAGCAACCTTGTCGTGGCCCTGACCCAATCTTGGGTATTGTGAACCTTGACTCATGGCAAAATCATGAGTTGAGGGTGGCTGTTATAAGGAATACTCCGGAAAGTGGGGTTGAAAGAATAAAGAGGAAGAAAGAACAAAACAAAAGTGACTTAAAAATAAAATAAAATAAAATAAAATAAACACAAGAAAAGAGAAGAGTCACTTACACATAAGGAGAAGAAAGGGAGAATAGCAAGGTGAAAGAAAATTGAGAAATAGAGCGAAATAAAATGATAAAAAGGTAGTACGCTTAGCCGATATGTCAAGGAGGGCAACAAGTCACTAAAAGTATACCTAAATATACCCTACCTGACCCCAGTGTTGTGGACGGCGAGAGGCGACAAAAGGCGACAAGGGCCTGCCTCGCCACGCGGCGAGGCGAGCGGCGAGGCGCTTGCCTTTTTGAATCAAGGCGCCAATTAATACCAAAAATTAAAAATATTTAATTGCATATTTTATCCAAAATCTTAATAGTAATAACACATATTAGCAAATATTCAATTCAAAAACCAATAGTAGATACTAAAATGTCTAAAACTTTAAAGACCAAATAATTCAAAATACAATAAATTAAAACTTTAAAAGTCTATTCTTCTTCAATGTCCCTCTTTTTGCTAGCATCCGCCATTGGTTATTGAATTCAATCAATTCACTGTTTAGGATTAAATAATTAGAAAACTGGAAAGTTTTTTTTTTTAATTGACTGCCTATAATTTTTTTTTAAAAAAATCACACAAAGCAGTAAGCACTGCTTACAGCCTTACATGAGAAAAACAAAGCAGTCATCAGTCATCACTCATCACTGATGAGTCTGATGACTGATGAAGGAAAATACAGAACTGAAAAAAAAATTGAAGAAGAAGAACAGAAAAAAAGATGTATACGATATACCTCAGGTCTTCAGCAGCAGCAAGCCAACAACTCGCAGCAGCAGAGAGTCGCGAGGGGAGAATTGAGAAGAGGGTCGCGAGGGAGAACTGGAGAAGAGAATCGCGAGGGAGAACTGGAGAAGAGAGTCGCGAGGGAGAAGCAGCAGATTTCAAAAGTATAAAAAAAAACCCTAATTTTGACTAATATTGTTAAGTCAAATATTTTTAAAAATTTTTTATTAAAAAGGCGGCGCCTTTGCTGTCGCCATTACGTCGCCATACGTCGCCACACATCGCCATTTCGATCTCGCCTCGCCTCATTGGTGAATGGCGAGGAGGCATCGCCTCGCCTCGCCTCTCGCCAAAGGCGAGGAGGCGCTCGCCTTTCGTAACACTGCCTGACCCTGAGCCTATGTTACAAGCTAAGAAAGTCCTATCGTGATCCTAAGAGTTGTTATGGCGAACTTAAAGCAGTGAAAATAAGGGCAAGCCTATGGCAATATGTATAAATGAGTTGTGAAGTTGTTCTGAGAGCGAGTGTTGAAAAGTAATCCTTATACTCAAACTGAAGTCATTGTGTGAAAAATGAGGATGTTGTTTTGAAGTGAGGACACTAGTTGCAATACCAGAAAAATTAGCACCTTGGTGAGAAATCGAAGAGGATAGGTGTCAGTGTGTAGTGAGTCTGTGTCATGGTCTGATCCACATAATTCAAGCCTAATAGTGATAGCATGCATGAACATAATGAGAATAATCGGGATTGATAGCCAAATGATTGCGAAAGCTAAAATACGGATACTCTTGTACAAAGATTTTGTAGTGAGTCATAGTGCGTCGCTTGAGGACAAACAACGAATTTAAGTTGAAGGTGTTGATGCACCGTGGTTTCACCGTACTTTCAATGCTTTTTCCTTAAGTTTAGTGTGTGTCTAAAGCCTTTTTGTATTGATTTTTGATGTAGTTTTCTCTTTATTTGCAGGAAATCTGTCCAAGGGAGAACGCGGAGAATTTGAGCGAAATTGCAGAAGTGACCACCTACGGAGCCCACGACGGTCCATCGTGACTGTGACGGTCCGTAGGTGGCACCCGTCGTGAGAAGAAAATGGCTGCTGAAGCAAGTTGGGGAATTCTGACCAAGTGTGGGACTACGGAAGCTCACGACGGACCGTCATAGCCACGACGGTCCATCCTGTACATTCGTCAATACTAATAGAGAGTAGTCCCAGTACCCAACTTCAGAAGATTCTAAGTGTCGTGGAACGGAACGCCTCGACGGACCGTCGTGCTTACAACGGTCCGTCATACCTGTCCGTCGAGGGTAACAGAGAGTTGATGAAGAAAGCAGCAGAGATATGTGCTAAGTATGGAACGACGGAAGCCACGACGGTCCGTCACAAGGGTCGTCGACTCAGACGCGTTTTGGGTAGATTTTCCTTAAATAGATTTCCCTCTTTTATTAGGTTTTGTTTATTATAAATAGTTCGAAAAATCTCGTTTTTGGGGTTAGACCTTTGGATAGTTTTTAGTTTTATTGTTGAAGTATTGAGCTCTTGATTTTGAGATTTTATCATACTTTTCCGGAATCGATTGTTAGTGTTTTTGTGATTTATTCAAGTGAATTTCTGAATTTTCTTCATTCTCATAAAAGTAAGTGCATGAATTCTTATATTATCAATATGAATTGTGTGATTATTAGCATGGGTAACTAAACTCCATAACTAGGGTTGTGAAAACCATGGGTAAATAACAAGGTAAAATCTAACTAAAACAACAATTCTCGAATAATGTCTTGCATGTATTGATAATTCTTTCGTTTAGAAGTCTTTTTAACGGGTGGCCAACGTTAGAACTCGCCTTATTGCTACTTGCCGGACCAAGGAGGTAGATAATAAGAAAAGAATTATCGATGTAGATTTAGTGTATACTATCTAATAAGCTAGTGTTGGTTGGTGCGAAGTAACAACTAAGCCAAATATCGTTATGATGCTTAATATGAGGTAAAGGTAAGGTTTAGTAAAGCATACACACGTAGCCGGACCAAGGTGCGGAGTAAAATTTCCTAGTTGCCGGACCAAGAAATTAGGAATACATAGCTTACCACTTTGCATGCAAGATATTAGGAAAGGATTGTTATCGTTAAATTTACCGAGTTGTGGACCTATGGGGAACACTTAAGCCCTAGTTACTTTAATTACTTGATAAAAATCCAATCTTTGAACTTGTCATTTATTTACATAGAATTAGTTAATTATAGTTGTTAATCAAAAAACCCTTTAGTTATTTGTTTTCGGGAAATAATTGACTAAATAGAAGTAATAATAGAATAAAGTTAAGTCTGAACAATTTTTCTTGTGGGATCGACCCCAACCTCACTAGTTGGGTTCTTTACTTGATACGACCGTTTTACTTCTTTTCGACAAGTAAGTTTGAGCGTATCAACCCTGCCCTTTAAATTAGTTCTTTCCACAACTAATATAATATATGGTCACTTCTTCAATCTTTTGGGAAGTCACTCTAGGCACTGCTGGACCATGTGACTTTGGTTACTGGACTTGGGACCCAAGAATGATACTCTTTTCAATTCAATTTGTTTGTTTAGTTTTGATTTGATACGAAGTTCAACAAAATAAAGAGTATAATTTTTTAATTTTGTGATTTTAAACTAAAGATACATAGGATGTACCTAAATATCCTTTAATCCTATAATTTGAAATTAAGAAGTTCCAAAAAAAGAAGACGACATTTGTTTTTAAATGAACCAAAAAGAAAACCATTCAAACAAATTGAAATGGAAAATATGTATCTTCAAAGGTAAAGAACAGTTGATACTCCAATAAAAGTTTTTATTTCTTGTCACATGATAAGATTTGGTTAAGTATGAACTAATCTACAGTCTCAAACACTTCTAGAAACCCCCATCAAGAATGAAATACTTGGATGAAAATATTAAACCGTCTCTACATATTAGACAAACCACTGGGTTTCATGAAAATTTTTGAATGTAGTTGAAAGCTAACATTTTCTTCTACATCTCTGGTTTTCAGTATAATATCTAATTAGCCAACAAAGTTGAACTCTTTTGACCAGAAAATCCAACACATTTTCTTCCATTTGAGTGTTGTGTTTCCTGTCAACTGAAGGAATGATTTTCGACTAATCCAAATAAGTAGGCTTTTGTTCCTTTGGCGGAGATCAACAACTTATTGGACCCTATAAAATTGAACCTTTGCAAATACTATCAGCGTCATAACAATAAATAAAGTATGAGCATTACTTATTAGAATTAGCCTAATAACGGCAAAACATTGAGACTTCTTAATTGTTCGACAAATTTGAATATTACTTTCCAAAATTGACTGTCTAATACAAACAAACGCATGACGTAACTTGTATGTGTTTCTCTCTTTTTTAAACCTGTAAAGATTGGAACCTCACAATTCCTGCGAAATCAAGAAGAGTAACTGAAAACTCTTAATGCTAGCTTTGTTTTTCTTTTAATATCTGTAAGTTCAAGTCTTCTAATAAAGCGTAGAAGTGTTTTTTCCTAGACTCCATAATTCCCCATTACCATGGGATATTGGAACAAGAGAGTTATTAAATATACAAAATGACATCCATTTTAAATGGACTAAAATGAAAAGTAAAATATTTAAATTAAACAGAGCATTATTTCTCGCTTCAGGACCTCCGGCAGTGCCACTCTTGGCTGCATTATCACTGTTTAAACTGCTAGTAGTATTAGTTGCAAGAACCTTGGGGAATTAAGTACGAAAATTTTATTGTTTTTTGATGGTTAGTGTAATATGGGAAAGGATAGAGAGAATTGAAGTGAATGTTGTTGTACATTTCTCTATTTAGAAATACGACATCTACCAACACTGACCACATCATTAATAAGTTAGCTGGATCCGTTGAAAGCCAGCCATCATTGAAATTATAGTATAATATTTAGATTAAATTAGAAGGGTATGAAATGAGCTAAAAACTTGTTTAGTCTTTTAGTTTGGGGTGCCAATGTAGCATAGTTGCCTAGTCGTTTTTCCTCCAACGTATTACACTGTTTTTAGTGGAAACGGGCTCTTATAAACTCTCCCCGTCCATATGGTACTATGAGTGTACAACTACAATACCCTAAGAAGAGATTTTTCACTCTTCGAAGGGATTGTGAGTTACCCTACTCTATCTAAAATCGATAATGTTAGAAGTGTTGAGGTGGATAGGTTGATTGTGCTCTATCTAGAATCGACAAATAGCAGCTAGGGGCCAATGACGATATAATAATCATTCTAAAGCAAAAGTCTAGCTGAACTAAGTGATGTTGATTACTAATGGTACTCTATCAACTAGAACTAATCCTTCCTTTTTTCCTAACAAATTGTCGAACACATAGTGAGCCTGACAAACTTTGACAAATCAAATTCTTATATTTAATTTCTGAATAACTGTATATACATAATTTTATATCAATTATTCAAACAGCTTAGGACTCTATCGTATAACTTGCAATATCTATATGCAGAGGTAAACATGAGAAGTAGGCAAAGTAAATGTGTACCTTTCCAAAGTTTAGCGAAATCAAATTGTTGTAGTTAGAAATACGAGCAGTATCTCAAGTTAGCGCATCAGTGGTCAGCTAAATCAAAACATCCTTCGTCGTTCGGATTTGGCAAAAAAGACAAACTGGCATTTTTCAGAGTACAGAAGTAACAATTTAGAAGATCAGTCGGCAAGATTTTAGATCCACAACACGGAGCCCTTCCCATTGATGTTGAAAAGAATTTACAAATTTTAACCCCCTACAATCTCAAATGTGAAGTACACAGTAAGTATACAGTATTGTGTCCACAAGGAAAACAAGTTACATAAGTGACACTTCATGTTTATTGTCACCTCACCCACTACTGCGAAATGGCATTGTGATAAAAAAAAATCTAGTTTGGTCACAGACAATGATACTCAAATGAAACGGAAGGCATCCTTCGAGAATTTAAAGATATGGACCAGATTTAAGACTAAACGTCGGTATCAAGCTGATAGATAGAGATCTACTTGACCATATAAATAGCTGCATGTAAGCCTCCAAATTTTGTAGAACAGATTATTCATGTATCTCACCTTATCCCCTTTTGTATCATTGAGCATCATCAACAAAAATACTGACAAGGGTCAAAATTAGGTGTAATTTATTCTAGATACATCATATTCAAGTGGATTTGCATGTATGTAGGGTACATAGAGAAATCTCGCTTGTCAAACTCCTATGTGACACAAAGTTAAGAACACTACAACTTTCGAACTTAACTTTTTCAAACGCATAAAAAGGATAGGTCAGTTTTTGCTCTTGGTCAATGATATACCGTGAGTTTACGGTATGTCCAATGCATTTCACTTAAGAGTTGTGTGTGTCTAGAGACTTTTTGTATTAATTTTGATGGTTTTATATCATGTTTTGCAAGAAAGATGTCTAGGTGCGAAATTAAAGAGACAGCTGAAAAAGTGCAGAAAAAGGCATCCACGGAGGCAATCGACGGATCGTAGATCCATTGACGCCCCGTAGACGGGTATCGTACATGGGCAGCCCAGGCATTGGATGAAATCAGGGAAATCTAACCAAGTGTGGAACCAAGGCGAGCATTAACAGTCCGTCGATCAATTGACGAACCGTACTGGTAAACCGTAGAATGATACTGCGAGGGTTCCGGTACCTGATTTTTGAAGATTCTGTATGGAGTCACGAAGGGGCATTGATGGACCGTCGATTGATTGACGGACCGTACTTGTGGTCCGTCGTTTGATTCAGAGAGGGTATATTTTGGATGCTGAAATATTTTCTAAGTCCTGGCTGACGGAAGGGACTTACGGACCGTATATCCATTGACGGTCCGTAAGTCGGTCTCGTAGATTGAAAACACATGCCTGAACAAACTTTGCTTATTTTGTTTCCTTTTTAATTAGGAGTTAGTTTTCTATAAATAGGGTATGTAAACCTCGTGTTTGGGGTTGGCTTCGATTATTACTGTTCCAGTCTGAGACTTTGGAGATTAATTTTTGCAAACCTAAGCAACTATTGATTTCTTCGATGTTTTGGATGGCGAAAGGCGACAAGGGTCTGCCTTGCGCGAGGCGTTCGCCTTTTTGAAATGTGATACCAATTAATACCAAAAAGTTCAAATATTTAATTGCATATGGAAATAATCAAATTCTCAATAGCAATAACATATTAGCGAATATTGAACTTGAATGAGAAAAAAATCGAACAAAAGTCAAAACAGAAGAAGAAGTGAAGAAGAAGTGACTCTGAAGTCTGAAGAAAAGGAGGAAAAGAAACAGAAGAAATCTGAAGAAATATGTATTGGTTGGACTTTGGAGTAGCCGGAAAAGTTTGGTTGGTTGCCGGAGGAGTCTAGTCGAAAACCCTAAAATTACCTTTTTACTTTTAAAACCCTAGATTGGTCGCATTTTTTTAAGATAATACAAAAGATGACGCTTTTCCTGCCTTTCTTGCCTCTCGCATCTTGCCTTTTGTCACCATGTGTTGCCTTTTGGAGATCGCCTCGCCACAAAGCTAAAAAGGCGATGAACGGTGACCTTTCCTCGCCTCTCGCCATTGGCGACGAGGCAATCGCCTTTCACAACACTGGATTTCTTAAGTTGGTGTTGATATTCAAGTTGAAATTCCGGGTTTATTATTCCCATTACGTAAGTTCATAATTCTTTCATCTAAAATAATGAATTGATTATGGGTAACTAAACTCCACAACTACGATTGTGGGAAACATGAGTGATTAACAACGTATGAATAGTAATTAAGCAATTTTCAAACAGTGTTTTGCATGCATTGATAATTCTTTCGTTAAGAAGTCTTTTTAGCGGTTGCAAACGTTAAAACTCGCCTTGTTGCTACTTGCCGGACCAAGGAGGTACTTAATAAGAAAAGAATTATCAACATAGATTTAGTGTGATACTATATAATAGTCTAGTGTCAATTGGTGCGAGGGTGAAAACTAAGTCATACATCGATGTGATGTCTAATATGAGGTAAAGGTAAGGATTAGTAAATTATACACACGTAACAAGACCAAAGTGCGGGGTGAAATTGTCTAGATGTCGGACTAATGATTTAAAGATACATAACTTATCACTTTGCATGCAATACACTAGGAAGGGATTACTATTACTAGGATTACCGCGTTATGAGCTTGTGGGGAACACGTACACCCTAGTTACTTTCTCATCTTGATAACAACCGAAGTTAACTCTTGCTAACTTGATAACTACATAATCTTAGGAATTTGTGTCACAAACCCACCCTTTTCACTTGCTTGTTTCGGAAATACCTTAACTAAATGAATATAATTGTGGGTTAAAGTTAAGTCTAAACCATATTCCTCGTGGAATCGACCCCAACTCCCCATAAACCATCCAAATCCCTTTCCCCTAAATTCCAAATTCCTCTCTACCAAACCCTCCCCCATCTCATCTCCTCAAGTTCGGGTTAGGTGCGCGTAGGCAGCTTTTTGTGGTAGTGAGTCATAGTGCCATCACACAATCACACCGCTCCTCATTGCTTGTAAGGTAATAAGACTTCCCCTCACTTTGAATTTTGATTCATAGATTGAATATAGGAAGTCGGGAGTCGAATCTTGACCTTGGGGGGTTGTTTACTGAAAAAGCATGCTATAATTAAAATTTTGAACACCCTTGGTACGATGGATAGTGATTGTGTCTAATTCTATTACCCGTAAAATGTGTGTTTAAGTCTAAATGTAAGTTCCAACTTAGGGTTCCATAGTTTTTATGAAATAATTGTAAACATTGATGAATTGGAACCCTAAGAATGACAAAGTAGCATAGTAAATGTTGAAATGCATGAGTAGACTAGGAGAGTGTTGAAAATGATCACAAAATTGGGACTTTGATTTGAAAGAGATCTGCAATCTGGCACAGACCTCATCCACGAGACCCCGTCTACGGACCGTCGATTGGGTCCGTGGATTGATACACAAACAAATCTCACTAAGTGTTAAACAAAGGAGGTAGACTACGGTCCATCGATTGATCAACGGACCATTCTGTACACCCGTCGTTTCCATCAGAGACCAATACTTTTGGCCCTCTGCTCCAGGGAGGGGTTCCACGAACCGCAGATCAGTCTACGGACCGTCAACTCCCACCGTCAATGACAGTTGAAGCCACCGTCTAAAAAAAATCTTTGGTTTTGTTCACTCTTGTTCTAAAATTATTTCGAGTGTGTTTTTAGTTCGTTTTGGTACTAATAACCCTTCCATAGGTACTATGGCACCCAAGAAGCAATTGGTGTACACAAAAAAGGGAAAATCCAAGTCGGCTACCCCGACTCTCCGGTTGATCAACGAAGGCACAGATGCGGAAAAGGACCCAGCCTACATTCCTCCTAACACAAGGACCTCACCCACTGCACCCCTGGTCACTAAAGGCACCCCCGAAAGGTGAACCCCGACGTAGTCACTGATCAGGTCACCAACTAGGACTGCTTCTAGTTCTGAGGGTGGATCAACATCTGGCTCCGAGTCGGCCAACATTTCAGGCTCTGGGTCTGACCATTCTGCAGGGTCCAAGTCGGCCCAAGCTTCAAGCTCCAGTTCTAAAGGAGCCACAGGGTTAGGTAACCATGAATAAGAAGCCTCGACTGATGAGGCTACTAGCTCGGAAGCAGCACCAGCACAAAGAAACGATGATCCTCCTCCCGTGGCCGGCGAGCTAAATAGATGGTGTGTCGAGGGTCAATGGCAGATTTATCGAGATGTCAAGATGCTAAATGATAAGGAGATGATTTCCCGATTGATCACTGAGGAGTGTCGAGTCCTCATAGGGAGCTTACATACAATGCCAAAGGTACACCTGTTGTTCAACCTCCACAAGTGCGACTGGATGGCGCGGGACCTTGGTACATATAGTGAGGAGATTGTGCGGGAGTTCTATGCTTCCTATGCTGCCACTCTCTGAGGGTCGATTCCCAAGCGGGCCAAGCCCGCAAAATAGGACCCTCTCACTTACGCCATGGTCCGAGGTTGTTGGGTGGACATCTCCAACGCCACCATCCGATGATTTCTATACGGCCCTACCACTGGTCTAGATTGGGCCCTAAACACCACAATGTTCGATTATAGGTGGGACATAGTTCGGGGTGGTGACTTTCACAGGAGTGCTGAGAAGCGGGAGGCTGTTAAGTTGTGGTTAGCCCAATACATAGTTGCGGATGGCGAGCGTGCAGAGTGGGTCACAGCACCCTGAGAGGGCATCAGAAAGGTCATGCTAAACTTTGTGGCCAAATTCTTCTGGTTTTGGTGCGGAACAGAGTCTCACCCACGAAGGCCGACAACCAACTCACATGGGACAGGGCAGTCATGGTTGCAGCATTAGAAGTTGGGTTGGAGATTAATTTTGCTCGGATGATGCTGGCAGAGATTCACGAGAGGGCATTCAAGACCTCCACGACTTACCTCTTTTCTTGTTTGATTTTTTCATTTGTGCAGGGATTTTGGAGTGCCGATCTTGCAGTGTGATAGACTGATACACCCAACTGTGACATTGGATAGAGGCCTCATCAAAGGTGAGGCTAATGTTGGGGAACCTTGCAGAGAGCCCTAGGTTAAGGTCCCTCCCTTGGGTGCAAATCTTGCCGATATGGTGGAGCATGCACAAGGCGATGATCCAATCATACCAAATGACACCGACACTGCTCCTGCCTCCTCTTCTCATGCCGCTAGTAAGGCACCCCAGCTCGTCCAGGTCCACACCACCGACAGCAGCTGATGTTATCCCATTGGCCGGTGTCCAGAAATTTGAGGCATAGATGGCCACTTTGCTGCACCATATACAACCGTGGATGCAGAAATCCATAGCAGAGTCTGAGACCCGAATAGAAAAAATGGTGGCTAAGGAGACAGAGCAGCAGATACAGGCAGTCCACAAATGCCTTGATGCATTTGAGTTGAAAGTACAGGCACGACCAGTCCCCACCACGGACCTTGCCTCCATTCGAACGGAGTTGGCGAGTCTCCAAGCTGATGTAGATACCATCTTTGATATGTGTGGCTGAGCCAGCATGCACCGACGGAGTTTTCTGAGGATACCGCCATTTGAGCCTTGTTCAAAGGCACCTACAAAGACACAGTCTGATCCCACTCGTGCTCGTGGCAAGAGGCACCGATCTAGTCGCCCCGCTTAGGCCTTTAATGAGGCTCGAGCTAGAAAAAGGGAGCATACGCAAGAGGAGTAGGCTAAGAGGGCCTCCATACTAGATGAAGAAATGCGCCAGAGGAGGGTGCGTGAGGTTGCTGCTAGGGCATCAAATTTTGGGCCAGTAAGATGTGAGTGCTACTGATGGTGCAGACAAAGTAGCAGATGGCACTACTGATGGTGCCATCCTTGTTGATGCGGGCACTACTAAGGGTGATCCAATTGTTTGATCCAGTGGGCTCCTGGAAACCAAACCCACCCGCTTGTTGATAGATCTTTGTCACGGTTTGCTTCACCAAATCCATTACTCTTTTATGTTATTTTGTGCATTGGGGACAATTGCACTCTCTTTTGTTGGGGGTGGGGTAAATGGATTGTGAGTGATAGGGTGAAGTCTGAGTAACCCAACTCACGATCCTCTCTTGGGTTTTCTTGCCTGTGTTCTTTTGTTCTTTTTCCCCAAGAGACTGCTCAAAATTTCTGTTGAACCGACATGCATTAGGATTGTATGTGTAGAAGCAAGAAAGATTGAAGCATGATGGCTTGTGACAAATGAGACTCGTCCAAAAGTTGTGATATGTGCTTGAATTTGTAGGCTAAGATAAGTTGAATATATTGGCTGTAAATATGACATCATAATGCACCAACTGCATGACCCGAGAGTAAAACTTAAACGGGGTAATCTGATAATTAGATAGTGGAACGATGTGCCAAGTGAGTGAGAATAATTGATTGTTCAACAGTTGGTGCCACACTAGAACTTGCCCGGATAGTCCTGCTAAGATAATCTACTCTAGAGGCTAGAAAGTGATCATAGGCCAATGTTCGGAATAGTCCTCAACTAGCTTAAAAGAGTCCGACCAAATGAAGTGAATATTCCCTTTGATCCAAATACTTTGAGCCTAAAATATACCATTTCTTTCTAACTCCCTAATTCACCTTTCTAGAATCTAATGTTTTGGCCCCAGTCCCTCCTTGGACATGTGCACCTCGACTTAGGCCAAAAGCCTAAGTTGAGGGTGGCTAATGCAAACTAAAGTGACCTCATTCTTGGCCCTGACCCAACATTGGGTATTGTCCAGCTCGACTCATGGAAAAACTATAAGTTGAGAGTAGCTATGAAAGAGAAAACTTAAAAGAAAAATGGGTATGAAAAGAGTTTGGTGTTGAAAAGAAAAGAAAAGTGAAAAAGAGGATGTGACTTTGTGAAAGTAAAAGGAAGAAATGCATGAAAAAGAAAGAAAGTGAAAAATAAAAGAACTGCAAAGTTGAAAGTCACATATGTGGTTTAAAGGAATCAAAGGAAAGAAGAGAGAAAGGAAGGATGTCGAAGATAAGGCGAAAAGAGGTAGAAGGCCAAATGTAATGTCAAGAGAGCAGAAAGTCACTAAATGTACCCAAATGTACCACAGCTGACCTTGAGCCTACGTTACAAGCTAAGAAAGTCCTATAGTGATCCTAAAGTCTAGTTTGGAGAGTCTAAGCAGTGAAAATAAGGGCAAGACTATGGCATCGAGCACTAAGTGTACTTGAACTTACTTCTGAGCGTGAGTGTTTAAATAAATTCTTGTACATAAAACAATACTCATTCTGTGAAAATGGAGGATTTCGTTTGAAGTGAGGGCACTAGTTACATTGTTGGAGAATCGGTACCTCGGTGATAGGAAAATAGTGAAGGTGGTTGTTGAGTGGTCAATCGGTGTTATGATCTGCATGAGTTAGCTTGTCGAGTCTGAGACATAGATTTTCACTCAAACAAGGGAGAGCCGGGATAGATAGTCATGTGATTGCTTGAGCTTGAATTGCCTGCTTCTATACAAGTGTCGTTAAGAGTCGTAGTGTGCCGCTTGAGGACAAACAACAAATTTAAGTTGAGGGTGTTGATATACCGTGACTTTACGGTATGTCTAATGCATTTCACTTAAGAGTTGTGTGTGTCTAGAGCCTTTTTGTATTGATTTTGATGGTTTTGTATCATGTTTTGCAAGAAAGATTTTTAGGCGCAAAATTAAAGAGACAGCCGAAAAAGTGCAAAAAAAGGCATCCACGAAGGCAATCGACAGATCGTAGATCCATTGACACCCCGTAGACGGGTATCGTAGATGGGCAGCCCAGGCATTGGATGAAATCAGGGAAATCTGACCAAGTGTGGAACCACAGCGAGCATTGATGGTCCGTCGATCAATTGACGGACCGTACTGATAAACCGTAGAATGATATTGCGAGGGTTCTAGTACTTGATTTTTGAAGATTCTAAGTATGGAGTCACAGAGGGGCATTGACGGACCGTCGATTGATTGACGGACCGTACTGGCGGTCCGTCGTTTGGTTCAGAGAGGGTATATTTTGGATGCTGAAATATTTTCCAAGTCCTGGTTGACGGAAGGGACTTACGGACCGTAGATCCATTGACGGTCCTTAAGTCGGTCTTGTAGATTGAAGACGCGTGCCTGAACAAACTTTCTTATTTTGTTTTCTTTTTAATTAGGAGTTAGTTTTCAATAAATAGGGTATGTAAACCTCGTTTTTGGGGTTGGCTTCGATTATTATTATTCTAGTAAAGAAAAAACAGTAGAAAACTGTGACCTGTACAGCCGTTCAATGTAGATTGAGCAGCAATTTCAGCAACACAACACCCAAAACGAAGGAAAAGCACAGGGAAGAAGCATAACATGGAAAAAAATTCAAATTTTAAACCCACCACAATCTCAAATGTGAAGTACACAGTAAGTATAATACCCAGCACAATTTCAAATGTAAAGTAATAATCTGAAAATATAACTTGTCATCAAAAGAAGAATGAAAAAGCATGTAAAATGTAAAAGGAATGGCAGAAATTGGGGAGAAGTGAAAAGTTTCCTAGGGAAAAGGCACTGCATACACGTGTAGAGTAACGAAGAGACCCACCAAATCAGATAAAGTAGTAAGTGAAGGTTAAATTTCATACTAGAAACAAGTTTCTCTGTTTGTAATTAATTCTCAAAATTTCACATGTATTGCATATTATCTAAAACTCAAATACAATCACAGAAAAGGTGAAGCTACTGACCGGCGAATCTCAATGTGCTCAATCTCGCCGGAAAACGAGAAGAACTCGCGAACCTCTCTCTCAGCTGCCAGATCTGATACATTACCTACTCGTACTGTTCTTACCTCCTGAAAGTACATACAGAAGAAAAATTCAATTCATCACTGAGAGAAAACAAAGAGATAGAAGATAAAAATTGGAAGAAAAAAAAAAAGGAGAACTCACCTGCATTATTGAGTTTAAAATCTATATCTCTCGGCTTTGTTTTGCTGTGAGCCTGAGTGGAAGAGGAGAAGATATAAATGTGACAGCTGAGAATGTAACTGTTGTAGTTGTATTTGGAAGAATATTAATGAAAATAGCCTTGCTTTTTCCCTAAAATATCGGCTTTGACATTCATCACTGTCGCTTTGCTAATTATTGAAGATTCCGCCTGCGGTCAGCTCAATGTGGACTCTATTAGGCATACTAGATATGGTCCCGTGCAAGGAACGGGCTTGAACCTGACATTATTGTTTGTTAGGTCGTTTAATTTGATAAAATATAAGGAGGATATAAAGATGCAATATACATCAAAGAATGTCTTAAAAAGCTAACTTAAAAGATTAACTCCCCAATTTGAAGTCTTAAGTTAAATTTGAAAGCTAAATAGCTATTCAACTCTTCTCCCCAAAAATAATAGAAGTCATCTTAAAGCTAGTGTAATATTGATCCGCCAATTAGTGTATTTTAAAAAAAAAAAAAAAGAAGCATCTGGAGTAGCCAACTTCACAAATTGCAGCACCTGTTGCATGTAATGACACCAGATGGTTTTACATCCATGAGTTGTCTTATCAGCATCAAGTTGTTCAAACATCTTGCATTCTTCTTGTCCTCTGCATCAACATTTGCTTCATGTCTAATGAGGAAAATAGTTACTATCTAGTAAAATCAAATCTAAAAAATACTTTAAGCTACTGAGACTATTGTTTTAATACAGGAAATACCAACTAGGAAAAGTTGAAAATATTTCTCCTGCCAACATGGATAAGTGAAAAATCACACTTTAATTTCGAAGTGTTAATCATGGTTTATCTACAAATCTTAGTTTAATTTGTCTGCAGTCCCCTTTTGTCACACTGAGCATGTTATGCACAGTTCTATATCAAAGTAAAATCAGCATTGCTACCTGGATCCTTAATAAATTTTATACTATATTCCGTAGGAGTTACATCACGTCACATATACCTAGTTGCTCCATTCTCAAATGATAACATTCACGTCATGGTCCAAGCAATATATTTTTCCCTACTGTTAGACGAAAGTTCAAACAAATAGCAGTAAATAGCAGCTGGCGTTGTTACAAGAAAATTCAGCAAGCAAAGTTCACACATAAATTAACTAACCAGCTAAATAAAAATTAACTTAATGGAATATAGGGCATATGAAACAGTCAATTATTAAATGTTGAGCACTTGCTTCGAGAGGAGCATAATGAGATGACTTCCCAATGAACGCCGACCAGTTACTGACCTTTCTTGTACTTGTCCGTGTAAATAAAACACTAGCTTTGCGTAGACACAGCAATAGCTCTACGGGCACCTAATTTGGGTTTGATAGTGAACTAATCTTTTCTATATCCAACCACCATCCAGAGGAAGAAATCAAAGATATAAGTTCGTTTCACACAGAGCCAAGTTTCGGTTGGATGGGTTGCTTCTAGGAAGTGCACCCTGCCGTTTAAATTAGTTCTTTCCACAACTAATATAATATATGGTCACTTCTTCAATGCTTTTGGGAAGTCACTCTAGGCACTGCTGGACCATGTGACTTTGGTTACTGGACTTGGGACCCAAGAATGATACTCTTTTCAATTCAATTTGTTTGTTTAGTTTTGATTTGATACGAAATTCAATAAAATAAATAGTATAATTTTTGAATTTTGTGATTTTAAACTAAAGATACATAGGATGTACCAAAATATCATTTTATCTTATAATTTGAACTTAAGAAGGTCCAGAACATTTGTTTTTAAATGAACTAAAAAGAAAACCGTTAACAAATTGAAATGGAAAATATGCATCTTCAAAGGTAAAGAACAGTTGATACTCCAATAAAAGTTTTTATTTCTTGTCACATGATAAGATTTGGTTAAGTATGAACTAATCTACAGTGTCAAACACTTCTAGAAACCCCCACCAAGAATGAATACTTGGATGAAAATATTAAACCGTCTCTACATATTACACAAACCACTGGGTTTCATGAAAACTTTTGAATGTAGTTGAAAGCTAAACATTTTCTTCTACATCACTCTGGTTTTCAGTATAATACCTAATTAGCCAACAAAGTTGAACTCTTTTGACCAGAAAGTCCAACACATTTTCTTCCTTTGAGTGTTGTGTTTCCTGTCAACTGAAGGAATGATTTTCGACTAATCCAAATAAGTAGGCTTTTGTTCCTTTGGCGGAGATCAACAACTTATTGGACCCTATAAAATTGAACCTTTGCAAATACTACCAGGGTCATAACAATAAATAAAATATGAGCATTACTTATTAAAATTAGCCTAATATCGGCAAAACATTGAGACTTCTTAATTGTTTGACAAATTTGAATATTACTTTCCAAAATTGACTGTCTAATACAAACAAACGCATGACGTAACTTGTATGTGTTTCTCTCTTTTTTAAACCTGTAAAGATTGGAACCTCACAATTCCTGCGAAATCAAGAAGAGTAACTGAAAACTCTTAATGCTAGCTTTGTTTTTCTTTTAATATCTGTAAGTTTCAAGTCTTCTAATAAAGCGTAGAAGTGTTTTTTCCTAGACTCCATAATTCCCCATTACCATGGGATATTGGAACAAGAGAGTTATTAAATATACAAAATGACATCCATTTTAAATGGACTAAAATGAAAAGTAAAATACGTAAATTAAAACAGAGCATTATTTCTCGCTTCAGGCCCTCCGGCAGTGCCACTCTTGGCTGCATTATCACTGTTTGAACTGCTAGTAGTATTAGTTGCAAGAACCTTGGGGAATTCAGTACGAAAATTTTATTGTTTTTTGATGGTTAGTGTAATATGGAAAGGATAGTGAGAATTGAAGCGAATGTTGCTGTACATTTCTCTATTTAGAAATACGACATCTACCAACACTGACCACATCATTAATATAAGTTAGCTGGATCCATTGAAAGCCAGCCATCATTGAAATTATAGTATAATATTTAGATTAAATTAGAAGGGTATGAAATGAGCTAAAAACTTGTTTAGTCTTTTAGTTTGGGGTGCCAATGTAGCATAGTTGCGTAGTCGTCTTTCCTCCAACGTATTACACTGTTTTTAGTGGAAACGGGCTCTTATAAACTCTCCCCATCCATATGGTAATATGAGTGTACAACTACAATACCCTAAGAAGAGCTTTTCTACTCTTCGAAGGGATTGTGAGTTACCCTACTCTATCTAAAATCGATAGTGTTAGAAGTGTTGAGGTGGATAGGTTGATTGTGCTCTATCTAGAATCGGAAAATAGTAGCTAGGGGCCAATGACGACATAATAATCAGTTTAAAGCAAAAATCTAGCTCAACTAAGCGATGCTGATTACTAATGGTACTCTATCACCGAGAACTAATCCTTCCTTTTTTTTCGAACAAATTGTCGAACACATAGTGAGCATGACAAACTTTAACAGTGATAATCCGAAAATATAGTATAAAGTAAAGAAACAGTAGAAAATTGTGACCTGGTAACTGTACAGCCATGGAATGTAGATTGAGCAGCAATTTCAGCAACACAACACCCAAAACGAAGGAAAAGCGCAAGGAAGAAGCATAACACGCAAAAGATTTCAAATTTAAACCCACCACAATCTCAAATGTGAAGTAATAACTTGTAATCAAAAGCTTGCAAGGAATGGCAGAAATTGGGGAGAGAAGAAGAAGTGAAAAGTTTTCCGAGGAAAAGCCACTGCATACACGCGTAGAGTGAAGGTTAAATTTCATATTAGATTTTATTATTATTTCATCCTTGATTATATATTTTTTTTAAAAAAAAAAAGTTTTAACTTTTTAATCATGTAAAATTTCATATATTAAAATAAATATAATTTTGAAATAAAAAAAAATTATCTTCTTGATTATGTAAGATTTCATTTATTTTGAAATGGAGTGAGTATTACAAAACAATTTAAACATTGTGAATTTCCACATTTTTTTCATTTTTTAAATTCGTTCAACACTCATTAAAATGAAGGTTATTATTGACTATTCTTACTCATTTAACGATCATTAATATGATATTAAATAAATTTTATATTATATAAATTTAGATTAATCACATCTTATATAGATGTGTGAGAATTTGTTTTTTTATTTGTTCTACTATATTATTATAAATGTTTAATAATACTTGTTCAGTTTATAAAATTAATGAATAATTTATTACTTTGTGTCTATTTTATCCTTATTATGATGAATAATTATTGTTGGACAAAAATTAATGAACACGCGTGACCTCGATTATAGTATGGCAAAATTAAAATACTTCCTCTGTTTATTTTTACTTGTCATTTATTTCTAAAAATAAATTTTTATTTTTATTTGTCAATTTTAATATATAAAAAAAAAGAAAATAACATTTTTCATGTTTTATCCTCAATATTAAATAGTTATTTTTCAAATCTTAATAAGAAACATTGTTTAATAAAGTGACAAATAAAAAAGAAAGAGGAATAGTAACGCCAGCTCTAAAAGTTAATGTTGCTTTGCTCAATTTAATTTATAGACAGCTCAAATATATATTTCTCGATTTAGGACACGCTGCAAAATACTCACAGTCCATCTTTATTTATCTAATATGCTAAAAAATAATTGGTAAATATTTTTTTATTTTAAAATAATTGAATTATTGAGACACTTTTTAAATTTTAGATATAATCTTTTAAAATATTTTTTCACTTTATGTCCTATCTTTTCTTCTAAAAAGTGTGAAACACCTCAAAATTTTAATGAATATGGAATAGAGTGAGTACTGATTAGTTTTTCTTTACTATTGTATACTTTACATATTTGATTATTGATATGTATTATTTGAATTTATAACCTCTCTACCATTCAACGTACAAATAATGGAGTAACATATACACCATCCTTGATCTCTAGAATCTCCACTTAAGATTATATTAAATAATGTTATTATAAGTTTATACTCATTACTAAATATAGTTTGTAAAAGCAACAAATAATATAAACCACTAATCAAAAATAAATGAGTAAATAGCCAAAAAGCCCCTCTAATATATTACTCAATTCTCAACTACACACTTATACTTCACGTGAATCCTATTACCCCTTTGAACATTTTAAAAGTATTATATATACCCGCTTAAAAATTCACGCTCAAATTTGTATCAAAAATTAAGTGGCACGCGCTTGCCACATAATTTACCTTTTAAAAAATTAAAAAAATATTATTATTTCCTTTATTTTACTTTTCCTTTTATATTACCCCTTTTCTCTTTCCTTTCTTGCTCATTTTTTTTTTCTTTACTTTGATGAAACGATTTTCGAACTAGCAAAGCAAGCTCAAATTTAGAAACCCTTGAGTGAACTTTTTTTCATAAATCTTATGTACATCAATTGAAAATTCTTCATGATTTTTGTTCAATAAAACAAAGGTCTAACTCATCGGTGGCCCCTTAAACTTGGCAACAATTTTCACTTAGACACTTTAACTATGTTCATTTTAGACACCTCATGTCAGATTATATGGTGGATTGGATGCCTAATTATCATGCCAACTCATTAAAAGTCTATTATATTAAAGAGAAAAAATTAAAATTAAAATACATGACAAAGTAACCAATGAAAAAATGACATGTGGTCTTTTTATGCCTAAAAATAAATAAAATACTTGTCAAATTTAAAGAAAAATGCAAACCCCCACAACTTCCTCTGTCATCTTCCCCATTCATCTTCTCCATTGTATTGCTTCATTTTTATTATTTTTTAGCTTTATCTTTTTTGTCATAAAATCACACCCACGCAATCTACTCTATCATATTCCTTCATTTTCATTATCTTTTCTATCACACCCACAACCACACAACCATCTTCACCGTTTTATTCCTCTTTTTCATGATTTTTTTTTGTCATAACCCCATTCATTGCACCCTTCCTTCCATTTCTTCATTTGATTTAGGGTTAAAAGGTGCAAATCTATAACAATAATGGTTTATATTTTTAAGACTGCAGGCTTTTTTTCTTTAATTTTGTGATACTTGTAGTTCAATTAGGGGCTCAAGATTAGTGAGATTAACATTTACATAGTAAAAATATTTTTTTTTTGCTTCTATTTTAGGATTATTGTGGGTGAACTTTACATGATTTGGGGTGTTATTGATATGAGTTCGACTTATTGTTTCTTTTTTAGTCTATCTGTGTTTGTAGTGCGAAATTGAAATTGAAATTGAAATTATTATAACAAAAGGTTTAAGATTTAACCTCTATTGAAGTACTTTAAGCTTTGAGAAATAATGGAAGAGATAGTGACTATAAAATGAGAAAGAAGAAGAGAAAAAATAAAATAAACTAAATAAGTCTCTCACGCGTCAATAGCGAGTGTATAACACTCACTTTGCCATGTCAGCTGAAAATGTCAAAATGACACAACAGCCTGACATGAGGTGTCTAAATGAACAAAGTCTAGTTAAAGTGTCTAAGTGAAAATTGTTGTCAAGTTTAGGGGGTCACCGATGGGTTAGAATTCAAAAAGCTCGATTGATCGTAAAAAGATTTACCATTTGGGGGGTGTTTGGTATGAAGGATTTCCAATTTTCTCATGTTTGGTTGGGTCAAATGTTTTGGAAAATGTTTTCTAAATCAACTCATTTTCCTCAAATTTAAGGAAAATGACTTCCCTTCAAAACTTAAGGAAAACATTTTCCAAAACTCTCTTCCAACCTCCCCTACCCCCACCTTACCAGCCCCTAACCCACCCCTCTACCAGCCCTCCCACCCCACCCACCCACTCCTACCAGCCTCCCCACCCATCCACACACCCTACCAGCCCCCAACCCACCCCCTATCAGCCCCCCTACCCTCATAAAAAATTAAGTTATTTTTTAAAAAGTTATTTTCAACTTCAAAATTTTATTTTTTCACCCCTATCCTCGACCCTCCCATCCACCCCCTACCACCCCCATCCCCAAAAAAAATAATTTAAGTTTGTTTTTAAAAATATTTTCAACTTCAAAAATTTATTTTTTCACCCCTACCCTCGACATCCACCCACCCACCCCTACCAGCCCCCCCCCAAAAAAAAATATATATTTATGTTAAATATTTTAAACTTCAAAATTTCATTTTTTTCATCCCTACCCTCGGACCCCCACCCTACAACTACCCCCTACCAGCCCCCCCCCCAAAAAAAATGATATTATTTTTAAAGAAAAATTCAACTTCAAATGTTAATTTTTTCACCCCTATCCTCGAACCCATCCATCCACCCACCCCCAGCCCCCACCACGAAAATTTTTTTAATTAAGTTTTTTTTTTATAAAAAATTCAACTTCAAAAATTATTTTCTACTCTAGTAAAAAATAAACGGAAAAGGGCCTAAAATACCCTTGAAGTATTGAAAAAGGTACACAACTACCCCTCATCCACCTATTGGCTCCAAAATACCCTCCTAATACACCTATTGGCTCACAAATACCCTCCCCATCCACCTTTGAGTCCAATTTTAGCCACTTCATTAACGGAGCACCATTTAAAATAATTAAATAATCCTTTTAATTATGTGGCACTCAACCATTGGTTGTATTTTAATTATTTAATATAATTTTAAACCCACCCATTTTTAACCAAACCCGTCTCAATACTTCCCGTCCGACCCAATACAAAGAACCCATCTAATTAAAACAACCCTAAAACCTTATTCCCAAATAAACAATCCATCTCCGCCAACCAAGTTCTTGAATCAACGAAAGGTGGATGTGAAATATTTTAGGACTTCAAATTGAACTTCTCAAATCTTTATATTCGTAAATAACATTTAGTTAATTGATCCAATATCATCTTTTACACCTTTTTTTTTGGAGAAACAACAAAGCAATCTTCCACTAATTAATTAAATTAAAACGTTTAGTTATTCATCTTGACAGCATGTACTCTATTGTGTATGTCCAACGTGTGTGAGAGAGGGAGGGAGATTAATAGAATGAAAACGTTAATACTCTCTTTAATAAATGCACACAAATTTATTGGAACAATACTAATAAAACATCCAACTTTCATTGATTCAAGAACTTGGTTGGGGATATGGAGTGTTTATTTTGGGAACAAGGTTTTAGGGTTGTTTTAATTAGACGGATTCTTTGTATTGGGTCGGGCGGATTTATTTAAAAATAGGTGGACTTAAAATTATATTAAATAATTAATTTACAACCAATGTTTGAGCGTCACATAATTAAAAGGATTATTTAATTATTTTAAATGGTGCTCCATTGATAAAGTGGCTAAAATTGGACCCAAAGGTAGATGGGGAGGGTATTTGTGAATCAATAGGTGGATGTGAAGGGTATTTTGGAGCCAATAGGTGGATGAGGGGTAGTTGCGTACCATTTTCAACACTTCAAGGGTATTTTAGGCCCTTTTCCGAAAAATAAAAGATATTTCTCAAAAATATTTTTCATTCAAAAACCAAACATTAAAATATTTTTCCGAAAAATATTTTCTACTCACCAACCAAACATGAGAAAATAAGTCAAATATCTACTTGTTTTCCAGAAAAATATTTTCCATGGAAAACATTTTCCTTCATACCAAACACACCCTTGATGTTATTTTATAGGATATGCAATGAATAGTCTGCATTGAAGCTTAGTGATGAACACAAAAGAGTGATAGTTTTCAATATTTGGAGACTTTATATTTAATTTTTCAAAGTGAGTTTTCAATTTTGGTTGAAAATTATTGAGAGTTTAGCAACTTTAAAGATGAAGTGGTTGGGTTATGATAATATAACTAATGAAATTTATAAATTTTTAGGATAACATAACTAAGGAAATTTATAAATTTATCTCAAGGGTTCCTAAATTTCTCCATTGATGACAGTAAAATTTGATCCTTTTGACTTTCGATTTTAATTTTAATTTTAATTTTAATTTTAATTTTAAGTTATTTTCAAATTTTCAAATGAATCTACTGTGAAAAAATTGTGATTTGAGGATGAAAATCCGCTTAATGGTGGGAGGCTGACGAGGGATTTAGTGGTGGAGCTGAGTTTCCGTCGGTGCTGCTACTATGTTGAAGAGAAAAAAAAAAGGTAAAAAAAAATTGAAACTGAAAAGAAACTTAAATTTTTTTTATAAAAAAAATAGAAACCCTCTATAAAGTATAAACTAAAAAATAATCTAAAAATTAAAGTTTTAATTATTATTTTTACTTCCCACTCTCTCAAAGAGAGTGAACTACACTTTCTTTGTCACCTCATCATTCAAGGAGCAAATAATTCTATTTTAAAATAGTTTAAAGAGTAATAGGACTCTCGTAAAGTATAAATATATAGTTGAAAATTAAATAATAGATTAGAGGTTCTTTCGGCTATTTTCTCAAAATAAATTGATAGTGAAGCATTGAAAAGTCTTAAAGATTCTCTTAGCAAAAATAAAGATGCTTCCTATGTTATCCACAATGCATTGATATAATTTCATGAAATTATTTTATGTGAAGTTTTTACATTAGTGGTTCCTATTATTCTTTGCATTCACAAATTATTTATAATAATGAGTGCAAAATTAGTACTATCATAAATAAAGATATTGGATACGGATGTAATTTTGTTAATTGAATATATTCCAGTCGTCAAATGTGGTTATATATAACCTTACAAAAAGAAAATAATAAAAAAAATTTATATATATAGTACAATTACAAAAGCTCGGGTAAGTCCGGACCCAACATATATTAGTTTATTTTGTTTTAATTTATATGATACTGATAGAATTAGAAGAGTCAGTTAAATTTTTAAATATTTTTTATTATCAATTATTTTATAATATTTGTAACGTACTTTTTAAATAATATTTGTGGTACATATGAAGTTTTGAGAGTTAATTATTTTTTGTAATATATTTTTAATATATTTTTAGTTATTAATTATAGTGATCTATGTAACTATGTGACACGTGTGAAAATTTAAATATTTTAAGTACATAATTTTTAAATAATATATGTTATTTTCCTTGTTTCAATCTATGTAGCACATGTACAATTTTGAGAGCTAATCAACTTTTTAATATGTTTTTAAATACTTTAAATTGTGATTTCTAATACTCCTAACATAATTTTCAAATTATATATGTTACTATCTCTGTCCCCATTTATGTGACGTAAGCAAAATTTTGAAAGTTAACCACATTTTCATATTTTTTTCCAAATATTTTAAGTTTGTTAATTATTGTGATTTATAGTACTTTCAATGTAATTTTCAAATAATATATGTTACTCCCTCAATCTCAATTATACAATATAGATCGAATTACGAAAGTTAACCAATTTTTTTAATATTCTATCTTGATTTTTAGAATTATTTTTATAGATACGGAACATATAAAAAGTTATCTTAAATTAATTAAAACGTGAAAAGATAGTAGTTTATTGTACTTTCAACATTATTTTTTCTGAAGTCCAAATATTATAGTCATATAATTTATTTTTTTCAATTTCATATTAATAACTAGTAAATTTAGCCGCGCTTCGCACGATCATAAATAAATAGTTTAATTTGTAAAAAAAAGAATTATGCTAAAAGTTTTGTGAAGGTTCTTTGTTGTGTTTAATCCAAATATATCATATTTGAAGTCTTAATCAAGTTTATGTACTATTTAAGTTTTTGTATCGGTTGTAATTTTAGATCGCTTAAGCTAAGAGTTTACATTCAATAATCTCATCCTATAATTTTATTGGATATGTGTATCCCATGATTTTATAATTTTATACAATTTATTTAAATCTATCTTTTATTCTTCGTATGCCTTTTGTATGTTTGTATCTTTCTTGCAAAATTAAAGAATTTAAATCAAATAAACTTGTAAATTTTGAAAGCTCAGAACATCAAAATGTCATTATCCTCCTTGTTCATCAAATCAAAATATTTTTTAAATATATATTATGGTTCAAGTAAGATCAATTACAGTTTTATAAAATTACTCTTTTCCTCCAAATATTGTAGTTTCTTACTACGTTTTTTTTAATGTTCATATTCTTCGAAAGTTATTCAGTAATGATGAATCAACTCTCTTTTCACCTCTCACTAATCTTAGCTTGTGAAATATTTTGTAAATAACTTTCTATCTTGACTAATTTTTACTACAAATATAATATACTTATAAATTTATATAAAAAGAATAGTTGAGAGACATATAACCCCAATTACACAAAGAATATAAAGTATTTGAAGAAATTATTATTTGAAACAATCTCTTTATACTTTATCAAAATGCATATAACAAATTTGAGAAAACTTTTTAAACAAACTTTATCAAAATCCCCATAGCAAGAAAGTTGAGTCCTTTTTTATACCTTTTTTTTTATCAAAAAGTTTATTATTGTAGCATATGCATACAAATTATATTATTTATTTTGAGATGAGGAAAATATCAAATTTTATTAACTAGTCATGCGCATTCAAAATATTAAGATAATCATACTTTGTCAATTTCTTTTATTTTTTTAATTCGTAAATTAAATATGAATCTAGTACATCACGATTATTTCTATTAAAGCTAGGATATTATCCTGACAAACAAAATGTCAAATTACTATATTTGAATTAATATTATAACCATAAATTTGCATATAATTAATATTATAACCATAAATTTCATATTTTAAAAAAGTATAAATAATTTATTATTCACTTATTAAATATTTTTGTTAAATAGTTATAATATTACATATTACTATTTTATAGGGAAAATGCACAAGTACTCCCTCAACTTACGCCCGAAATCTCAGAGACACACTTATACTATACTAAGGTTCTATTACCCCCCTGAACTAATTTTATAAGTAATTTTCTACCCCTTTTCGGCCTACGTGGCACTAGCTTGAAAAAAAAAGTCAACCAACGTTGGACCCACAAAGCCCCAAAACTGTGAAAGAGTAGAGGCCAATTGCTTGTTGTACTGTGGTATATAAAATCAATTCTAAAGTGATAGCAAAAATATTGCATGATATTATTCATACTATTATTTGTGATAGCCAAGTTGGGTTCATACCAAGGAGGAAATATCAGAAAATATATTGCTAGCTCATGAATTAGTCAAAGCCTATACTAGGAAGAATATTTCTCCTAGAAGCATGCTAAAGATTGATTTTCAGAAAGCTTATGATTCAGTAGAATGGACCTTCTTGGAGCAAGTGATGAATGAGTTGGATTTTCTTGATATGTTTACTCAGTGGGTAATGCAATGTCTGAGAACAGTGAACTATTATATACTATAGTGGTAAATGTGCAGACTACTCAGAGTTTTGCAACAGCTAAAGGGCTCAGACAAGGAGATCCAACGTCTCCTTTTCTATTTGCTGTAGCTATGGAGTATCTCAGTAGATTAGACTCAAAGAAGAGAAAACATCAAGTATCACCCTAAATGCTCTTAATTAGACATCACTCACTTATGTTTTGCAGATGACTTGTTAATAATATCTAGAGGAGATCTTAATTCTATCAAGGCCCTCCAAAGATGTTTCTCACAGTTCTCCCAAGCTTTAGGATTGCAAGCAAATCTTAACAAAATCTTAATTTACTGTGGGGGAGTCCAGCTAGAGGTGAGGCAACAAATCATACAATAACTTGGCTACAAAATGGAAGAGCTACCTTTAAGTATTTTGGGGTGCCTCTTTCTACCAAGACACTGTCAGTAATCCAGGGGTATCTTCTCATTGACAAAATTATGACAAGGATCAACTCATGGACAACTAGAAAATTGTCATATGCAGGAAGAATACAACTAGTGCACACTGTGTTGTTTGGGGTGCAATCTTACTGGGCACAACTATTCATCTTTCCTGCAAAGATAATCAAATTGATTGAAGGGCTATGTAAAAGCTATTTATGGTCAGGTGTTGGATATGTTACTAAAAAGACACTAATAGCTTGGGAGAGAGTGTGATGTCCTAAATTTGCAGTAGGTATGGGGCTGATTAATATGCAAGTCTGGAACAATGCTGAAGTCGCCAAATTATGCTGGGATTTAGCAAATAAAGAGGACAAGCTTTGGATCAAATGGATATACACATACTATATAAAGGGAAGAGCAATTGGTAGGTGAACAATCAAGCCAATTGGATGATCAGTAAAGTAATAAGTGTAAAATATATAATTGGTCAAGGCCAACTGATGCATGGAAAGAAAAAGAGTATGATCAAGCAAATCTACCTGCACATGATAGGGGAGCAGCAAAGGCCCGACTGGAAATGCCTAATGTTCAATAATGCAGCAAAGCCAAAAGCTTACTTCACAATGTAGATTATGCTTAACAAGAAGCTAACAACAGTTGAAAGGATAGTTAAATGGGGTGTGGCAGTAAATACGACTTGTGTCTTATGCAAGAATGTAGAAGAGAATATAAAGCATATGTTCATTCAGTGCCAATTTGCTAGAAAGTTATGGGAAAGGTTGCTAGCATGGATTCATCATCATAGTGTAGTTTCAATAACATGGGGACAATTTATACAATGGTGCATTCAACATGGGAAGGGAAAGACTAAAGCAACTCAAATTTTTATACTGGCTGAAGGAGTCTATGGGTTGTGGATTGAGATTAATAACAAAATTTTCGAGAAAAAGAGCAAAATGGAGGAAAATATAGCCAAAGAGATAGCCTATGTGACTATTGCTAGAGCTTTACCTAGTATTTAAAATGTTGTTAGTGAATGGAAATTCTGAGCAATAGACATTAGTGTTAGAGGGTAGTATTGATGCTTAAATTTTGAGAACAAAGCATGTTGTGATAGCTGCTTGATTTGTAATGTTTGCCTCTCGTAATTAATAAAATGTTAGTTACAAAAAAAAGGGATAATGCACAAGTACCCCCTCAATCTATGCCCGAAATCTCAGAGACACACTTATACTATACTAAGGTCCTATTACCCCCTGAACTTATTTTATTAATAATTTTCTACCCCTTTTCGACCTATGTGGCACTATCTTGTGGGCCCAACGCTGGTTGACTTTTTTTTTCAAGCTAGTGTCACGTAGGTCGAAAAGGGGTAGAAAATTACTTATAAAATAAGTTTAGGGGGTAATAGCACCTTAGTATAGTATAAGTGTGTCTCTGGGATTTTGGACATAGGTTGAGGGGGTACTTGTTCATTTTCCCAAAAAAAAAAAAGATCCATTGTCAACACTTTCAATGTTCAGTAAATATGTCAAAAATTTAAGTTTATAATGTATCTTATTCAAGTTTTTATTATTTGTTTTAATTGAACAATACAATTTTTAAATAACAAAAAGGAGAAACTTAGGGGAGAGAAAAATTATAAAAATGAACAATTGCTTAAAAGTCTCAGCAGTTACAAAATTTCAAAACTAAATACTAGTCGGTCTTCTCCATAGCTGATGAATTTGCTCATTATCGATTTTCAGTATATTTTGCTTAAATTTTTCTTAAACCCATAAATACATATTCAACAAAGATGTGTATTGAATTTGATAATGAATACCAAAATACAACATAACACTTAAAATTTGAATACATACTATAACATACCATCCAATTTATGTAAATAGTAAAAAACTAAAACTATACACCAAGATTCAGAATACAATAACCAAACAACAACTCAGCTCTTAAAAGTTTACAAAATACAACATGCAAAATAGATTTAAAATACAGAATATGACAAATCACATCGATCAGACCACTCAATTTTTTTATTGAATACAAATGTGTAACTACACAATCATGTTCAGAATACAAATAACCAACAAATATTTCGATATTGTTACGAATACGAAATACAACATATTTAACTGATTCAACGTAAAAAAATTAGGCAACTAAAGAAACATAAATATCAGAATACATAAATGTGCAAAGATAAAGGATGAAATTTGTCATTAACATGTACAGGAACGAAGATGTGATCCACCAGATGCCAAGGAATGCCAGCATGCACTTTATACCCTCTAGTGTATTCACTTGTAATATGCTCTTCATCAACGCAACAAACATCACTATGCAAAAATGCATACTTTTCCCAAATCGATGAAATTTTGCATGTAAATAGACAATCGATAGTTGTATATTTAATAATTGTTTGCAACTTCATACTTGACTTTCTTTCGCAAATAATAGAAAATAACATTGATATGCTGCAAAAAAATGACAACTAATGATTAACTAATAAAAATCATTATTAATGAAAAAAAGATACAATTCTTACTTATCGAGTCACTCAGCGACTGTCCTTTGGAGGACAACTTGTAAAACCAATTTTTATTAGCTATAAGATCAACACCAAAATTCATTGGCACTTAAATGCCTTTTTTATTCTTCTTGCATCGATTTTGGTCATTCTACCTAAAAAAATACAAAATAAAAAAAATACAATAATCAGAATGAATACAATGTTAAATCCATAAATACATATTCAACAAAGATGTATATTGACTTTGATAATGAATACGAAAACTACAACATAACACTTAGAATTTGAACACATAATATAATATACCATTCAATTTATGTATATAATAAAATAACTGAAACTATCACTAAGATTCAAAATAAAATAACCAAACAACAACTCAGACTCTCAAAACTTAACAAAATACAACATGCAAAACAGATTCAAAATACAGAATATGACAAATCATTACGTAATACAACATAATTAACTGATTCAACGTACCATATCAAAGTATAAAACTAACCGGTCTTGAGTAATAAATAGATTAAAGGATGAAAAATCGCTAGAAAATTGTTGATTAAGTTGGATACCTCTAGTAATCCTCTTGGATTCAGCCATTGGATAGTGTTTTAGAAGATATCAAACCCTAACCGATATTCAACTACAAACAATAATTCTAAAAGATTTAAATAAAAATAAAATCAGAAAAGACATCAAAAAATAGAATAAAAATTAATACCTCAATTGAAGGAATTCTTGTTGATTCAATTTCTGAAAAAAAATATCAAAATTTACAGAAGAGAGATAATGGGCAACTTGAATGTTGGAGGAAAATCTGAAGAGAGAAGTATGAGAGAAAGAGACAGAGAAATTTATTTTTTTCAAAATAGGAGAGAAAATTAATTAAAAACGTGTAATTGAAAATGTGTATTGTCAATTGAGAAAAAGTAGGAAGTATATTAGGATACAATTTTTTTTAAAATAATGACATTTTTTGACATTTTTACTAATATTTATAAAGTGTGGAGATTTTTACTAATTAAGTTAGGTTTTTGACTAGTTTGCTAATTTTTCCTTTCTTTTTGCAGCCCTCTACCCTTTTTTTTACACCAAATTGACCCAGCCCACTGCTAATATAAAAGACCCAGGCCCTACATAATACAATACACATACAATTCAGCCGACAACAACAACCAACGCATACCAAAACGACCCTTATATGTTTTGGTCTTGTTCTTCACATCAACAACATTGCGACCCACTGAAATTGAAGCCCAAAACTCCAGTACTGACGCAACCCATCAGCAATACAACAAGCAACACATACATAGCAACAGCGTACAACAATACACCAAATCGACCCCGCCCATGTGTCTTTTTTATCGCGCTAAACGCAGAACAACGAAGCGAATGAAAGCCCAGAAATTGATTCCAAGCCCATCGCGCGCCCAATGTATAGTGTTGTCGTCTTCCTCCAATTCATATGAATTTTTCCAGCACAAAGCAACCCATTTTTGTACGCAAGCAGGCCAGGTGGAGCAATCTTGTCGCCGTTTCGTCCTTGCCCCTCGATCAGACAACTTTCTTTGCTTATCCGTTACAATTTGTTGAAATTGGTAGAATTGATAGTTGTCGAATTTTTTGAATTTCGAATGGGATTTCATCCAATTCCTCTTCCGTTTCCCCCATTTACAGCGCTAATTCTCGTCTATAAATAGCCCCCTTCTTCTTCTTTGTTGGAGGTTGAAAAAAAAAGATTGGGGAAAAGGTTGGAAAAAGGGTTGGCAATTTTTAAACGAATACCCAGAGAAAAGCTTAAGAAAAAATAGTTACAGAATATATACAAAATACGTTTGAGTAAAGAGAGAAGATAACTAGTATCAGCTTGAGCGTCATTCTTCTTTCCCATTTGCTATCGTTTTCCAACAATCGTGTGTCCGAGATTCTGACCGAATTCCTTGCTCACTGTTTGTATTGAGCTTTTTGTGGTGGAAGGCTGCTCTGCTGCTCGTTTGTATCCCAGTTGCTGCTCATCAAAAGGTATACAACTCTCAACTCTCTCATTTATTTAGGTTCCAGTAGATGTCTAAGGTTTGAGTTGTGTTATGTGTTGGTGTGATTTGATTGTTTGTGTATAATGTAAGATTAAATACTTGAATACATAATATCAGGATCTTGAACACGATAATCTTACATAGAGATCGTTAAAGGCACATACCTGATGAGGAAGACATCATCACAGAGAAAAGCGGAAGTGTTAGTCGTAAATTGGTTTCTACCTCCTTGCCCTAACTTTATGTTATCACAACAACAATGAAATTATTGTAGAGAATATGTGATTAAACTTAATGGGTGGAAGGAGGACCAATTTATAAAGGTTATGATTTAATCTGGTACGTCCATCAAGTAACCAATGTACGGACGAGATCTATTCCTTATTAAATACTATTTATGGTATTACTTGGATTACAAGTAAACTTTAACCATAAGTAAGAAATAATTAATAATAATAATAATAATTCTACATTCTCCCACTTGGCCCAATGACCATATATCATTAGTATTTAATAAACATTAGTTGCGCATGCAATAGATCTTTTCTATAATGTCCATCATGCATACCATAATATAACAAACTACTAATGCGAGTTATGACGGTTGTACATAAATTTTAAGCTACATATTTCCTTCCATATACTACTACATTAGCAACTTATCATAATAGGTTCATAAGCTATAAAAACATATAACATTACGGTCCACAATAATGTCTCATAGAGACTCATCTTATAATTTCTCAAAACAATAATGTGTACACCATTATGAGAAACAAGTTATTCATTAATGTATATCAGAAACACATAATTTGAGCTCAGAGTGTAAAACATCATAAATGTATCAATCATAAATACAACCAAGACCCATTCTTTGAACATGTTCTTTAAATGTCTTTGATTGTAAGCCTTTTGTTAATAGATCTGCAATCATGAGATCAGTTCTAATATTCTTAAGTAACACTCTTTGTTTCCGAATTTCTTCCTTAACAGTAAAGTACTTTAATTCCATATGTATGGCACATTTGGAGTACTTATCATTCTTAGAGAAGAATACTGCTGCAACATTATCATAATAAGTTTTCAACGGCTTGGTAATAGTGTCGATAACCCCAAGTGATGAAATAAAGTTTCGCAGCCATAATGTATGAACTGTGGTTTCATAAAGTGCCATAAACTTTCGTTGCAGTTTTACAGTGATCCATTCCAAGATTACTTTAACATCTTTCTAACATTCTGACCACAAAGCTAATATATGATCTTGTACAAATTTGAACATACATCAAACTTCTAATAATAGGAGATTAAGGAATTGAGACCATTTTTTTTTGTTCTATATCATTCTTTGGGCATTGCATGAGATTAAATTTGTCCATTTTTTTTAAATAGAAACTATTCTTGCTGAACAATTGTTCACGTTAAATCTCTTTAGAACTTTTTTGATATAGTCATTTTAAGACAGTCCCAATAATTCTTATGATCTATCATGGAATATTTCTATCCCTATCACATAGGATGTCTCACTCATATCTTTTATTTCAAAGTTCATAGAGAGAAAGTCATTTGTCTCACGCAATTATGCCTAAATCATTAGCAACAAGTAAAATGTCATCAACATACAAGACTAAAAATGTAAACTTACTCCCACTGATCTTTTGGTATATACACGAATCAACGGTAATTTCCTTAAATCCGAAAGATGTTATGGTATCATTAAACTTTATATATCATTTTTCGTGAGGCTTGTTTGAGTTCATATGTTGACTTCTTTAGTTTACACACTATTTGATCCTTTCCTTTAATTTCGAAACCCTTTGGTTGGTCCATATAAACATCCTCATTTGATGTCTACATTAAGAAAGACAGTTTTCACATCCATTTGATGTAACTCTAACTCATAATGAGCTATCAAAGTCAAAACAATTCTTAATGAGTCTTTCTTTGAGACCGGTGAAAAGGTCTCTTTATAATCAATGCCTCCTTTTTGAGTGTATCCCTTGGCAACAAGTCTGACTTTATATCGTTCAGTATTACAATTTAAATCGCGATTGGTCTTGAAGACCCATCTACACTTGATTATTTTAAAACTTTCTCATAATTGAACGAGATTCCAGACTTTGTTTTCTGTGGCTGTGAAAATGAAATCAAATCTTTATTAATTTCAATGTCAAAATCTGACTCTTGCAAATAAATCACATAATGGCCAAATTTTTTTATGACATTATTCGTGGTTCATTTGCATCAGATATTTGTGAGTTAGTTCCTTCTTGAAGTGTTTCACCCAAATATTGTTCAACATTGTCAAAGTGTTCTTTAACAAGAGGAACAACATTGGTGATTGATATGGAAATAGGTACATTCATGGGCAATGAAATATTTACTCTTACCTCATTAATTTCCACACTTTGTCATTCAACACTCCCACCAACTTCACCATTCTCAAAGAATTTTGCAAATAGACCTAGACATTATTCTGATTAATTACAATTTCCATAATACTCACCACCTCTATCTGATTTAATGATTTTCACTTTTTTTTATCTAGTTGTCTTTTAACCTCATTAACTTACAATTTGAGAGTGTCCGCCGCTTGAGACTTTTCTTTCAACAAATAGATAAATCCATAACGTGAAAAATCATTGATAAAGGTGATAAAATATTTTTCTCAATCAAAGATGGAACATCAAAGGGTTCACAAATATCAGTGTGTATTATTTCAAGAAGCTGAGTGCTCCTTGTGGCACCTTTCTTGGTATGTTTGGTTTGCTTTCCTTTAATGCAATCCAAACATATATCAATATCAGCAAAATTCAAATTCGCAAGAACTTCATTCTTTACTAATTTTTTTAATCGTTCTTTGGATACATGACCCAAATATTTATGCCATAAATAAGCAGAACTTTCATTTAGTGAACTACGTCTAATTATTATCGAGTTTCAATCTATATAAATCGTCAATAAGATCACTAGAATCATAAAAATAATATTCTTATATAAATTGAAACAATCATGTTCAAACTTTAAATTAAATCCAGAAACATCAAGTCTTGAAAGAGAAATCAAATTCCTAGAAATTGAAGGAACATAAGAGTATGTAATAGATCAAGGTGATGTTCAGTCTCCAAGATCAACGATTAGTCCTTATACCTTCAATTTTAGCCTTCATACGATTTTCCATGAACAAGAATTTTTATTTTTTTATTTGGATTCGTAGTTTGAATCGTAGTGAATTCCTGCAACATAGTGGATACATGAGTAGTTGCACCAGAATCAAGCCACCAACTATTATTAGAAACTTCTACTAAATTTGATTTGATACATACAAAAGCACTAAATGTACCTTTTTTGTCAAACCAAACTTTTACGTTTCAGGCAATCTTTATGATAGTGTCCTTCCATTTACAGAAATGACACACATCAGCCTTGAGTTCCTTATGAGCATCTTGTGAAACTTTAGCAGGTGCTTTATTTTTTTTAAACTTGTTGGCTTTCACTTTAAGTCCTTTACCAGCTCCTTGACCCACAAGGTTAATGGCTTGTTTCTTAAGTCTTGACTCCTCTTGAGTAAGCATACTGGAAAATTCACTAGCATCCCATTTATCCTTAATAGTGTTATAGTTAATTTGAAATTGTCCATACTCAAGAGGCAATGAGTTCAGAATAAACTGAACCAAGAAGGTGTCATCCACTTTCATCCCCAAGGTCCAAAGTCTTGCTGCAATGTAAGTCATCTCAATGATATGATTTTGCATACTACACGACCCATCAAACTTCATGGTCGTCAGTTCAGTCATTAGTGTACCAGCGAGAGACTTATCAGCAGAACGAAAATGTTCTTCCACAAACTTCAGGTATTCCCTGACACTTTCTGTTTGTGGAATAGTACTCTTAATGTTGTTAGCAACAATCATTCGCATGAACATAAGGCTCAATCTGTTAGAGCGTTCTCATAATTTATGAAAAGATTTCTCATCCTCACTACTCTTATCAGTAATGACAGTAAGTTAGTCATTCATCATTCAACAGAACTAAGTCAAGATCCATCACACCTAAGTGGAACTAGACTTGTTCATGTCATTCAGAGAGTTTAATCCATTGAACACAGTAACAGATGAAGCATGCAAATGAAAATGAATAACTACAAATAAATACATGCTTACATAAAGAAATAATGTGAATCCAGTAAAACGATAAAAGTACATCGTAATTCTCCTTTGGGTAGATACTACGACACACTATCATAACTTAAATGCCATTTTTAAAAATCTTTAATAGGAAATTAAATAAATTTTAACCAAACATATACGACATCTTTAGATATACAATATACGTTTGATTGAAAATATTAATTTACCTCATAATTTTCACTATTCATAGAATGATAGATTCACCTTTGGGTAAAACTTTTAAGTTCTAGCAATAGTGAAAGTCAAGTTATCTATTTATTTTTCAATATAGACATTTAATTAACTTTCATAGATAAATGACAATTTTATGAGTGCATATTTTTCTTAACCATACTAGTTTGGTCACTTTGGTGACTAACAAACTATATAAATACAAATGCATACATAATCTCATAAAATTTTGTGCATGTGAATAATTTTATTTTAGTTTGGCCACTATGGTGACTAACAAACTATAGAAACATAATACATGCATCAAGTGATCATAAACATGATATGTGTAGACGTTAATTTTCTCTAGTTTGACCACTTTGGTGACTAACAAACTATATAAATACAAAGCAACACATAATATCATAAAATTTTGTGCATGTGAATAATTTTATACATTTTAGTTTGGCCACTTTGGTGACTAACAAACTATAGAAACATAATATATGCATCAAGTGATCATAAACATTATATGTGTAGATGTTAATTTCTCTAGTTTGGCCACTTTGGTGACTAACAAACTATAGAAACATAATACATGCATCAAGTGATCATAAACATGATATGTGTAGACATTAATTTCTTTAGTTTGGTCACTTTGGTGACTAACAAACTATAGTAATACAAAACATACATAATATCATAAAATTTTTGTGCATGTGAATAATTTTATACATTTTAGTTTGGCCACTTTGGTGACTAACAAACTATATAAATATAGTACACATATTATTTATTGCTTAGTATAACGATCACTTTAATTTATTGCACCATTTAAAGCAAAACATAATTATTACTATTAAATTTATTTAAGAATTTTCAAAATATGTGCAAATTAAACTTTAGCAGTCTATTAACTTGATATGGTGCATTACAGAGCGGTATTATTGGCAATAATTAAATTTACAGTGTAAATAGTAAATTTTGAGCAATTGTATAAAGGTCCCTTACATGGATGACATATCTGTTTGGGTGAAACTATTTTTTTTTATTCGGTCAGAAAAATCTACTTTAGAGGTAAGTGGGTGACTTCTTTTATTGCCAATAATATCTGCCAATCTCGATTTTAGCTTTTACATTATATTGCCAATCTCGATTTTATGTTTTATCATTATATTGCTATTAGTTAATATATTCATTAAGATTATCAGTTCAAACAATCCATGCTCTGATGTCACATGTAAGATTAAATACTTGAATACATAATATCAGGATCTTGAACACGATAATCTTACATAGAGATCGTTAAAGGCACATACCTGATGAGGAAGACATCATCACAGAGAAAAGCGGAAGCGTTAATCGTAAATTGGTTTCTACCTCCTTGCCCTAACTTTATGTTATCACAACCGTCAGCGATGGAATTATTGTAGAGAATATGTGATTAACCCTAATGGGTGGAAGGAGGAACAATTATAGAGGTTATGATTTAATCTGGTACGTCCATCAGGTAACCAATGTACGGACGAGATCTATTCCTTATTAAATACAATTTATGGTATTACTTGGATTACAAGTAAACTTGGGCCATAAGTAAAAAATAATTAATAATAATAATAATAATTCTTACATATAAATGATGAGAGGTTGATTCCTTGCTTGCTGTTTTTTTCGTTTTTTCTCGACTTCCATAACTTTTCGAAACACTTCTTTAATCTTAGTTTATTCTCTTAAATCCATATTATTGCTTAATGTTCAATGTCATATCCTTCATTCCTTCACCTCACCTCAAGTTGAACGAATGAGTCAAGATGTCGCATTATGAGTTATGTGTTATGTCTGTTAACTGTTTTGAGCTCTTAGATTGTATTCGTTACTGTTCGTTTTGATTGTTTACTCGTTTGTTTTTGTTGAGTCCATTTTGAAATGTAAGCTACGTTCTCCTTTTCCCGGGTAAATATGCTCTGTCTCTAGTACTTATCTTCAAGTTCGTTGTCTACTGTTCATTCTTTTGGTCTCCTAAAGTGTTGTATTTTTTGCAAGCTTGTATACCAAATCTTTGCTCGACTCTAATCTGTTTATGTTGTGTTCAGTATAAGTAATAGGTAGTATCCTACTTGCTCCTTTCCTTGTAGATAAGTCTAAAGGTCAATGTTCTTTTTCTAAAAAAAATAGCATTATTTGTTAGATTCTTGTTTAAATGTTGGTGATTAAGTCGAGGTTTCAAACATTGCTTAGTTTTGTTTGATGAACGTTTTCTTTAAAAAATGGGATCTTGAGTGTATTTGATGGTATAATACTCTAGTAGGTTATTGCTTTTAAATTTGGTGGGTTTAAGCAGATCATTGGCTAAGTTTGAGTGGATATAGAGGCTGGTTTATATGCTTTTCTTTGTCATTAGCTTATAGTTCGATTTTCTCCATTCATGTGTTTCGTGAGTTGTACATTGTTCACTATAAATTAAATAAATTTTTAATGCAATTTTGAGTTGATATTAATTCATTACTCCTTCTTTGCATGTATGATATCTGAGTCTCTTATGGACTCCCTCCCTCCTTGCATATTGAGTTGGGCCATGAAGGCCCAATTTTGCCTCCTTCGAGTCAGCCGGTCAATGAACTGATGAACCGGTTGAAGAGCTAAAATATAGGCCTTGGAAGGTTGATATGGGCTGATATACAACATGTATACATGACAAAATGCAACAGATTTGAGAAGGAAGAGATTGGGCTCAAAAGCCCATCTTATTTCAAAAATTGTATTTTGTTATTTTTGGGCATAAGCCCTTGTCATTTTATTTATTGTTATTACTTTGTTAGTTCTTAGGAAATGTGGGAAAATTGGGTCTAAAGCTCAAAAGAAAAATATCTCTTTATGTTAGTTCAAGACAGGTGCAGGTGACTCAAATTTGGTCCAAAATGAAAATAGACTCAAATACTGGCCCAGGCCAACAGGAAAACCATATTTGGGTCCATGTCTCTTTCCCTTTTTAGTTTATTATGTTTATTTACTTGCTAATATTTGTCGTTAATCTTAAGGTCAAAAAAATTTGAATCTCCAAAAGATGCCCATTTTGGCTTAACATTTTACTAAATCGATCATCTTTAAAGGGACTTCATCTTTTTCCCCTTTAAGACGGTTCTAACTATAAAAATTGCTCAATTCAAATCAAGTTTTAGCCAAGTAATTAATTGCTGGATAACCGCATTAGCGGGTATTCTAGGTGCTTTAAAAACCTTCATAGAATATTAATATGAACCCCGAACCCCTTAAAATGTTGTCATTAGATTTCTGTTTGTCTTTTGAAAACATTAGTTTTCTTAATTTTACTTAAAATTAAGTGGCGACTCTAAAACTAGCCTTCGTATTTTTTTTTAAATAAAACAGAATTGCGACTCTATTGAAAATTTGAATGGGTTCTAACATTAAAATTATTTGGCTATTTGTTTAATTACTTACTTATTTTAATTATTTGAAATTATATGCATTCACGACATTCAGAATGTGGGCATCGGCCTCCTAAAGGTCGAATTACAAAGATTAGTGAAAAAATAAGTTGAAGATTGTAAATTTCATAGCGTGAAATAGAAAGAAATAATATATTTGGAATTTAATTTTTGTTTCATTGTAATTTGCAACAACGCATTAGTCATATAAGAAAGCTTATTGTTTCCTTCCTTTTTGTTTCTATGTAACTTGCAACAAGGCATTAGCCAAATCAGAAAGTTTATTGTTTCCTTCTTTATGTCATATACTTTTTTTTGATAAATAATCTCATATTCTAAATTTTTAGGACTATTTCTCTATAAAGAGTTTTCACTTTTTTATTAGAGTTGAACTCCAAAAAATACATTTAACCACAAAAACTTTGGAATTCAACTTTAAGTTGAATTCAAGAATTTTATGAACAACAAATAATTTTTTTCAACTTTTTTCCCCCAAATTTACTCACTCAAACTTTAAAACAACTCAAATTTGTATTCATTGCCAAATACAACTTTAATTTTAAAATATATATTTTTTTACTTTGAAAATAAAAATTATTTTTGTCAAATTTAACAATAAAACATGATCAAACGTCCACTAATTAACAAACAACCTTAACTTAGCACATGAACACCAAATTGTTATACTGAAATTTGGATGTTAAATAAATGAAATATTGAGTCATAAGTGTAATCACTTATTGTTTGCAATTAAATAGCTACATTTTTTCTTATATTTGTTAAGGTGTAAGTTTCAGATTTCTGAAGCATGCAATTAGTATTTTTTAGCATGGGAAGGTATGTACGTTAACAACATATTTACTATAAACAACTGTAAAATACACATTGGCGGATCCAGAAATTTTATTTCATGGGTGCTCAATTATTTTTAGTTTGAGAATTGCTATATAACGTGGGTGCTTAGTTAATACATTTGAATGAATTATTAGATATTACAAACAAATATTAGTGTTTATTGCAAAAAAGCAATGGATGCTTAAGCACCCATAATGCATAACATACATCCGCCACTGAAAATACAAATAATTACAAGTTGAACAAGTTAATTTTGAGGGTATGCGTTATTTACTATATGAATAATGGTTGTCGAATACTTTGTTCTCTATTGAAAATATTGTTTTTACAAGATATGTTTAAATTTATTATAAAACTAGTAAATTTACCCACGCTTTGCGTGGGAATATAATGACACGAAATTTATAAAATAATACTTAAAATCTATTAGGCATTAAAACTAAAAAACTATATTATACATACAAGATTACGTAGTAACAAACATTAATAATGTAAAGGAAAATGAAAATTAGTACACCTTATCATTTATCCTTAATAACATAAGCATAAATTAATGACTGTAAAAATACATACCAGGATCTATAACATAAGTTATTGTGTCAGTGAGCCAATCAATAGGAGCAACGTACACAAATATTTAATTGTGAAGAAGAAGAAGAAAGAAGAAAAGAGGTGCAAAATTTTCGTTGTATTAAAATGAGAGGAAATTCATCTATTTATAGACAACAAAGGGTAGTGTAAACAAATGTTATTGTGCCTTATCAGAAAGGTTACAACTACTTGGAAAAGTTGCAACCCTTCGAAAAGGTCACAACCTTTCATAAAAGTCATTAACTTTTAAAAGTCGCAACTCTTCATTAAAGTCATTCCTTTTCATAAAAGTTGCAACTCTTTATTAAAGTCACAACTTTTCATCAAAATCAGATTTTTTTAATAAAAGTCACAATTTTTCATAAAAGGAGAAGACTAGTTTTGAAAATAATTAAATTAAAACGAAATTCTAGTTTGTGGTGGCGCCACATAGACGGACATAAGGTTTTATATATATATATATATATATATATATATATATGATTCCATTACCAGTCAAAAGTAAAATTACTTAATTGTTTGTTCCTCTTGCATATAATGCTACTGTAACTTTGTTAAATTTATTTTGTAAAAGCAACATAAGATAAAAATAGATTCATTTAAGAAGTAAATTAATCTACAAAATAAATTATCAACTCTCAAAAGCTCTAAAGGGCAAAAGTTCATTTCCTCGGGGAACGATTATTATATTTTCTCCTTTATCCTTATACCAAATGAAGGATCTCGTACCTAATTACCAGACGAGTTCATTTTGATATTTTTGAGCTTTTCAAATGATCTTTTTCCCTCTCTTTTACAAGCTCTTTTATCTCTGTTCATATTTTGCAGTATTCATAAGTCATTTCTTATGATTTTTGGCTTTGAATTTGAGTCATTTTCTATTTTTGTAACATCTCACAAGTTGAAATAACTAAAAAGAAGTTAAGAATTGGAAATAGTCATTTTTGGATAGAATATAAAAATCTGGAAAATTTGTTAAGTATGTTAAGTTGAGTTTTTGGTCAACTTCAAACGATCATAACTCCTAGTTCAGAATGATTTAGGTGTATTTCCAGATATAATAATATCTTAATATAATCTTTCTAACGCCGCCTAGTTTGCGTGATTCCGAGTTCGTATGAGTGAGATATGCCCTTTAGAAGTTGAGTTGTTCGAATAAGGAAAGTCCAATCCGGATCTTTGGAGGGTAATTTCATATTTTCCATACCCAACTTAATTAATTCATTTTTGGTAATTTTTTTAAGATCTAAACTGATATGATTCAGTTTACACTTTTGAAAAATAGAGCTAGGGTTTTTGGTGAAAGAACACAAGAGGAGAAGAAAGGAGAAAAGAGCCAAGATCGTCTCTCGTAAGGTTAGCTTGTGGATTTCGTCAAGGGGTGATCCCTACGAGGTATGTGAGATCACATAATATTGATTTAGTTCACCCATGCGCCAATCATGATTCAATTTAGCGAAGTTATATAGTTTTGAAAGTAAATCCTATGAGTTCTTGATGATAATTCGATTGAATATAGTGGGTTCTTGTTGTAGAAGTTTCTTGAGATTGATTCATGTATTTGAGTCTGAATTCGAGTTATATATTTCATATTTTGAGAGGAGTATTGAGCACCGATATCGAAATACGAGTTCATATTAACTCAAGTCTGCATAAACCATGAAGTCATCATGGGTAGTAAAAGATCATACTTTTAAGATGAATTCTTATGTGTGCTTTTTAACATAGATTAGTGGATTCACTTAGTTAGGTGCTCTATACGACGACAAAGTATAGGACAGTTCTGGCAGCATGGGCAAGACGTTGTATCAACACTTACGCTCATAGTAGTGGTTGTCGGTTAGAGAATCTCCCACATAAACTATATTACTTTATTATATGAAAAAAGTTAAGTTTGTTATTGCATTAATGAACTAAGTTGTTTTCCACTGATTTACAAGCTTTCCAAATATTGTATGTGTTTTATTGCTTATATTGAGTTAAGTTATTCACGAGTTGAGTAAGCTAAGGTAAGTGTTCTTTTCTGATTTTTTTTCAAGCCTATGTTATGTTTAACATTCCAACTCGCATACTCGTACATTCAATGTACTGATTCCAGTTGGCCTACATCTTATTATGATGCAGACACACAAGTAACCAGGATCATCACCCAGCGCCTCGTTGATCCAGTTAAGCACTCAGAGTCAGTTGGTGAACCTCTTTGCGTTCTGGAGGACTCTTTTATTTCACTTTCAGTATTTCATTGTTAGGATGATCGGGGGTCTTTTCCCGACATCCCTCTTTGTTTTAGAGGCTTCATAGGCACTTAGCACTCAATTGTCTTTTCATTATTATTTCTTTTGTTAAGACTTGAGTTGCCATTTTGGCCAAGTTGTATGTTTGACCTTTAAAAGTTCTAAGTATTTTATTAAACAATTGAGTAGAGATGCATTGAATCCTTGTATTTATGCTTTTAAGTCTTCCGTAGAGTAAGTAAGCCAGGACAAAGGTTCACTTGGGACCAGAAATGGTTCTCGAGTGCCGGTCACGTCCAGGGTATAGGCTCGGGACATGATAATTTTGATCTTTTTGCGTTGTATTCTTCTATCATTTTTTTCGCATCTATCATTATCACTCCCACTTGGTGCAATTTGAGCATGTTCCCATTTAGTCACATCTAAAAGGGATTATGAAATTAGAAATATGGTTAATACCATTTAATGCGACAACATATATCATAAATTTCTGGTAGAAGGTAAAATAATTTATAAAAAAAGAGTTTACGCCTAAGAGAATTATTACAAGACCAATTTAATTATTTTTCGAAACCATAAAATATGTGCACATATATATAAACATACGGTTATTTAAAACGTATATTGATAAAGTACCAACCCTTTTCGTACTATATTAATACACTTTAAAAATAATCTATAAAAAAATGAACACGTTTACAATAAATTTTTTTATAAAAGGAGAAATAAAATTACATATTCCTAAAAGAAACTGAACACGTTTTTCAGAGTAATTATTTAATGAAAAAACGTATTACATCATTCTTTTTGTCCTTTTTTTTAAAATTAAAAAGAAAAAGAGAAAATGATTTTGTTGTACTTCTTATGAAAAAGTATCTTGTACTCTCAATTTTTTTGGTGTTTGTTGAATGAGTCAACATGGACTTCAATTGTCTCCTTTTTTGAATTTAAAATTAGAAAGGGTCTAATATACCCTTAAAATTCTTGAATTGGTATAAAAATATCCTTCGTTAACATATTGACCACGAAATATCCTTGGGGTTAACCTTTATGGCTCTGTTGTACCCTTGTCACAAAAGGTTTTATTAATTAAATTAATTGTCCTTCTCATTAAATACGTGATACGATTTAATTCGTTCTAAAAACTAATTTACTAAAACTAATTAAACCCAATTCAATCCCGAATTCACCTTAAAAAAACACCGGCCCAACTGAAAACTCAATTATTCTAAAGTATTTCCCCATTTTCATCTTTATCTTCATATCTTTCATCGTCTTTAGATTGATCGGTATTTGTGTCGTCATTTTTCTAGTTTTTGTATGTTGTTTAGGATGGTTTTGTATTTATATCGAAATTTGTGTTGAGTTATATTTTCCCATTAATGACTCAAGTGAGCTTCTTCAGAATATGTATGGTAATTCAAGAGATTTCCATGAGTTCAAAGGAAATGGTTGTGTTGACACTCAATTTTGATCCTTCTTTCTTTTTATTCATTATTTTCGAGCTTCTAAATTAATAATGTATTAAATTTTCTTTTTTTTCCACAACTATTCTTACTACAACGACTATTTATCATTACTATTATTATCGTCGTTGTTATATTTCTATAATTACAACTAAAATTATATGTTTAGTTATTGATATTACTATTATAACTTTTTACGTCTCTTTTTCTTATATAATCGATTCTAGTAATTTTATTTCAATTTTCATATATATTAAAATAATTATAAGTCGATATTTTGTTTATGTTTCTTATATTAGCATAAAGTCATAATATTGATATTTTATCATGTAAACTATTAGTTGTCTTCTTTCAATATAAATAGTATTGGTTATTAAGTTAGAAGCCCAAAAATATTTAAAAGAAGAATAGAAAAGCTCATTATATTCACACCAACTAATCAATTCATTCTTCATATAAAATTTAGGGAAAATTAACAAACTAGCCAAACTCCCTAATATAATTATTAAAAACATCTACCCTTGAAAATAATTATTGAAAATGTCAATATGCCAATATTTTAGCACATAAAATATATCCTAATATAAATATTTTTTTTCCTTTTATTTCTCAAATCAGACCCACATTGAACTAATTTCATTGTCAATGAGTAATCATTTAACGATGAATTTTGCATGCACCTATAGGGATGGTTGAAGTTGATTACTACTTCTAGTGTCTTGTGTGTCAAAGTCTAGAGGGGGTCAAGTTATTTTAATTTGCTCAGGACGAGCAAAAATTCAAGTGTGAGGGTATTTGATAGGCAATGAAATGAGTTAATTTAGATAACTTTGAGTATAAATGTTACAATTATTGGTCTACTTTTCATGTGTGTAGGGTTGTCAATTCAAATGTTGAACAAGATTAGTGAAAAGACCAACAAGAATACTAAAGGATGAACAAAAGGAAAAAAAAAGAAGAAATTTTCAAGTGATGCATGTCTGCGCGCCCGCGTGAAACAGTGGTCAAACATTTCCTCTCCGCACTGGTCGTGCACTCGGATTCTCGGTGGGCGCGCCTGCGTGGTGATTTTTTGAAGTTGTTGCCTCTCTGCGCGCTGGTTGCGCACTTGGGCTCTTAGTGGCGCGGTTCGTAGAGGTGTGAAATCATTAAAGGAAAGGTGTTTTTTGAATTTCGAAGGAAATCCTATGATGTATGATGTGAGAGCTTTAACCAAGTCCATTATCATCGAGAAAAAAGGGCAAAAAGCAGCGCGCTAGGTTACTAACAAGAAGAGGTGGTACACTAATGGAATCCAAAACGGAAGTTGGGATTTAAAGTTTGATTACTGTGTCTTCTTTTTCATCTTTGTTCTTAGTAAAATTGTTCTCATCCATTGAGTAGATTCTTAAAAGGTATTTGACAAACATGTAGTATTGATGAATTTGTTGGGATTTTGATTTTTATTCTTATGCTTGAACTTGTTATGGAAATTTGAACTGAATTGCAACCTTGTTCATTATTTTATTTAATCGAAACAGGAATATCTTGGTGAATCTCGTTGCATAGTTATTTTTGGATTGAACTAATATATTTTCTCTAAAGTAATTGAAGGAGCTTGTCCGCGTGCCCGCGTGAAATAATAGTCAAACATTTCCTCTCCGCACTGGTCGCGCACTTGGGTTCTCGGCGGGCGCGCCCGCGTGATGATTTTTTGAAGTTGTTGCCTCTCTGCGTGCCGGTAGCACACTTGGGCTCTTAGTGGCGCGCCCGCGCTTCGTAGAGGTGTGATATCATTAAAGGAAAGGTGTTTTTATAATTTCAAAGAAAATCCTGTGCTGTATGATGTGAGAGCTACACCAAGACCATTATCATCGAGAAAAAAGGGCAAAAAAAAGCGTGCTAGCTTACGAAGAAGAAGAGGAGGTGCACTACTCGAATCCAAAATGGAAGTTGGGATTCAAAGTTTGATTACTATGTCTTCTTTTTAATATTTGTTCTTTGTAAACTTGTTCTCAGCCATGGAGTAGATTCTTAAAAGGTATTTGACAAACTTGTAGTATTAATGAATTTGTTGGGATTTTGATTTTTATTCTTATGCTTGAACTTGTGATTGGAATTTGAACTGAATTGCAACCTTGTTGATTATTTTATTTAATCTAAAGAGGAATATCTTGGTGAATATCGTTGCATAGTTGTTTTTGGATTGAACCAATATATTTTCTCTAAAGTAATCGAAGGAGCTTGTTGATAATGTAACACCCCGGAAATTTTTGAGCTAAGACTTGAGCCTTTCTTAGTAGTGAGTGAGATTTTACCAAGGAATTAAAAAGTTTCATAAGTGTTAAGGTCACTAGATGTAGCACCTTGATTTCTAAAAGAACTAAATTGGAAATAACAAAAATCTGAAATTTAGAGAGTTAAGTCAAGTATGAGTTTTGGGTCAACTTAAAACAATCATAACTCCTAGCACAAGATGAGTTAGGTGTGCTACAACATATCTTAGGAAATATCTTTGAATTATCTTTCTAATGCCACTGAGTTTGCTAAGTTTCGAGTTCAAATGAGTGAGATATGACCTTTTGAAGTTAGGTTGTCCAGTTAAGAAAAGTTAGCCGAAAATAGTGAGGGGTATTTTGGTCTTTTACTTAACCAACCAGATTTAATTTTTTTTAGTGATATTTTAGGGGTATAATCCTATTAGGTTCAGTATTATAATCCTAATATACACCTATTGTTTTAGTTGAGAGTTGAAGAAAATAAAAAGAGAAAAGAGGAGAAAAAAAGGGAGGATCAAGCATTCGTCGAGATTCTTGCGTGATGTCATGGATTTTCGCCATGGGTTGGATCCCTAAGAGGTATGTAAGCTTCCATAGTGTTGAATTAGTTCACCTACACGCTTATTTCAGCGAAATTTCATTCTTGAAATTAAAAGATTAGAGTTCTTGATAAGTTCTTGATAGGTGTTTTTGAGATGAAATTGAGTAATTTGAGTGCTGGTTTGAGTATATTAGAGTGTAATTAAGTTAAGTAATCGAATCCAAGTGATTGAGGAAGGAACCGTTCGATTCTAGGCAAAATAGGGGGAGAAAACGAGCAAAGAAGTTGGATTTTCTGGGTTGGGGCCTAGCGCGATGCGCAAGCGCCCACAACCCTCCTCTGTACTTCAAGGGTTGGCGCCCCATGCCACCATAGCCCCAGGGTCGCCTGGCCCATCCAGTTTGCCTCCGGTTGCTCCGTTTGAGTTCGTTTAAAGTGCATCTTCGCTCTCTTTTGATTCTAACTACTCTAAGCACTTCTAAACACCTAAAATCATTCCCAACATGATCATAACCTTTAATTCATAACTCAAATTCAAGGTAGAGTTGAGAGTTAAGTTTGGAGCTTTCGAACATTCTAAGAAAGTCACTTTGTATCCTTTTGTGGAGTCTTCTACAACTTCTAGTAACTTGTTTTAAGACTCGATCAAGTGAGTATGAGAATGTATTCACGATTCTACCTTATCACCATGAGATTTTCCATGTCATGAACCAAAACTCTTAAATTCATAATTCACATTTAAGAGAGAGTTAAGAAAAGAGTTCAAGAAAACCTTTTGAGTTCAATTGTGAATCCTTTGAGGTAAACTATTGATTTGAATTAAGTTTTGAGGAAGTAAGTAAGAGAATGAGAAGATTTGTATACATGAGTTCCATCTAGTTAGTTAGACCTTCGAGTCGAGTCGTTCATGCCCATAACTTACGCATGAATTCCATAAATTGGGTATCATTGAGAAAAGTAATATCTCCAAGTTCTAAGTCTTGAATAATGAGTTCCTTATTCCATTTGAGATTATATTTCTAATCGTTGGACTATTACATGTTACATATGAAGTCCTCAAATTGAATTGTCCATGCCATAATTTCGTATGGACCCTATAAGTCGAACAGTCTTGAGATGAGAAGTACCTTTGAGTTATCGAGTCGAGTAGCTCATGCTCATAATTCCGCATGCTGAAAATCATGAAATCATCTATAAACATGAGATCATGAACCTTGAACCCATAATCTAATTCAAGGAAAATTAAGATCAAAGTCAAAGAAGTTAGGAGTCAAGTCTAGAGGTTAAGAAGCAAGTCAAAGCAAAGTTCTTAAAGTTTTCAAGAGTCTTTTTCAATGTTTTAACTTGTTTTTAAGACTCAAGTTTCACGTCAAGTAAAGAGTTGAGTTTATTTCTCAAATGTTATAAGGGAACTAAGTATTCCCTAAGAGTTTATATATGTTTTCACATTTAAGATAAGAGGAAGCTAAGCTTTCCAAAAGAGTTTTGAGCAAGAGAAGGGAACATCGATTCTAAGAGAGCTTTTAAAGCTAAGTGTTGAGCAATTATCTCAACCCAAATAAAGAAGTTGTTTTAAAAACACATGAGCTAAGTATATTTTTGGGAGTAGTATTGAGCACCGATATGGGAATGCGAGTTCTAATAACTCAAGTCTCAGTAAACCATGTAGCTATCATGGGTATTAATAGGTCATACTTTTTAGATGATCACATAAGTTAAGCTAGTGGATCCACAAATTTAAGTGTTCTATATGACGTTAAAGTATGAGACAAATCTGGCAGCGTGGGAAAGACGTATCACCACTTAGGCTCATAGTGGTGGATGTTGGTTAGAGAAACTCCCACAATAGTAATTGCATGGTTCCTCAAGGGGTTCTTCTTAGTATGAATGGGGGTATAAACTTCATTCATGCATTGCACAAGTAGATTTTGAGAGGGAACATGGTATATCTTTTATATTAAACTATATTACTTTATTATATAAGTAAAGTTGAGTTTGTTATTGCATTTTTTTTAACGAACTAAGTTGCTTTTACTGTTTTATAAAGTTTTTTATATATTGCACGTGTATTGTTGCTTTATATTGAGTTGATTATCCAAATTTGAGTATCCAGAGTCGAGTATCATATCTTTGAGTTAAGTATCTAATCTCTAACTTGAGTATCTTATCCTTGAGTATTCTGAGTTGAGTAAGTTGAGTAGTTTTGAGTATTCTTGAGTATTCCTTGAGTTTTAAGTTTGAGAAGAGGTAAATACGTTTCTATTTTTATCAAGTGTCAAGCTTATATTATACTTCAGAATTCCCCTTACATGCTCGTACATTCCACGTACTAAGCCATTTGGCCTGCATCTTCTCATGATGCAGACACGTGTATTCAGGATCATAAATAAGAGTTTCGTTGATACATCTAAGAGTTCGAGTTAGCTCTGGTGAGCCTCCTTGCTTCCGGAGGATTTCATTTATTTTTCAGTGTAGTCAGGAGGTCGTCTTGTCCCAACTTCCATCATTATCAGTTAGAGGCTTCATAGATGGTCACTATAGTTGAGGAGTGTGTATTAATCTTTTATTTTATTAAATGTTTTAAAGACAAGAAAGGAGAAAAAACTCAAGAACCCTAGTTCAAGAACGCAACAAATTTCCAGCAGTTCCAGCCACGAAATCTAAGTATTTTTTCGTGAATTTCATCATCAGGTATGTGGAATTGCACTAGTGGGTTTCTTTCACCCATTGGGTCCCTAGTTTTCAGTTAGTTCTTGATTCTCTTATCATGATTAAACCTAGGGTTTCTAGAACTCGATAGAACTTCATGAATTAATTAGTTATATGTTCCAAATTAGATTATCATGTTATTACTCAGCTTATCGCATGAATTTCAGAACCCTAGCTTTGTATTTCTTTAGTTCTGAATTACACATGCTAGGTCAGATATTTCAGTTACTTCAGATATACATGCCTCAGTTATTAGTGCATCATTATCAGATTAAATGTTGCATTCTCAGTTTGCATGTTCAGTTTTGAGCTATCCAGTATTTACAGAAAATTCAGACATAATCAATTAACTATATAAATCAATAGGAGTAGCATAATACCGAGTTGGACTAGGGTTCAGCGTACCCAATAGTCCCAGAACTACTAGCCAAGTAGGTTGTAAGTCCCCTATGTGGGCATCAGTTTAGTGATCACGCCAGAATGCCTTTATACCTTTGGCAGGGTATATTGGGTCCTTTCGATGGGGCATATATATCGGACTCCTTATTTAGCTCATGTGGTTTTATTATCGGTTATTAGTAGCTCCCACAGTTCAGTCAGAATCTCTTGTATTGACTAATTGTCTGTATATTCAGTATTCAGTTTCAGCATGTTATAAATTGGTCATTACATTCACTTAGCTCAGAATTCTCTATATCATGTTCAGATTGTTATACTTGCTTTTGTGCTTGTTCAGTTATGTTTTGTTTCAGCTTTATTCTATCCCACATGCTCAGTACCTTTCAAGTACTGATGCATACATGCGCTACATCTTCTCGTGATGTAGGTTCAGGTTCTCAGCATCCAGATCACGCATAGACCGATTTCCGATCTCCAGTTCAGCAGATTCAGTGGTGAGTCATCATTCTCTGAGGACAACAGTCATGAGTTTAATTTCAGTCTTCAGTCATTTAGTTTCAGTTTTACTAGATTTTGCTAGGGCTTGTCCCAGTATTTCTAGTCCAGTTTAGAGGCTTATTTCAGACATAGTTAGTATCAGCTTAGCGTTGAGTTGATATTTTCTTTGTATTAAACTCATCATTTTTCATATATCTCAGTTATAGAATATGGGTATTCCCCATCTTTTCATTTTAAGTATGATTAGCTTCCGCAACAGTTTATTATTTTTTAGTATTTATGATCATGCCAGCAGGGTTAGCTTGGGATTACTTGTGGTCCTAATGTCCGTGTCGGCGTCTCGGGGGTAGCTCGGAGCATGACAAAACTTGGTATCAGTCATAGGATATCTGAAAAGACGCACTAATTAGAGTCCTTTTCATGGGTGTGAAGTGCACCACATCTAATGAGAAGGAGTCTATGAAGTGTTTTAAGTAAACTTCACTTTGTTGTTACTCTTATCGTGCGTAAGGTATGATCTAATTCCATTCTAGCTTGATGTTCTACGTTTCAGATCATGCCTCCTCGTAGAGCTAACACTAGAAATGCGAATGCCAGGAATGCAAACGCAGCTCCTCCAGTCCAAGATCAAGAGGTCTCCAATGCTGAGTTTAGGAATACCATACAGATGTTGGCTTAGAGTATGACCCACCAGAACAATCGAGTTCATGCTCATGTGAATGAAAATGGTAGATCAGCAGCAGCAAGGGTCCGTGACTTTGTTAGGATGAATCCGCCTGAGTTCTTAGGATCGCAGACTAATGAGGATCCTCAGAATTTCTTGGATGAGATCAAGAAGATCTTTGAAGTAATGCAAGTCACTGGGAATGATCGGGTTGAGTTGGCATCATATCAGTTGAAAGATGTTGGTCATATATGGTACACTCAGTAGAAGGAAAATAGGGGTACAAATGCAACTCCTATCACTTGGGATTGTTTTAGTGAGACTTTTCTCGACAGGTTTTTCCCAATAGAGTTGAGAGAAGCAAAGGCTCAAGAATTCATGAACTTAAGGTAGGGAAACATGACGGTCAAATAGTATGGGCTGAAGTTTAAACAACTCTCCAGGTATGCTCCTCACATGGTTGCTGACTCCAGGGCTCAGATGAATAAGTTCTTGTATGGAGTGTCGGATTTGGTGAAAACTAAGTGCATAAATGCTATGTTACCGGGAGATATGAACATCTCTAGGCTTATGACTCATGCTATGCAGGTTGAGGATGATAAGCTTAGGGAACAGGCTAAGGAAAATAAGAAGGCTAGGACTGGGAACTATGACTATTCTCAACAGAAATCGGGTGGTGGAAATCGCTCGCAGAGTCAGCAGAAGTTCTCATCTCCAGCCCCTTCATCAGCTAGTGTTCCATCATCCAAGAAAAGGTTTGACGAGAAGGTTAGAGCACCAGGCTCTAAGTCTAAGGAAAGTGATTTAGGCACCAAGACTTACCCTGCTTGCCCTAAGTATGGTAAGAACCATCCGGGCGAGTGTCTTGCAAGAAGAGAAGGATGTTTTGGGTGTGGTCAATATGGTCACAGGTTGAGGGATTGTCCTTCAATACAGGGTCAATGAGGTGGAAATGGTAGAGAAAAGTCTACAACTTCATCAGCACCAGCAAATTGCCCGACTCAGCAGGGTAACTTATCTGGTATAGGTGGCGGTCAGCGCCATAACAGGTTGTATGCTCTTCAGGCTCGCCAGGATCAGGAAGGTTCTCCTGATGTAGTCACTAGTATGTTACGAGTCTTTGACCTTGATGTTTATGTATTGTAGATCCAGGGCTACCCTTTCTTTTGTAACTCCTTACATAGCAGTCCGATTCAGTGGCAGTCCAGAAACTCTCTCAGAACCTTTCTCAGTCTCTACTCCAGTCGGTGACCCAGTTATAGCTAGATGGGTTTACAAAAATTGCCCTGTCACAGTCTCTCAGAAAGTCACCTTAGCAGATCTTGTAAAGTTAGAAATGGTAGACTTTGATGTAATTCTAGGCATGGATTGGTTACATTCATGTTATGACTCAGTCGATTGTAGAACTAGGATTGTTCGTTTTCAGTTTCCTGACGAACCAATCTTAGAATGGAAGGGTAGTAGCTTAGCGCCTATGGATCGATTCATTTCTTACCTTAAGGCCAGAAAGATGATCTCTAAGGGTTATCTCTATCATCTAGAGGGTTAATGATTCTAGTTCTGAAACCCCAACTCTTGAGTCAGTTCCAGTAGTCAATAAGTTTCCACAAGTGTTTCCAGGAGATCTTCCCGGAGTCCTCCCCGAAAGGGAAATCGACTTTGGAATTGATATCCTTCCAGATACCCAGCCTATTTCTATTCCTCCTTACAGAATGGCTCCAGCAGAGCTTAAGAAATTGAAAGAGCAATTGAAAGACCTCCTAGATAAGGGTTTTATCAGACCTAGTATTTCTCCATGGGGTGAACCAGTATTGTTCGTACAGAAGAAAGATGGTTTCCTCAGAATGTGCATTAACTATAGACAGTTGAACAAGGTCACAATCAAGAAAAAGTATCCCATCCCCAGTATTGATGACTTGTTTGACCAACTTCAGGGTGCTAACCATTTCTCAAAGATAGACCTCAGATCGGGTTATCATCAGCTCAGAGTCAGAGATAGTGACATTCCGAAAACAGCCTTCAGAACTTGGTATGATCATTATGAATTTGTAGTTATGTCATTTGGACTAACAAATGCTCCTGCAGCTTTCATGGATTTGATGAACAAAGTGTTCAAACAGTACTTGGACTTGTTCGTTATCGTCTTTATTGATGATATCCTCATTTACTCTAGGAATGAGGAAGAACTTGCAAGTCATTTGAGAGTTGTTCTGCAGACTCTCAAAGATCACCAGTTATTCGCTAAGTTTAGCAAATGTGAGTTCTGGTTGCAATCTGTTGCTTTCATTGGTCACATTGTATCTAGCGAAGGGATCCGAGTGGATTCACGGAAGATAGAAGCAGTGAAACAATGGCCCATACCTACCTCTGTTACAGATACCAAAAGTTTCTTATGTCTAGCGGGTTATTACAAAAGGTTCGTGGAAAGATTTTCATCCATAGCCTGACCATTGACTAGGCTGACTCAGAAGACGGTCAAGTTTCGATGGTCAGATGATTGTGAGAAATGTTTTGCAGAATTGAAAACTAGATTGACTACAACTCCTGTTTTGACTCTACTAGAGGGTTCAGATGGTTATGTGATCTATTGCGACACATCCAGAGTTGGCCTTGGTTGTGTGTTGGTGCAACGAGATAAGGTTATAGCTTAAGCTTCTAGACAACTTAAGGTGCATGAGAAGAACTATCCAACTCATGACCTTGAGCTTGCAGCAGTGGTGTTTGCACTAAAGATCTAGAGACACTACTTGTACGGTGTTCATGTAGATGTGTTCACTGACCATAAGAGCCTTCAGTATGTGTTCACCCAGAAAGAGTTGAATCTTCACCAGAGGAGATGGCTTGAGTTCCTTAAGGATTATGATATGAGTGTGCATTACCATCCTGGTAAGGCGAATGTAGTAGCATATGCTCTTAGAAGACTATCTATGGGTAGTGTAGCCCATGTTGAGAAAGAAATGAAGAAGCTAGTGAAAGATGTTCACAGGCTTGCTCGCTTGGGAGTTCGCCTTATGAGCATATAAGACATGGTGTAACAGTTCAAAATGGGGCAGAATCTTCTTTGGTAGTGGAGGTTAAGGAAAAGTAAGACAGTGATCCAATCTTGCTTGAACTTAAAGGTGTAGTCCATAATCAGAGAGTGGATGTTTTCTGCCAAGGGGGAGATGGTGTACTTCGCTACCAGGGTAGATTGTGTGTTCCTGATGTGGGCGAGTTGAGACAGCATATTCTTGCAGAATCCCATAACTCCAGATATTCTATTCACCCAGGTGCCACTAAGATGTACCGCGATCTGCGAGAAGTCTATTGGTGGAATGTCATGAAGAGGGATATAGCAGATTTTGTGAGTAAGTGCCCCAATTGTCAGCAAGTCAAGGTAGAACATCAGAAACCAGGGGGTATGACTCAACAGATCGACATTCCTACTTGGAAGTGGGATGTGATCAATATGGATTTCATCACAGGGTTACCACGTACTCGAAGACAACATGACTACATTTGGGTGATAGTTGATAGGATGACTAAGTCTTCTCGCTTTTTGGCGGTCAAGACTACATATTCGGCAGAGGACTATGCCAAGCTTTACATTAATGAAATTGTGAGGTTGCATGGGGTTCCTTTGTCTATCATCTCAGATAGAGGTCCTCAGTTTAACTCTCATTTCTGGAAGTCATTTCAGAAGGGTCTTGGTACTCAAGTTAACCTTAGCACAATATTTCATCCGCAGACAGATGGACAGGTAGAACGCACCATTCAGACCCTAGATGATATGTTGAGAGCTTGTGTGATCGATTTAAAAGGTAGTTGGGATGATCACCTTTCTTTGATTGAGTTTGCCTACAACAATAGCTACCATTCCAGCATTCAGATGGACCCTTATGAGGGTTTGTATGGGCGTAGATGTAGATCTCCTGTTGGTTGATTTGAAGTAGGTGAAACAACTTTGATAGGGCCAGATTCAGTCCTTCATGCTATGGAGAAAGTGCAACTCATTAGAGATAGAATTAATACAGCTCTGAGTCGTCAGAAATCTTATGCAGATGTAAGGAGAAGGGAACTAGAGTTCCAAGTTGATGATTGGGTTTTTCTGAAAGTCTCACCTATGAAAGGGGTGATGAGATTTGGCAAGAAAGGAAAGATCAGTCCTAGATATGTAGGCCCTTACAAGATCTTGAAAAGGGTTGGCAAGGTGGCATATGAGTTAGAGTTACCAACAGACTTAGCAGCAGTGCATCCGGTCTTCCACATCTCACTCTTGAAGAAGTGTGTGGGTGACCCAGCCTCTATAGTGCCATTAGAGAGTGTGGCAGTGAAAGATAGTCTTTCTTATAAGGATGTACCAGTTGAGAATCTTGATCGTCAGGTTAGAAGGTTGAGAAACAAAGAAATCGCTTCAGTCAAGGTTTTGTGGAGGAGTCAGTCCGTAGAGGGAGCTACTTGGGAAGCAGAAGCAGCCATGAAAGCCAAGTATCCTCACCTCTTTCCTTTCGATTCCACTCCATCTTGAGGTAATAGTTCCTCTTCAATTTTCCAGTCATTCATGCGTAAATTCAGTCGTAGAGTCATGTTCCCTCAGTTTGTACTTGCATTTCAGCGTATTTGCATGTTCTCGGAACTCAATTCAGTCAGAAACTCAATTCTCAGTATTTAGTAGTAGGGTTTGAAGCTCTCTCCCTCTATTTCAGCTAGTTTAGTCTTCATTCGAGGACGAATGTTCCCAAGGTGAGATAATGTAACACCCCATAGCCAAAATAGACCAAAATCAATTTTTCAGAAAAATCTGCAGGTGCAGCCGACGTGATCGTCGACGGACCGTAGTCTGACCCATGGTCCGTCCTTCACAACTGTCGAGGGGATCAGAGACTCCCAATAACTCAGCTGGGGAAAATTGGTTAAATCTTGATCGACGGACGGACCTAGGGTCTGTAGGTCAGACAACGGTTCGTAGTCCGTGACCGTCGATCAGACCCCCTTTCAGACACTCTCTGACAAGGACCACGTTGACCAGCACGGTCCATAGGTGGACCCACGGTCCGTAGGTGGGAATTCATAGACAGTTAAAGAGAAAATGTAGTTGGGTCAACTTTAAATGATCATAACTTTTAGCACAACACGAATTAGGTGTCCCATGATATACCAAAAGATAGATAATTGAATCACCTTTCTATTTCCACCGACCTTGCTTAAATCAAAGCTCCCAGTAAAAAGTTATGCCCGTTTTAGTACAGGCCTGTCGAACAGACCCAACCTACGGACCCAAACAATGGACCTCCGATGGAACGACGGACCGTCTGTCCAGGCCGTCGTTTGGTCCGACAGCAACTTACCCAGGGGTCTTTAGTCTTTTCCCACTTTGTTTAAACTCTAAGATATGTCATTTTGACCCTAAATCATCAGATTTCAGTCAGTTTAAGCCTAGAAACATAACTAAAACTTACCTAAGTCAAATCATAAATCAAAAGTTAGAAATTTAGAAGCAAGAAAGGAGAACAAAGGTCAAGAACCCTAGTCAAGAACGCAACAAAGTTCCAGCAGTTTCAGCCCTGAAACCTTAGTATTTTTCCGTGAAGTTCATCACCAGGTATGTGGGATTTCACTAGTGGGTTCCTTTTACCCATTGAGTCCCTAGTTCTCAGTTAGTTCTTGATTCTCTTATTATGATTACACCTAGGGTTTCTAGAACTTTGATAGAACTTGATGAATTTATTAAATATATATTCCAAATCAGATTGTAAAGTTATTATTTAGGTTATCGCATGAATTTCAGAACCCTAGCTTTGTATTTCTTTAGTTCTTGAATTACACATGCTAGGTCAGATATTTCAGTTACTTCAGATATACATGCCTCAATTATTAATGTATCATTACCAGATTAAGTGTTGCATTCTCAGTTTGCATGTTCAGTTTTGAGCTATCCAATATTTACAGAAAATTTAGACATAATCAGTTAACTACATAAATCAATGGGAGTAGCATAATACCGAGTTGGAATAGGGTTCAGCATACCCAATTAGTCTCATAACTACTAGCCAAGTAGGTTGTAAGTCCCCTCTGTGGGCAATCAGTTTAGTGATCACGTCAGCATGCCTTTATACCTCTGGCAGGGTATATTGGGTCTTCTCGATGGGGCGTATACATCGGACTCCACATTTAGCTCATGTGGTTTTATTGTGTTATTAGTAGCTCCCACAGTTTAATCAGACTCTAATGAACTGACCATATTTACAGTTCATTTAATATTTAGTCTCAGCATGTTATAAATTTGGTCATTGCATCCAGTTAGCTCAAAACTTAGTATATTATGTTCAGATTATTATTATACTTGCTTTTGTGCTTGTTCAGTTATGTTTTATTTAAGCTTTACTCTATCCTACATGTTCAGTACCTTCAAGTACTGACGCATACGTGCGTTACATTTTCTCGTGATGTAGGTTCAGGTTCTCAGCATCCAGATCAGGCATAGATCGACTTCCGATCTCCAGTTCAGTAGATTCAGGGTGAGTCCTCATTCTCCGAGGACAACAGTCATGAGTTTCATTTAAGTCTTTTAGTCATTTAGTTTTAGTTTTTGCTAGATTTAGCTGGGTCTTGTCCCAGTATTTCTAGTCCAATTTTGAGGCTATTTTTAGACATAGTTAGAATCAGCTTAGTATTGAGTTAATATTTCCTTTGTATTAAACTCGTTGTTTTCAAATATCTCAGTTATAGAATATGGGTATTCCCCATCTTTTCAGTTTAAATGATGATTTATCTTCCGCACTTAGTTTATTATCTTTAGTATGCTCATGATCATGCCAGCAGGGTTAGTTTAGGATCACTTGTGGTCCTAGGTTCCGTGTCCGCGTCTCGGGGGTAGCTCGGGGCGTGATAAAACTTGGTATCAGAGCACTAGGTTCAAGAAAAACATAATAAAAAAGAAATATAGACTTGTTGTCATTAAAATTGAGACTAAAATACAAAATGAGCACAATAATACTCACATCAGTTGAAATACAAAATTGACTTTATTGGTATATCATTATGATGAACACAAAAAAATACAAACTTTTCTGAATACAATGTGAGAGTTAAATACAAAATGATCACAATAAAATACTCACCACAATATGATATTCAATTTTAATTTGAATGGTAAAGTGAGCACATAAAATATAAAAGTTGTTGGTATACAATTATGATGAAAACATAATAAAAAAGAAATGCAAACTTGTTGTCATTGAAAATTGAGATTGAATTACTACATGAGCACAATAAATACTCACTTCTATTGAAATACTAATGTGACTTTGTTGGTATGCCATTATGATGAATACAAAATAAAAAAAATAGAACTTATTTGTATACAAACTGATATTAATATACAAAATAAACAAATAAAAATACAAAATTGTCGTTATTTGTGTTCTAAGTAGAAAATTGTAATATTTAAAAGATAGAACATTGTTGATTAAGTTGAATACCTGTAGTAATTCTCTTAGATTTTACTATTGGAGAGTGATTTAGAGTTTATCAAACCCAAAACGTGATTTCAACTACAAATAACATTTTTGAACGACTTAAACAAAAATAAAATCATAAAAAAAATATTAAAAAACGTATAAAGACGCATATTTTAATAAAAAGGGATTGTGTGAATATCTTTATAAATATGTTTTTCAATTTCTAAAAAAAAGAAGAGAAGAGAGAGGCGGATTTTGAAATGCAGAAGAATTATTGGACGATGAAAATAAGAGAGAGAAAATATTTTTATTTTAAAAAACATATGAGAGAGGATTCATTGGAAAATTGTATTAAAGTGAGACAAAATAGGTAGTAAATTAGAATATACAATCCTTTCTAAAATAATGACATTTTGACATTTTGGCTAATATTTACAAAGTATGGAGGTTTTTACTAATTAAGTTATGTTATTTGACTAGTTTGTTAAAAATGAGATAGAGGGAGAAGATTTGGGCCCAAGTCTGGATCTATCCGCCTAAGCCACTACTTGACCTATTTTCATTTTGGGTCTTTGGCCCAATTCATGCCACAATTTGTACCTGTCTTAGACTAACTAGATAGAGTAATATTTAAATAAATGGGAAACTTTCACATATAGCCACTTAAAAATTGTCTAATTACTCTCCGTAGCTATAGTTTGACAATTACAATTCGTAGCTACATGTTATATGAAGGAGAGAGGCGAGCGAGACTAGGTGAGAGAGGAGAGAGGGGGCAAGAGTGGGAGAAAAGTCAATTGTGTATGTATATCGGTTAGATAATTGTATATTATACATATGAATTTGTATATATGACAAGCGAGAGTGGTACAGGGAGGACAGAGGTGAGCGAGACTAGGAGAGGGAGGAGAGAGGTGAGCGAGATTGGGAGAGGGAGGAGAGAGGGAAAAGAATGGGAGAGAGGTGAATTGTATATGTATATAATTGTATATTATACATATACATTTGTATATAGGACAAGCGAGATCGGCAGAGGGAGGAGAGAAGCGAGCGAAATTTGGAGACAGAGGAGAGAGGCGAGCGAGAGAGGGGAGAGAGGGGAGAGAGGTAAATTGTATATGTATATATGTTAAATAATTGTATATTATACATATGCATTTGTATATTCTGACGAATTATACATATATAAATGTGACTAATTATACAAACTCAAAGTCAACCCACGTAATTAATGTATAATGTTAGTCGCGAGTGGTAATTATAGCAAACTATAGCTATGTTGAGTAATTAAATAGTATAAATTTGCTTTTTCGCGTAATTTTCCCTTAAATAAAAGGCTTAGGCTCAAGAACAAAATACAAAACTGAATTTCGGGGGCTTGTAGGCCAATTTTCCATTTCCGTATACACTAGGTGTATACAAATATATACAATATCGTATATCTGCTCCGAACGCCTGTACGCCAGATTCACGGAATTTTTTCTTCACTTTCGAGGTCTGGCTGACTCGGAATAAGGATTTGAGTCTTTACAGCTCTCTCGAAACACAAGGAGAAATATGGGAGTTCGTGACGAACTCTGCAGATTTCACAGATAGAAAAACAAGAGTAAAATTAGTGTAGGCCCATATAATAAAATCAAAGCATATAATGAATGGATAAAACTAATCTCATCCTTAAAAAACCAAGAACTCACGGGAAGGAGCATGCCATCAATTTAATATATTCAAGACCAGAGTAAAAAAAATGATTTCTTATCCTTATCCCTTTTGGTACCTATTTTAGGAAACACGAATATTCAAGATATTAAACATTTAATATTAGATTTTTGAGTAAACACTCCTTAAATAAGATTAAACACATTTTTTTTACTTCATTTTTTCAGTAAAACCCATCATAAGCAGTATATGATTAGCCTTACAGTGATCAAATTAATTATAAATCAATTTCCAAAGATTGGTAGCAAACATTATTCTATAGGGAAGAATAAGCAAACAAGAGTCAACAAGAAAACCTATGTATCACTTGTTGATACTAAATGCATAACAGACAATTCCTAAATGCTATCACAGAATCAAATTATAGAGGTTCCAGTTAAATGCTTAAGCACATGTACATTTTAGCACTGTAACAAGAAGCTATCACCTACTATAGAAAAGAAAACCAATGAAGAGAAATCTCAAACCAAGAAAAAATCAATGGAAACTAAAATCGTAGTTATCTCTTGAGAATTAAGAGGTTCGGATTATCCAAAAATTTCACACCCAACTGATGCCAAATACTTTAAAACTAGACATCAAAGCTGGCAGAATCTTAAATGAGATAAGAAATGATAGCAGTTTACGACTTATCAGACTAGTATGAAAAAACCGAAGAAATAAAAATAAATAAAAGAAACACTAACAACAACTAGCTAAATTCAGAAAAAAACACAAGAAAATATCACCTTCTGAAGCTAAATACTTCAAAGGAAACCGATTTTCAAACTCAAAACGAACAAATGGCAATTATCCTCTACGATTTTGTACCTATTCAAATCACTTTACAAAGAGTAGTAAATAATGAAGATGTTGATGCTTGAAAACAAGGTATAGCAAATAAGCCCAAGTCAACAATATTTCAGCGAATAAACTCTTACATACCCAGATTCATACTTATAGCTTAAAGTTATAGCGCATAACATGATTAACAACCCGAGATTTAATTAAACAGATACAATTATAAATCCGGCTGCTAAAACTCAAACCAAAACAGACTTTCAATTAAGAGTAAAGTTAAAATAAAGAAGAAAACAAGAAAGAAGCTAAGAAAACCAACAGATTGTTCATTATACAATGCTTGGAATCGAAACAAAACGTAAATGTGTTACCTTTTTCCAGGCAGCGAACTTAACAACAATGAGCTAGCTACGAGGGCGATTCCACCACCAAATGAGACTATGAGGAATCAGGAATAAACGTTGAGTTCAAAACGAAATCGAAACTCGAGTTCCCTCTATCTCACTTGTTGATTTTAATGAAATAGGGATAACTTGATGATGACGTGTACAAAGGGTAGTTCAGTAACTAGCATCTTAAAGTTTGTTATAGTTGGTTAGCACAATTAGTTACAGATACATAGAAAGTGTGATGTTCAACTTGTATATATAGATATTAGATTCATTGTACTCAGTGAGTTTTTGTACTCAAGATAATCAGAGCAAATACATTCTTGTTTCTTCTTCATTGTATGTGATTTTCCTTCAATGGAGATTGGGTAAATTTGACATGGTATCAGAGCTTAGCTCACAATTATGAGCTTGTTGATGATTAGTTGAGTATGAGTTTGAAGATCGACAATGGCAGCAACAAAATTCGATCACAATCACCCTTTATTTTTACATCCTTCAGACACCACTGGAGCATCTATCATACTGATGCAATTAACAGGATTTGAGAATTACTCTATCTGGAGCAGAGCTATGCGTATTCAGTTGCTCGGGAAGAACAGGCTTGGAATGGTAGATGTACTTGGAAAAAAGAAGATTTCGGAGCAGAATTAGGAAATCAATGGGATAGGTCAAATGCAGTGGTTCAAGGATGGATTCTTAGTTCAGTGACATCAGAATTGCACACAGGAAATGTGTATGCAACAAGTGCAAAGCCAGTATGTGATGATCTACGTGAGCATTTTAATAAGGTAAATGCATCACGAATTTATCAATTGCATAAGGATATAACTAGTGCAGTGCAAGGAAATGATACTATTCCTCTTTATTTTTCAAAATTACGAAACCTATGGATGAATTTGATAGTATAGTTCCACCACCATGTGATTGCCCTAGATCAAAAGAATTTTTTTCTCACATGCATCGATAGAAGTTAATGCAATTTTTATGGGACTAAATGAGACCTATGATCAATCATGGAGCCAAATATTAATGACTGAACCAACACCAAGCATCAATAAAGCATATGCTATGCTAGTTGAGAGGGAAAGTTAGAGGGTGATAGTCAGTTCATCTACTAATGGGGAAGGAACAGATATGGCTGCACTTATAGCTAGAAGAAAGGAAAATTCTCATCATGAAAAGGGATCGAATCAATACTATAACAGAGGATCGAATCAACATTATCAGAGAGGATAAAAAAATTGGGATCAACAATGTGATTTCTGCAAAATTAAAGGACACATTAAGAAGAACTGTTTTAAGCTAATTGGCTATCCACCTTATTGGAAATTTAAGAAGGAGGAAAATTTAAATGCTGCATATAATGTACACAGTGAGAATACTCAACTACATATGTCATCAGGAACTAAAGATAGGAGAGAGGTGATCCACAAAAATGGTTGCAGGAGAGCTTTCAAGAGATCCACAGTTAACTGGTGAACAACATGAGAACATCATGCAGATGCTGGACAAAGATCCATCTCAACAATATGGAATGATGGCTAATATGACAGGTATTGCTCAAAATCCTCTTGCTAAAGTAGAGGACCTAAAGTGGATAATTGATAGTGGAGCTACTAATCACATGACATATAATCTGAGTGCAGTGACTGATGTGAAATTAGTTAACTCAGATCTTGATCGAAAAGTATATCTACCTAATGGTGAAGTAAATTTGATATCACATACTGGAGTTGTAAGATAACTGAAGATGGAAAGTTACAAAATGTTTTGTATGTCCCTGATTTTGATATAATATGCTGTCAGTTTCAAAGATGACTAAGGAACTCAATTGTTTTGTATCATTCTATCCTGGATTCTATTTTTTCCAGGACCTTTTCAATGGGAAGTTGAAGGGGATTGGTAATGACGTGTACAAAGGGTAGTTGAGTAATTAGCAGCTTATAGTTTGTTATAGTTTGTTAGCACAATTAGTTACAGATACAGTAGAAAGTGTGATGTTCAACTTGTATATATAGATATTTGATTCATTGTATTCCGTCAGTTTTTGTACTCAAGATAATTAGAGCCACTACATTCTTCTTTCTGCTTCATTGTATGTGATTATCCTTCAATGGAGATTGGGTAAATTTGATAGATTTTTTGGTATGTTTTAGACTCAAAAATTTTGTATTTCTCTCTAATATTAATTGTAGCTAATATCTGAATGTCGACTAAAAATTTCCTAGCCCTTCTTCCCAACTTTTTCTAACTCTCTCTTTTCCAACCTAAATAATGAAGAAGAAGGAGCCATTTACAGATGAAAATAATGGTAGATTCGAGGGGGAAAACAAGATGAATATTCAAATTTGAAATTCAAAATCTGTCCTAGGATAAGGCTGCCGTTGGATTTTTGTTCAAAATTGTAAAATTTCCTCAATGGATTGAAAGGCTGGCCGCTAGATTAGAAACTAAGGACGAACGAGCGAGGAGATTATGACACCTGGAAAATTCTCGTACAGAGATTAGAGGACGATGCGTGAGAGTGAGCTCGGTTCGCAATTTGCTGCACTGCTGATGCATTTTTCTGGTTTTGCTGGGTTGCTCACAATTTTCTGGGTTCTGCTCGCCGGAAGGAAGAAGAATGGGGTCAGAACAGTTTTGGTGTATTGCATTGCTGCTGGGTTGTTTTGTATGTTTGTGTTGTATAGTAATGTTAGGAATTGGGCTGGGAATTGGGAGTTGTGCTCGGCTGAATTGGAAAGCAAAAAGGGAATGAGCTTTGGGCTTGATGATGGTTAAGAGAAAATGGCCCAACAATGGGTCTTGCAAAGAGTTGAAATCAAGACTAGAATATGGATATATATATTTGTAAAAAAGGACTAGCCAACTGTATTAAGAATTTAGCTTAAAATGGAATGTTATTGGCAAATTAGGCTAAAATTAAATAAGATGAATTAATATATTAAGGGAAAATTAGCAATTAAGTCATAATATCTAACATATTTAGTCAAAATAACAACACTTTAAAATATTTATTTAAAATGTCAGAATGACAATATTTTAGAAAATAATATGTATTCACATTTGAGTGTAAATTGTATCCACCATCAATGTACACTGTTTTACACTGACACATATTTTTAAGGCAAATTTCTTTTTTATTATTAATATTTTTTATTTTATAAAATATAAATATCAAATATAACAATATAAGGTAATTAAGATTCTACTCTTATTATATCCATTAATTTATGATTCTCTTTCCTTACTAAATGAAATTACCATATCTTTTACCGTTTACAATAGTAGTGAAACAAATTGAAAGAATCCACCATTGAAACAGTTTAAAGACAAACTATTACCAATCATCAAAATTTCTTTGTTTTCTTTCTTAATAGAGTTTGGTGGATTCTTGCTTTTTTTTTTTTTTTTTTTTTTTGGAATTTCACTCCTCCCGATTAATCTAATACTCAATAATATTTCTTCTTTGCCTTTCACGTTTCTACTCCATCTTTAATATTCTAGCCCTTTTTTGATGTTATCAGATCTCTTGAAGGTGCTCACAAATTGTTCTTCAAAAAATATATTTTAATTCAAGAAATTTTCTCTACCGTTAAACGAAATCTCTTCATTAATTAGTTGATTTCTCTATTGGCAAGGTAATTTCCATTATTTATTGAGATTTATTTTGATTTGATGTTTAAGATCACCGATTATGATATATAATTTAGATTCTCTGTATTACGGATTTCAGTATCACTATTTATGATTTATATTTCGCTTTGTACATATAATAAATTTTTCGTTAATATTTTTTATTTTTATGCAAGTTTTTTACATATTCATCTAATATTTATATATCTCAGATTTTTAGTCGATTAAATAATTTTTTTCTGATTTCGTTTTAATATTTCATATGTATTTGAATCTACAAATCCATTCATATGTTTATTTTGTTTAATTTTTAATATATTTGTATTTGCTTTTAGGGTTTTAGATTCGTAGAAAACATATGTATAGCTACAATGTCTGAATCAACAGTTTATTTGCGTATTCATTCTATCTATATATCAAAAAGCTTACATTTTTTGTCTTTACATTGTATTTCAATCTCAATTAGTATAACAAGACATTTGTATTTCCTTCTTAATTTGTATTCGTCCTAATTGTATGATAACAATTGTATATTTCATTGGGTATTCATTTTGTATTTCAATCTCAATTTATATGTGAACAAGTTTGTATTTCTCTTTTGTTTTGCATTCTACCTAATTGTATACCAACAAGTTTTGTATTTTATGTACCTACTTTACCTTTCAAAGTCACTTTGTATTTCAAATGAAGAGAGTATTTCTTTTGTATTCACAACTTTATATTCAATCTCACTTTGTATTTATAACTTTGTATATTCATCTCATTTTTGTATTCATATATTGTTGTATTCAACATATAGTTCATGACCGATTAGTTTGTATTTTAAATTTCAAAGTCACTTTGTATTTCAAATGAAGAAAGTATTTCTTTTTGTTTTCACAACTTTATATTCAATCTCACTTTGTATTTATAACTTCGTATGTTCATCTTACTTTTATATTCATATATTGTTGTATTCAACATATAGTTCATGATCGATTAGTTACAAGTTATAAATCTCAATACATACAAAGATTTCACTGATTCAATTAGAAAAAAAACATTCTTGTACTCTACATACATGAATATCTCATCCAAACATATAAAAAAATCGAAAAAAAATAGTTGATTGTTTTTCAATTATTCACTAGATGCAACAAATTTATAGTCGTTAATTTTGAAAGATTCTATCTCATATATATGTCGTATTCAACTTGAAGAAGTTTTGAAAGTTATCAGATGAATAATTTTGGAAGATAAACTAAATTATTTTAATTATTTCTTTATGTTCTCAAGAAGAAAGCAAAAAAACACTTGACAAAAAGCTATTTATGCTCTTTTCAAAGCGTAACTAATCTGTGTTTAAAATCTTTTTTATCTTTATTGAATTTTTTTTGTTCATAATTTCTATGTTATTAATTATTTATATTCTTTCAAATTAGTTTAAATAAAATAAATACATAACTAATCCCTTAACAAACTAAAATAATGACATTTTAAGTAAATAATGAAAATGTTGCTAAGGAGTCCGACTAAAAGCTAAAATATTGTTGTTTTGAAAATTTTTCCTATTAATTAATGAACTTTTTAATTTTAACGAAATAAAATAATTAACTTAATAAACTAATGCTTCAAAATATAAACTACTAATTTAGGCAAAATTAACTCAATAAAATATTTCAATAATTTTTTTTAAACGATTTACAAATATTCATAAAAAATGTACTAATTATATGAAACATATATATGATTGAAAAATTAAAAATAAGTGATAAAATATTTAAAATAGCATGCAAAACATTTTTTATTTTTAAATATATTTTCTAAACTAATTATTTGAAATCGTTTGAAATTGAAGAAGCTCAATAATTAGTCTATATTGTGGAGGTCCAAAATTGGGTGTCAACACTGTACACAATGTTTCTTGTTTGAGATCTGAATCTATGGTGATGGTTGAGAGATTTTTCTGGTATATTGAATATTTAGTTTTTAGCTTAGATTGTACGATAACATTTCTTGTTTGAGATCTGAATATATGGTGATGGTTGAGTGATTTATTTGGTGATGATAAATGTTTCTCATAAAATAATATAAGTGATATATACATGATGCATATAGTCGAATTAAAAAAATTGAAAATACAATAATTCAAAACGACAAACCCTAAAATCAATGTATCCAACAAGTTGAGAAAGTGTGGATACATCTTGGTTGAGAAGAAGATATTGTATCCAATTAAATTAAATGAACTAAATGAATGACTAACATAGAAGTAAAGCATGAAGTATGAAATGAAATCATAAAAAGCTTTACAAATAGGTATGCAATGATAGCAAAATACTTTACTTTCTTGGGGCGTTTCTCTAACTGACAACTATCACTAAGAGTTTCGTGATGATACAACTTCTTAACCATGTTTCCAGAACCACCCTATACCTTCCAGGGATATAGGAAGAAACTTAACTTTTGGATCCGTCTAAAGGCCTTCTTGAGGCTGGTGAGGAGTCACCCGAATTACAGTACGATCCTATCTACACTGATGATGCAAGTTATAGGGTTTAAGTTGTCTCAACTCTTATCTAAATCGGTGTTCAATACTATTACCAAAACATATGTATTAATGGTCATATAATACTACTCATTAGATTGAGTTATTACTTGAAAGTCCATCTTTAAAGGATTACTAATCTTTACACTGAAAATTCTTCTGAAAAACTAAAGCTGCTCTTCTTAAAATAGGAATACTTTTCTCCATGAAAAAACATTACATTTGGAACCATAAGTGATCTTCTCAAATGACGCTTAAAATATACTTGGACATACATTAAATTTTGAAATTGCTGTATGAAAATAATTGCACAAAGGCTTTCACAAGTTTCATCAAAAGAGTTTATCTGATAATAAAATTCACAACACAAGAATCAGTATGTATAAAGTATTATAGTCTCAGTAGTTAAGAACTCAGAACTCAGAATAAGAAACACAAGTCAAATTCAGAATTCATGGAACTTTGGGTAGAACCCTAGATTTATCTCTTTACTGAATTAGTTGTAGGACGTGAGGACCGACATAATACAAACACTCTGAATAGCCCTACATACCTGGAAGAACAAAGTTTTTGAAGAAACTTTAAGAAGATGCTTGAAACCCCTTTGCCAAAGGCTAGGTCCTTAGGCCTACAAACCACGTTGGCCAAGTATGGTCCATACATCCTTTGATGGGCCGTACTGCAAGTCTTGATAAAATAATTGGAGACTCAACTTTCTAAAGATCAACTACATATAGAAATCTAAAATCTGCAGTTCCTTGTATGACGCGTACAAGCCGTTGGGAGAACTTAAAATGCCAAAATTTCATCATGTCTGATATCTATTAAACGAGCCTCATCGATGACCCATAGACCCATCCACGATCCATACTCCTTGCTCATGGAATCGAATCTAAGATATAAGATTTTCCTGAACTCCAAAAAAGTAAAAACGACTTGCTCATACAGCCTGTAAAATTTTTTCAGGTCCGCCCAAGGGCTTGTAGAATTCGTGCACCAACAATTTTATACAACTTTTCAAGTTTCAGTTGACGCTTACAGTCCCGAAGTGTACATTTATGTAGCATAACCCGAAGGTTTTGCAGTTCAAAGAAGTGAAGGCAAGGTGTATAATCTTTAACTAGTGTTCATTCCATCAACGACCTTTGTTGTTTGTCTATTTTGCAAGTAAATTGATGTGCTTACCGCATTTTTCCAAAAAGACTTTTGCAACTTTTCTTGATAGATCTCGGTTGCTTGTTGTTCCATGCAGGAAGAAGTTTTTCCATATCTAGGATAAACTATTCTTTGTGAACTAACAGAATAAACACTTGTACTTATATTTGACGCAATTCCTACTATTTATTCTTCACACATGTCAACTTCTAATAAGAGCAAAATTTGACACGCATGAAGAATGAATAGTAGCTATTTAGTCAAATATAAATACAACTTTACTTCTGTTAGTGAACCAAGAATAGATCATCCAAGATATGCTAAAAAATTTCTCCTAAGGAACAAGATCAACTGAGCTCTGAAAAGAAAAAGTTTCCAAAGTCTATTTTAGGAAATGGCGGTAAACACACCGATGTACTTCCATAATAGACAAACAACAAAGGTTGTGGATGGAATGAGACCAATTGAAGCTTGGAATTGAATAAAAACAATAATAGGACAATTAAAGTTGTTTGGTTCATTGTGTTATAATTGTAACACCTCGAAAAAATAGACCCAGAAAAAAATGCAGAAAACTACCTAAAACAGTTAACCGGCAGGGTTCACAGATCATAAGAGGATCCACGGTCCGTTGAACTACCCGTTGTCCTCACTTGGACTCCACTATGCCCAGAATTCATACCACATGCACCTTCACGGGTCGCGGTCCTGACAACAAACCGTGGAGACATCCGTGAAGAGTGAGGCAGTAGACTCCCCAAGCCTAGCCCTCAAATCCCCACTCCTAAGTGAGGACTACGAGGACCTTCACGGGACATAGTTGCGTCCGTGAAGGTTGGACCAGTGAGACCCCTAGCTAGCCCCCCTCCAGACCACAACCCAAGTGAAGACCACAGACACCTTCATGGTCCTTGGTCTTTCACACGGGCCGTGGTAATGACCGTGATCTCAGACCCTTAGAATTTCAGTCCAAATGAAAATCACGACCGATTTCATGATCTGTGGTACCTTTCACGATCCTTGAAGGTGGTCATGGTCAGCAGGTCAAGTTTTTATGTAAGGGTATTATGGTCTTTTCCGTCTTTATTAGAATATTAAACATCATCGTTTTAACCCTAAATTTCATTATTTTTGTTTGTGTTAGCCAACAAACATAACTAGAACTTACCTAAGATAAATTATTAGTCAAAATATAGAAATTTATAATCAAGAAAAGAGAAAGAGTTGACAAACCCAAGCTCCGAGAACCAATAAGTTTTCATTAGTTTTAGACCCGAAATAGAACGATTTCTTTGTGGAATTCGTTAACATGTATGTGGGATTTCACTAGTGAGTTCCTTTTACCCATTTGGTCCCCAGTTTTTCAGTCAGATTCTTGATTTACTTAATACGGTCGAACCTACGGTTCATAAATATTGGAATTGTTGTGTTTTTAGCAGTTAGAATGATCCAAATCAGATTTTTATGTTATTGTTCAGTGTATTGCATGAAATTCAGAACCCTAGATATGTACTCTTTTACTGTTAGAATTACACATGCTAGGTCAGACATATCAGTTAATTCAGTTATTTCAAATATACATGCCTCAGTATAACAATTATGATCAATTAATCACTTAATCTATCGGGAGTAGCATAATATTGAGTTGGACTAGGGTTCAACGTATCCAAAATGGTCCCAAAACTACTAGCCACTTAGGTTGTAAGTCCCCTTTGTAGTCAACATTTTAGTGCTCACACCAACATGCCTCTATACATTTAGCTGGGTATATTGGGTCCTCTCGATGGAGAGTATACATCGACTCCACATTTAGATCATGTTGTTTTATTATCGATTCTTACTAGCTCTCAGAGTTCAGTTAGACTCTATATCATTGGCCATTTATGTACAGGGAGTACTACAGTTTCCGCATGTTAGGATTTCGGTTTTTGAATTCAAATAGTCTAGTATTAAGTATCTCTATCATGTTCAGATTATTTCATTGCTTATTTGCTTTTCAGTTATATGTTTATTTCAGCTTTACTATCGCTCATGCTCAGTGCCTTTCAAGTACTAACATATATATTGCGCTACATTTTCTCGTGATGTAGGTTCAGGTCCTCAACATTCAGATTACGCATAGATCAATTCCAGATCTTTAGTTCAGCAACATTAGTGGTGAGTCCTCATTCTTCGAGGACTAGTGACATATTTATCTTTATCGCTCTTAATATTTTTAGTATCAGTTTTGCTAGATCTAGTTGGGGCATGTCCCAACATTTCTAGTATATGGGTAGTTAGATTCATCTTAGTATTTGAGTTTAATATTCTCTTGTATTAAACTCTCAGTTTCTCATATATTCAATTTAGTATATGGGTATTCCCCATAATTTTCACTTCTATGATATTTAGCTTCGGCACAGTCTATTTAAGTTTCCACATCAGTGTTGTTATCATAGTACGTTGTTGTCATTCCATCACGGTTAGCTTGGGATCACTTATGGTCCTAGGTCTCTTGTCCATGTCTTGGGAGTATCTCGGGGCATCACAAACTTGGTATTAGAGCATTAGGTTTAAGTGTCCTAGGATGTCTAAAGAGCTGTACTAAGTAGGGTCTTTTTCATGGATGTGAAGTGCACCACATTTAATGAAAAAGAGGTTGCAAGGTGCTTTAGGAAAAATCTATATTTGCTTGTTAATCGTATCGTGCATAAGGTATGATCTAATTCTATTATAACTCGATGTTCTACATTTCAGTGATCATGTGTCCTCGTAGAGATGACGCTAGGAATGCGAATGTCAAGAATGCAAACTCTGCTCCTCAATTCCCAGAAAGAAAGTTTTGAATGCAGATTTTAGGAACTTCATTTAGATTTTGTCTCAAAGTGTGGCCAAGCAGAACAATTAGCAGTTTCCAGTTCAAGCAAATGTGAATGTCGGGTTAGCTGTAGCTAGAGTGCGATACTTTGTTAGGATGAATCTGCAAAAGTTCCTAGGATCGCAAGTTGGAAAAGATCCCCAAAACTTCATTGATGAGGTCAATAAGATCTGTGAAGTAATACATGTCACTGAGAATGATCAGTTGAGTTGGAATCATATCAATTGAAGGATATAGAGCATATATTGTATACTCAGTGGAAGGAAATAAGGGTACAAATGCAGCTCCAATTACTTGGGATCGTTTTAGCGAGACCTTTCTGGACAACTTTTTTATAATAGAGTTGAGAGAAGCAAAGGCCTATGAATTTATGAACTTAAGGCAGAGTAACATGATGGTCCATGAGTATGGGCTCAAGTTTAACCAACTCTCCAGTTATGCTCCTTACTGGGTTGTTGATTCTGGGGCTTAGATAAATAAGTTTATGTACGAAGTATCGAACTTAGTGAAAAAAAGTGCACGAATGCTATGTTGTTGGGAGATATGAACATCTCTAGGATCATGACTCATGCTCAACAGGTTGAGGATGATAAGCTTAGGGAACATGCTAAGAGAGTAAGAAGCTAAGTCTGAGGGAAGTGTTTCAGGTACCAAATCATACCTAACCTACGTGAAATATAGTAAGAACAATCCGGGAGAGTGTCCTGTAGGCTAGAAAGGATGCTTTGGGTATGGTAAGTCTAGTCATAGATGGAATGATTGTCTTTCTAGACAGGGTTAAGGAGGTAATAACGGTAGAGCTCAGTCTACAATTTCAGCAGCGCTAGTAGGTCGCCCGACTTAGCAGGGTAAAAGTTAAGTTGCCTCCTATACCCCAGCAAGGTAATATATACATGATTCATATAGTCGAATTAAAAAAAATGAAAATACAATGATTCAAAACGACAAACCCTAAAATAAATGTATCACAACTTGAGAAAGTGTGGATACATCTTGGTTGAGCAAAATATATAGTGTATCCAACTAAATTAAGTTAACTGAATGACCGACTAACATATTTCAATTGAAGTAAAGCATGAAATATGAAATGAAATCATTAAGAGCTCTACAAATAGGTATGCAATGATAACAAAATACTTAAATAGAAAACTTTACTTTTTGGGGGAGTTTCTCTGACTGACAACCATCAAAAAGAATTTTTTGATGATACAACGTCTTAAAAATGTTTCCAGAACCACCCTATACCTTGCCGGGGTATAGGAGGCAACTTAACTTTTGGATCCATCTAAAGGCCCTCTTGAGGTTGGTTAGGAGTCACCCGAATTACAGTACGATCATATCTACACTGGTGGCACAAGTTATGGTTTTAAGTTGTCTTAACTCTTATCCAAATCCGTGTTAAATACTATTACCAAATTATATGTATTAATACACATATGATAATACTCATTAGATTGAGTTAGTACTAAAAGGCATCTTTAAAAGATTATTAACCTTTAGACTAAAAATTCTTCTGAAAAACTAAATATGCTTCTTAAAATAGGAATAAATTTCTCCATGAAAAAATAATACATTTAGAACCATAAGCGATCTTCTCAAATGACGATTTAAAATATACTTGGACATACATTAAATTTTAAATCTTTGTATGGAAATAATTGCACAAAGGCTTTCACAAGTTTCATCAACAAGGGTTCATGTCATAATAAAGTCATTAACAACTCAAGAATTGATATGTATAAAGTATTATAGTCTCAAAAGTTAAGAAATCAGAACATAGAATAAGAAACACAAGCCAAATTAAGACTAGATTTATCTCATTACTGATTGAATTTTATTGTAGGGACTGAGGAGAAACTTAATCCAACACTATGAATACCTACCTGGAAGAACAAAGTTCTTAAAGAAAGTTTAGGAAGATGCTTGAAACCCCTAGCTATCGATTCTCTGATCCTTCTTGGGAGTGATTGTGAGAGTGTTAGGGTTGAACTCACTACTACAAAAATAACTTTTAACGGCATTAAATATTGAAATTAATAAGGAATGCTAAAGTCTTTACTGACATACGTTAAGTGCCATTAGAACCAATGTCTCTAAAAGCTTTAGGGACATATAGAAAGAATGCTAATTGTCACTATAAATACATATTTAGCAGCAATTAAGAATTAATTGCCGCTAATTGATCATTTTTGATGTAGTGACTAAACTTAAAAGAACCTTAATTGGGTGTAAAATCGTCGGGTGAAGGCTTAAAAAGGGTGGGGAAAGACTAATTTAACCCCACCTAAAATTGTTAGGACCGTCCACAAAGAGGCTTCTACGGTCCGTACTCCCATCAATAGACGTATTGTCCACTCATGGTTCCCATTAATGTAGCCCGAGTCTTTGAATTGAACTACGAACCAAGAACCACGAGTCGTACCCATTCTAATATAGTTACCCTTTTCCAAAGGGCAGGATCCTTAGGCCTACAAACCACAATGGCTAAGTAAGGTGCATACATCCTTTGATGGACAATACTAGCAAGTCGTAATCTAATCATTAGAGACTCAACTTTCTAAAGTTCAACTACGGATAGAATTCTACTATATATAGTTCCTTATATGACTCGTACAAGCCGTCGATAGAACTTAAAATGCCAAAAAATTTCCCTTGTTGCAAGAATGGTCACCATCAGAATTTTCATTGCATTGGCAGCACAAATGAAGTGAAAAATAATGCATTAAGATGTCAAATCTGCCTTCCCGAATGATTTTCTAGAAGATGAGATTTATGTAGCTCAACCTAAGGTTTTTTAATTCAACGAAGTGAAGTTAAGGTGTATAAGATTCAATTGGTGTCATTTCATTCATGACCCTTGTGTAATCTATTTTTCAACTAATCAATGTGTTTACCACCACTTCCAAAAATAACTTTGGCAACTTTCTCTATATAGAGCTCGGTTGCTTCTTATTCCTCACAGGGAATATTCTTTTTATAGAGCTTGGTTCTTCTTCTCAAGCGAGCACACTGATTTAGAAGAACGAGGTATTGAAACGCGTTGGCAAACCAGAAACTAAGCCAGTTGTTGGAGTTATATGGGTTTATAGGTTGAAGATGAATGAAGATGGATGAAGATGGATATATAAATAAGAACAAAGCAAGTTGGTTGTTAAAGGTTATTATCAACAACCTGGAGTATTATTCAGATACAACTTTTGCACCTGTTGCAAGGATGTGCACTATCAGAATTTTTGATTGCATTGGCAGCATAAATGAAGGGGAAATTAAAATCCGATATTAAGATATCAAATCTTCCTTCTAAAATTGCAATCTAAAAGATTAGATTTATGTAGCTCAACCCAAAGTTTTGTAGTTCAAGGAAGTTAAGTTACAATATATAAGTTTCTAGTGGTTTCATTCAATCCACGACCCTTGTAAGTAATCTATTTTGCGGGTAAATCAATGTGTTGCCACCTCTGTCCAAAAATTTGGTTGTTAAAGTTTATTCTGATGCGGATGGATCAATCAACAAGAGAAAAGAGAATTGGGTTGTTAAAGTTAATTCTCAAAAGCCTAACGATGATTATTTAAATAGTTCTGCACCTGTTGCAAGGATGGATGCCATCAAAATTTTAATTGCATTGGATGTTAAATATTCCTTCCGGAATGGTTTTCTAAAAGAGAAAATTTATTTAGCTCAACCCGAAGGTTTGTAGTTTAAGGAAGTGAAGATTAGGTGTATAAGCTTCAACTGCTGTGATTCTATCCATGACCCTTGTTTGTAGTCAATTTTACAAGTAAATTGATGTGCTCATCGCCTCGACCCAAAAAGACTTTGGCAACATTTCCTTAACAGAGCTCGGTTACTTCTCGTTCCTTGAAGGCAGGAGTTTTAACATATCTGGGATGAAGTAGTCTTGGTGCACTGACAGAAGCAACACTTGTACTTATATCTTACTCAATACATACCATTTATTCTTCATTCGAGTCAATGTCTGCTTTTATTTCTTCGTAAATTAGAACATCATCACATAAAATCTGCAAAACCATGATTTTCTATGTTGATGTTCTAAATTTTGAAGAAATAAAGAGCAAAAATTGACTAGCATGAAGAATCAATTGTAGGTATTGAGTCAAAGTAAGTGCAAGTACTGCTTTTGTTAGTGAACCAAGATTAGTTTATTCTAGATAAACTAAAATTTCTTCCTGTAAGAAACAAAAGCAACTGAGCTCTCTAAAGAAAAAGTTGTCAAAGTCTTTTTTGGGCAAAGGCGATAAATACATAGATTTATTAGCAAAGTAGATTCCCAACAAGGGTTTCTAATAAATACATAGATTTATTAGCAAAATAAGACCATGAATAACACATCTTAAAGTGTTTGGTTCTTTGTGTTATACTCATGTACCAGCTTTCAAACTGAGAAAGTTTTTGTTGTTATGTGTTTCAGGATCAACTTTGATTGGGTCATAAATTCAGGTGATCATTAGGAGATTAGTTTTATTTTAGTCATTATGCTACTAATTAGTTATGATTGGTCCTATTTTATAGGCATGTTAGAAGCCTTTTTGCAGTCCATGTTCTGTGTTAGTTGTATTGCCCCTCTACTTATTTAATAAACTTCAATCAAACACCACACACTCATAATGCTCACCATCACTGATCTTGTCGGGATTTTCTTTGTAGTCAGTATTTTGGCACGATGGTGATATTATGGTATATTGGATTTCAGTTTAGATTGGGTTCAAGGGTTAGTTTGTGGCTTGATTATCACTCCTGATTTCTAGATCTTCCAAAAATTTGATTCGAAAGTTTAGTTCTTAGTAATTGATCTTGATGGAATTGTCTCAAAGAGGAATTCACTTAGAGAGATGAACACCTGACTGGTAGGTCATAACTTAAGCTTTTAGGATACGTCAGTTATTCTTCCTTCTTATTCCTTATGTTCGAGGACGCACATGATTTTTAGTGGTGGATATTGTAATGACCCAAAAAATCATTTTTTTAGAAATTTTTATAAAATTATCGTTTTGCCCATCTCAATAGTTGCCCCGAGTTTTTGTTTAATTAGTCACATAAGTTGATTTGGAAATCTTGAACTATTGGTGTAACTACGGTTATTTAATTGGCGTGTATTATTTTAATAATTAATTTAACTAGTGGTTAATTAGCCAAATCCATAATTAATTACAATCCTATTTTCAACTTCACTTAGGTATTGAAATGACCTAAATAGGATTAACATTTAATAAGCTATGGTCAAAAGGGGAATACATCGTAACACAAAACGACGACATCTTTTCCCAGGTAATGGTTCAATTGATAGATTTATGTATATAGGTACAACTCTTAATATTATTATTATTATTATGTTGGAGTATTTGTACAGAAAAATGAGAGAAGTTGGAGTTAAGACTAATATGAAATTTATTAGGATTGCACTAACTTTCTGTTACTTAAGGAATTAAGAGTTCTGTTGGTTGTTATGGTACATCTAAGGCTAACGATGGAGGCAATCATTAGAAAAAGTATATAAATTGAATTTTTTTGATGGTTTTAGTCTGCCTCTCTAGGAAAATATAACCAATGGTGTAGTCTATCGCTGATTTGAGTTGGTGTTTATTTTTACTTTTGCTTACTGTAATGTAGATCAAGTTTTAACATATTAAGATAGGTAATTAAATATTAGGTGTATTATATTACTTGAAAACCTTTACAATTATAGTAATTGGAGAAATTAAGACTTAACCTTAGCCTTAAAATGTGGAAAATATGAGAGTTGACATGTTAATTGACATCAAGATTGGGAGTTTGATTATAATTCGGGTTAGTTTTAGGTCTAAACTAGATATATGATAATATGAGTTTTGTTAGTTCGAAAGTCTTATTGTAATTAGTTATTTGAATAGATTACATTTATTTGGAGGTTGAATAAAAGCGAAAGACTCAAGTCCCAGGAGTAATAGTTCGACTACTTGAGGCAAGTGAATTTCTAAACTCTTGCTAAGTGTATGGAATGTGTGTATTTCCTCGTGGTATATGTTTGGGAGTAATGGGAATTTGTGATGGATTGATTTGTCCACATTTATTAATTCTAATGACGCAAAAAGGGTAATAAAAAGGTAATATGATAAATTATTTGTGTGTGATGTGTTGAGAATGGAGATGATTTGAAAGACTTGTTGAATCGTTGTTGATATTGTATCATGATTGTGCTGTTGTGAATTGTGCAATGTTATGAAAATGATCATATCCTCTTTATTTGTGGGAACATGTCATTTGCATTATTCTGAGACATGGTTGTGACAAGTGTTATGTGCATTGAGAAAGATAAGAAACTAAAAAAGATGTTTCATTTCGAGGGACGTATCGCGCGCCACGATGGATACTATATTTCGAGGGACGTATCGCACGTCGTGATGGATACTATGGTTGAGGGATGTGTCGTGTACCACGACAGATGCATAGACTGATATGTTCCCCATGTGTCCCGGACTGAGAGACATCGGGTGTGTATCACTAGGTCAGACATGCATCATTATACTTGACATTGTATTTCATTGCATTGCACATACTTAGCATTAGTGAACTTGATATTCTATTTTGATGATCTTGTGAATGACTTTTTGTGGATCTTGTGATTGATGAATATCGAGCTTGTTGTTGAGGATATGTAATTTTTTAAAGTGTTGTTGTTGAGGATATGCAATTTGTCAAAGTGTTGTTGTTGAGGATATGTAATTTGTCTAAGTATTGTTGTTGAGCTATGTGCTATGTAAAATGTGAGCAGTTAGATTCGGCTGAGTTTTATGCAGGTTGTAGCTGTGGAGGTTCAGTTGAGGTGGTAGGAGTACCCGTATTTCATCCCCTTAGTTTGTGTTTAGAGGTTTACTTGCTGAGTACCCTGTGGTTTGGTACTAACCCCTTGCTTCTATAATTTGTTTTGTAGGTTACTAGCCATGACCATTGTGACATATTCTTTTCTTCCGAGGCTTTTTGGCAATTTGTGCGGTAGTTGTTTGTCATCTTAGCAGACCTTCTTACTCCTGTTTATGATTTTGTTCTACTCTAGAAACAATGTCATATAAGACTTATATTTTCTTTTGATTCAATTGTAAAACTTTAATGACTTGTACACGTGACAACCAGATTTTGGGGGTATTTTTGAGTTCATTATAGAATTTACGCATTTTATTGTAATAGTTGAGTTAGGCTGATTTGTCTGAGATAAGACGAGTGTCATCATGTCCATTTTTGGGTCGTGACACAAATTGAAGTTGAATAAAAGCTATTCTTCATATTTCAATTCATCATGTTGTTCCAGTTTATTAATAACATTGGAAATGAACTTAAGGATTATTCTGATAGGTTGCTTAGGATTGCCAATAAGGTAAGGATACTTGGAAATGAACTTACTTATAATAGAATAGTTTACAAGATAATTGTAACTTTACCTGAGAGATATGAGGAAATTATTGCTTTTTGGAAAATAATAAAGATTTGTCAAAGCTTAGCTTGGAAGATATTAACTGCACTGAAGGCACATGAACAACAAAGAATGATGAGGCATGAGGGATCCATTGAGGGAGCTTGCAAGAAAAGTTGCAGTTTAGTTCAAGTGCCAAGGGAAACAAAGGAAAAGGAAAGAAAGGAAATCATGGAAAGTACGAAGAGATGACAACGACAAATTGTGTTGCTACAACTAAGAACAATAGAGAAGGCAAATATCCTCCCTACCAACATTGTGGGAGGAGAAATCATCCACACTTCAAGTATTGGAGGAAATCTGATATGAAATGCAAATAATGTCACAAGCTCGGTTATGTTGATTATATGAAAGAGAAGGTATTACAACAATCAAATGATGCACATATTGCAGACCAACAAGAAGAAGAGCAACTATTTGTGGCGACCTGTTTCGCAGGTAGAAATTCAAGTGAAAGTTGGCTTGTTGAAAGTGGTTGTACGAACCACATGATCAGTGATGAAAAGATTTTCAAAGAACTTGAGCGATCAATTAAATCAAGAGTAAGAATCAGAAATGTAGAATACCTCCCAGAGCAAGGAAGGGGACCATAGCTATTGAAAGTTACAAAGTTACAAAACTTATACTCCCTCCGTTTCAAAAAGAATGACCTCCTTTCCTTTTTAGTATGTTTCAAAAAGAATGACCTCTTTCTTTTTTTGGTAACAATTTTCCATGTGGCATGTTTAAGACCACAAGATCAAAGGGCAATTTTGTACATTTGACCTAACTTTAATTTAGGACCACAAGATTCAAAGTCTTCTTTATACTCTTAAACTCCGTGCCAAGTCAAACTAGGTCATTCTTTGTGAAATGGAGGGAGTATATAAAGTTTTATGTGTTCCTGATATTGATAAGAGTCTATATTAAGTGTTGGGCAACTCCTAGAAAATGGATTTAAATTATTGTTTGAAGATAAGGCTTGCCTGATCAGTGATTCTAGTGGTCAGGTAATATTATGAATTAAAATTCAGGGAAAAAGTTTTTCCTTGAATCCATTGAATGAGGAACACGTAGCTTTTCCAAGCCAGCTCACTGTAGCACAAACGTGGCACAAAAGGTTAGGGCACTTCCATCACAAATCTTTATTGTTTATGCAAAGGAGAAAAATGGAAAATGTTTTACCAAACTTGAGGAGAACTCCTCCAGATGTAGGGCTTGCGTGGTTGGCAAGCATACTAGACTTCCATTTAAAAGTTCAACTTGGTGAGCTACAAAAAAGTTGCAACTCGTTCACACCGATCTTTGCGGTCCACAAAGATCTCCATCACTCAATGGCAGCAAGTATTATATTATATTCATTGATGATCTACTAATAATGAGTTGGATTTATTTATGAAGTTTTAGTCCGAAGCTGCTTTAATTTTTATGAAGTTCAAAGCTTTGATAGAAAATCAGATTGGCTGAAAGAATCAGGTCATTCGGTCCGATAATTCAACGGAATATACCTCGGATATGTTCAATTCTTTTTGTGAAGAAGCTTGAATTGAGCACCAGCTTACTGTACCATCTTCTCCACAACAAAATGGAGTGAGTGAGATATAAAATAAAATAATCATGGAGATGTCGAGATACTTGTTGGATGAGAAGAATCTGCCAAAGAAGTTTTGGGCTGAAGCAACAAACACTGCTGTTGTCTTGTTGATTAGATGGCCTATGCGGGCTGTGGAATGAAAGACTCCATTTGAGGCATGGTATGGTGTCAAACCTGTTTTGACATACCTCAATATATTTTAATGTCTATGTTTTTCTTAACTACAAAAAGGGTCATTTTGTTGAGTTTTTTTTATCGATTGTGGGAGTTTTTGACGCACACAAGATTAATTGAGGCAGTTTTAGAAACTGCCACAATTACTTATGTTACGAGCATATTTGTGATGGTTTAATAGAATCTCCATGACATCCGCCACAAAATGCATTTGCAATTTGTGGTGGTTTTTAAAATAAATTTGTTGTAATTCATAACCCCTTAAATATGATTTTAGAACTTTAATAACTACACTCTACAAGGGTTTATAACCAACAAATATAGTCTCAATATCTTATTTAATATTATTGAAATGGTTTTTACCATTTTTTATTATTTTTTTACCCTGCCTAGGAGCTTCCACCCTTTTTTCTCCCTTGGTGACTCAAACTAGCAACCTAACTCCTACCCCTTTTGCTCCGTTGATGACTCGAAGTCGCAACCTTTCGGTTGGAAGTGAGGGGTTCTTACCATCCAACAAACTCCCTCTCGTCATTAAGAAACTTAAGTTTTGTCATTTATAACATAGACTACATTTAAAATATTCAAGCAACAAAATAACATAAATCTTAATTCATGACAAATTGACACAATTAGTAATCATGTTTGATAACTTAAAGTCTAAAACTTTAACAAGTGATTTCACATCAAACAAATATAAAAAAGGTAATATAGTAATTTGGTTATAGTGATTTGAGTTTATTATTTTTTCATATTTTCTTTCATCACAACAACACCATATATTCTTATAAATAATAATATTTTGTTGATATAGTATAAGATGAATTTCACATTTTAATAAATTTATAATCATTAATTTTTAGATGAAGACAAATTTATACATTCTATATAGTAATTGGGTCTTAATAGAACATCCTAATATTTAAAACCTGTATTTAAAGTCAAATACTAATATTTAAATGCACAACTTAATTATATAAAGATTTTAACATCTTAATCTTATTAAAAATAAATAATACTTCAATCATCTCAAATGATTTCTCATTTTAAAGTCAAAACGTGCTACTAGTACATTATGGTGAATTTTTTTTTTAACTAATCTTGTATGATTGCACATCCAACATCCACTTCTTTGAAATATTCATCTCATGAAAATATATTAAACTTTACGGACATAGTGCTTATTATCATGTAATATTAACCATTCAATTACATATTATTGGAGTAACATTTTCATCTATTATTTCATTCTCTTGAAAGAGTGAACCTAAATATCTAAATTGGTTGTACTTTGATACCGCAGTTCAATTTACAACTTAGTTTCTCTTCTCATACTAATTAAACATGCAATGTATATAATTAGTTGTATTTCCACTTTCCATGATTACCTTGTTTCCTAAAGTGTTTTCTATATTTCAATTTTTTTTTATTTCCTATTTTTTACAAATGTAACAAATTGTGGTATTTACAAAGCTTCATAATTTGATGTAATTTGCAGAGGTTATCAAAAACATCCACAATAAAACCGCTACAAATTATAATACATTTCGGCGTTCACAAAAGCTCACAAATTGGCGCAATTTGCGGAGGTTATCACAAGCCTCCATAGTAAAACCGTCACAAAAATAAATTATATCGCATGAGTTAAAATAAATGCTAAAAAATGATTTTATAGTGGAGTTTTTTAAAATCCCCACAAATAAACATATGCAAATTAGCCTATTTTTTGAAGTATAGGTTAAGATAGACAAGCTAGATAAGAAGGCAGATTTGGGAATCTTCATTGGCTATAGCTTATTTACTAAAGCTTATAGGATCTTTCAACCGCAATCAGACAAGATTATGGTAAGTAGAGACGTTTAATTCTTTGAGGATGATAAATTGGAATGGAATAAGGAGTCTCGAGTTAAAAACAATAATTCACAACTTTATTATGATGACTTCGTGGATGATCAACCTATTAGGGGAACAAGGTCACCGTCTGATATTTTATGTGAGATGCAATGTTACTTTTTTTTAACCTACAAGATATGAGGAAGCAAAAAAGAATCAATATTTGAAAAATGCAATGAAGGAGGAGATGACCATGATCGAAAAGAACCAAACTTGGAAGCTCTTGGAAAGACCCCAAGATAGAAAAGTGATTGGAGTTAAGTGGATTTTCGAAAAAAGTTAAATCCAGATAGTTCGGTAAACAAGCACAAAGCTAGATTAGTGGTGAAAAACTATGCACAACTTTGGGGAGTAGATTTTTGTGAAACTTTTGCCGAGTATCCAGATTGGATACAATTCGTATGATTTTGGCTATTGTGGCACAAAATTGGAAGATTTTTCAAATGGACGTGAAGTCTGCTTTGTTGAATGGTCTACTACAGGAAGAAATATATGTTGAGCAGCCAGAAGGGTTAAGCGTAACAGGGCATGAAGATATGGTTTATCAATTAAAACAAGCTCTATACGAACTAAAGCAAGCTCCTAGAGCTTGGTATAACTGAATGGATAACATTTGTTAGACTTACGCAAAAGCTTAAGTGAATAGACTCTTTATGTAAAGAAAGTTGCCTCTACCATTATTAATATTTCTCTTAAAGTTGTCGATTTACTAGACAGGAAATAATATAGGGCTGGATGAAGAATTCAAGTAGGAAGTTATGAAAGTCTTTGAGATGATAGATATTGAATTATTTAATCAGCCCTGTATTATTTCCTGTTACTAGAGATGAGAAGGTGGATGAAGATGCTTATTAGGATTGGAATATCTCTCAATTCAGAAGGTTGTGTGTTGAACCGACTTTAGAAGATTCAAATGATGTCTTGGAAGTAGAATGATGATGATTTTTCAGTTCGAGGTACTAGACCTTGCCAGTAATTTATCAAATATTTGATCTTGTTATCCTGGAATGTTCAAACTTTAAAGTTTCTAGTTTTATTGAAGAATTCAAGCGAGTGAACCAACGATGATTAGGAAGAACAAGACATGGAAACTCGTTGACAAACCTGAAACTAAGCAAGTTATTTGAGTTAAATGGGTGAACAAAGTAAAGTTGAATGAGGATACATATATCAACTAGAACAAAGAAAGGATGGTTGTTAAAGGTTATTGTCTACAGCTAGGATTTTATTATTTCGATACCTTTGCACTTGTTTCGAAGATGGATGCCATCAGAATGTTAATTGCATTGGCGGAACAAAGGAAGTGGAGAATCTGATGCCGTATGATATTTTCATCATTTCAATTAGTTTCAAAAGGCCCATTTAGGGCTGGTAGCAGGGTTGGATCGGGTCTTGGGTCCTTCAGCGTAAGTTTGAGCTATTAGGCAATATTCTTTTGAAAGTTTGGCTTATATTTTACTTCGGTGAACATTCTGTATATATGTTCTTGAATGAGAGTTCCATTGGAACGATTAGCTTCAGAATGCAGAGTTTAGTCTAGAACAAATTTCTTTTTGGATGTCAAGGTGCTCGAGTTGATTCTGTGATTATTTTTCATTATTCTTGTTTGGTCACTTTGTGTAAGAGTTGACTTGGGTAATATTTTAATGAGACGACCTCCATTGGTTGTTTTGTCAATTTTTTTGAGTCTGAAATATCAATTTTTTCGGATAGCATCGTTTGTTTGGGATCAAGTGATTCTAAACGAATCCTAAGCCCCCACTAGTGCATTTCTTAACCTTAATGTGCAGTTGATGTAGTCTTTGTTGGTGCATTGTGCACTGTACTTTGCTTTCGTGGACTAGGTCCACCGTATGCTTAGACAAAAAAATTTGGCAGTTCTAAATGTGAATAAATCATTAGTTTCTCCAATATCTCAACCATAATCTTAAATTATGATAACTTTATTTTAAAGCATCAACATAAGCAATAAACTTTACATGATCCCAAAATAATTTCTTAAATGTTGGTGCTTCATAACACCATTGTGGATTAATTTGATGTTGGTTTTAAGGCATCATGTAAATAATTTGTGAAAGAATTCAAAAAAGAAGAAGAATTGATTATTATCTTTCTTACTACAGAGCCTCCCGAGAATTAAATACTTGAACTCTAAAACACTTACAAAAGAGAGGAATTGTACCACCTTATGTTCGTAAAATTATTATCTAGAGCTTTCAACATGATGTAACTTGATGATATGTTTTGTACTTTTCTTAGTAAAGTGGCAATGGGGAGAAACCACCCCGAATGGGCCCTGCAGTTTGCTATTCGGATTTAGTCAGGGCTCCAATGTGGGCTTCGGACACTAGGTGAGATATCTATAAAAAATAAGACAATAATGGAAAGAAAAAAGTATGGAAAGAGAGAAGATGCTAGCAACAAATTAAACCCACATTGTTCCTCATGTTATCTGTAGAAACATAGACAAAGATCAAACTTGATCATGTGTAAAATACTTAATGATTAAAATCGACTATGCAGACTAGTTCAATAAGATTAAAGTCTCTTAGAATATGTGTAAACATGAGTGATCGTGTGAGTGTAAGATAAGACTGATGAGATACAGAGGCTATATATTATACACAGTGGATACAATCAAAATTAGATCTCCATTCTTCAACTCCATAAATAGTTTCATTTCTGTTGGGTTTAAAAGGTGTGAATGGAAAATGAAGAGTTGTGACATTTATGAAATGGTGCGATTTTTATGAAATGTTATGACTTTTACGAAAAGTCATGACTTTTTTGAAAGTTGATGACTTTTATGAAAGGTGGTGACCTTTCCGAAAGATTTTGACCTTTTCGGTAAGACACAATAAGAACCTTTTTACACTACCCTTTGTTTTCTATAAATTTAGGAATTTTCTCTCATTTTAGAAACTAATAATTTTTCTGGACTTCTTCTACTACTACTAAATTTGGTATTCAAAGTGTACTTTACTGTTGTTCAGTGGTTTGCTGACACTGTGATTTTAGGTACCGATACATCGGTGAATAAGACCGTTCTATCCTGGAAGGGTATATTCCGTAAACCTCGGGTACTTGAGGGAAATAATTTCCTTAAGGGTACACTGTACATTCTGCGGGCTCGATTTTCTTTCTTTGAGAAAAATATTTTTATGTTGTTTCTGATCAGTTTCTGATTCTATTTTCTTTGCTAATTTAATTTTCTAGTTTTGAAAATACTCTTTAAATTTTTTTGTTTCTTATCAAGTTCTTCAAAGTTTTGTTCTAAGTAACTTAGAAATACAAGATGAACAACAATTTCTATCTCATTTTTAATCTCCAATGGAGTTGAATTTCTGCCAACAATGAATCTAACTTCTCTCTTTTTTTAGATTCATGGTTTTCAAAATGTTTTGAAATAAAATCAACCAAAATCATTATATGTGGTGTAATCCTTTAGAAGAATTTCACCAATTTTATAACCATTATATATAATTTCAAAAATCAAGTTTCAGAATGTATGTACCATAACTGCATGTCATTGTCAATCTTAGACATAGTGATTTTAAAAAAATGAAGAATACACTCTATTTAAAATGGAATATGAATTAAATAGAAGAAATAGAATAAAATTTGAGTGACTAACAAAATTTAGTAGAGAATTTGATTTTTTTTTGATTTATTAACTTTAGCTTTAGGGACACTCCATATCCTCGAAAGACGTTACAGTCGTGGATTACTTTTTATTTTTTGTTATTAAATTATGCTCCTTTTATTAACTACCCCAAATATGTACTCTTAACCTGCGTATATCAAAATACATGTCTTTTCTCCGTTAGATACATATATTTGCAACAAAAATTTGACAGAAATTGTAATTTGAAAAATTAGTTTATTCAATTTTTGATTAGGATCAATAGTAGTGTGTGTTACATTGTTTTCATCTGTACCCCACATAAGTACCATATTTATTAGTGTAACTTAAAATAATATTAATACCAAATAATTGCACAGAAATATTTAGACTTTATGTTTCTCATTAAAATACATCAAATATAGGTAGAGTTGAGTTAAAAAATATTACATGAACCCTATCCCAATAACGAGTTGGGTTGGGCCTACATCATGGACCAAGCCCATTTTTGTGGCACTAAACCTTTTTGTGACTCTTCTCTCTGAAGTTTGACCTAAACATTTTCATTTCCTCTAACTTTTTACTATTCACTGCTAAAGTTCCACATTGATTCCTTCTTCTTCTCCACGGATGAACTTTATGAAGTGATAACTCATCTTACTACGCCAATGTTTGTCTTTCATCTAGATGATTATAATCTTAAATGTATGCTGATGAAGTATACATCTATGCTCTATCAGGGAAAAAGAGAACTGCTCTTCATGATAGATTAGACGATGAAACAACTTTATCGTTAGCATTTCATCACGATCATTTACCAAAAACATAGGTAATGTTTTCTTTCATTTTCTTAAATCCGAATTCGATGGATTGAAACCCATAAATAGTATTAAGGCCACCATCTAGATCTGAATCTATGAAAAAGGAATTCTGATCAATCATCTAGATCTTGATCTATGAAAAAGGAATTCTGATCAATCATCTAGATCTGGATCTATGAAAAAGAAATTCTGATCAATCATCTAGATCTGGATCTATGAAAAAAGAATTCTAATCAATCATCTAGATCTGATCTTTGAAAAATGAATTCTAAGCAATTGTTTTCTTAGGTTCTCTTGTCTCAGTGCGCTGCTTCGTTATTGAAGTCAATCAAGTATCACTCTCTATAGGTCTGCATATCTAGCAATCAGGTATCAATATCTACTTTAAGACCTTTTCGATATGTAAACAAAATCTAAGATGTCAAAGAAAAACAGTTTTGTCACTTATCTTTTTTTTTTATCATATGAGACATCTTAAACCGTCGGTCAATTGCAGGAAAATGAGAAACTGATTCGACCGGACGCTCCTCTTGCCTTTTTTTCAATGTGTGCTCTATTACTGCTTTCTCAGGTGCATGATACTTAACCAACCGAATCTAATTATGGCAAATGAAAAGGAAATATAGCTAACACCATAGATAATTATTAACATCTATAAGTCTATAAACTAGTGCAGACTGATTTGAAATTTTGAAATGGAGAAAATCAAACACAAATCGCTAGTAACCTAAATTCGAGATTTGCTTCAACATGGTACTAAATTTAAAACTTTACCAGAAAAGGGAAGAAGAAAACAATTATGTTGTATCCAAATTTTGAATCAATGGTTATTCAAGTCAATTTCATTCAGACTTTTATCTCTAATTAGTTAAAATGGATAGCGACTAGGAATACGAGTTTTCATATAGAATGCTGAAAATTTATATGAAGTCATCTGCATTACTAATCCAACTTGGAATCATTTTCTCTAGTGTGCAAATGATTTCTTGTTTTCACCAACTCTGCATGCCTCAGTTTATCTTTGGTGAACTCCCTTATGCTCATCCAAAGTACCAAATCTAAACTCATTCACATTATTAATTCCATTTATCTTAGTCATTTCAGCGATGAATTTGATTTATTTTCTTGTTTATCTTGCCAAGTACGTTTCATATACATCCAATCTTGAAGAACTTTATATCTTGAATCACAAAATATTACCCTTTAAGTGGTTGGATTTGAGGCGGAAACTAAAGGGATTTAGGTTTTGACCAGTATGAATCTCATTCTTTTGCATGACTCTAATTAGTCCAGTGACTTTGTACCTATTCTTACCGAGCTTGGAAATGCTTCCCTTTTCAGTTCTAGAAATGGAATTTTTATGTTATAACAAAGTCGTTTTGATTTTGGAAAGAGCTATGTATTTGCTATCCAAGTATCGATTATGTTTTTGATCCTCTATATATTTCATCATAGGTTAGCAATTTGGTCATAAGTGATTATGGGGTCGAGGTTTTGTCAGTGAATTTGAGTAGCTTGCGTACGATCAATGCGGTCGAAGTTTTGGGAATCAACAACTTACTGATAGGAAGTCTTAAACCTCATTGGTCTTAAATATGTGGAGGAGAAAGTAATTAAAGATTCTTGTAAGTAAGTATATTTCTAGGCTTTCTTGTACAACTGCTTTATAATATATTTTTGGTTGAAATGTATGTTCGGCCATTGCTTTGAGTTGTACATTCACAGTATGATTGGTTATTTTATGGTCCTAACTTTAATTGGAAGCATTTAGGAGATTTCTTGATGTTAATTCCTTCGTATAAGAATGTCTTTGTTAGTAATAGACTCGTAAATGTTTTCATTAACAGTCTCTATACCTTTTTAGGCATTGAGATGGAGGATTTCCCTTTTATTACCCTAAAAGGGATCCTCTATATATACGTAGAGTGTTGCTTTGAGTTGAATTTTAGTTTCTAAGAGTCACATTGCTAAATGGAGCTTTTGTTTTGAATGTTTGCTTACTTCTTGATAAGCATTACCGCTACTCGAGGTCTACAACTTGATTGTCTCAGATGAATCCTTGGTAATGGTGGCCAATGTTTTTCTCCCGCCGTACACACTTTCACATTTCTGGCATACCAATTACTAAAGTTCTTATCTTTGGTTCAAGTAGATTTCTTTTTCTTGTTGAGTGCATACCAATTACTAAAGTTCTTATCTTTGGTTCAAGTGGATTTTTTGACATAGGATTCTATCCCAATATCAGTATGTCTTGTTACTATTGTTTTTAGAGGTTATGTGAGATTGACCATTTTGACGTTCTTCACACTTGCAAGATATTTTCCTTCAATAGAGGAGGTTCACATTTAAATTTCTTGTTATAGGATGAATGATTGTTTTCATAATGGTGAACGAGGAATTAATTAATACAAGTGGGAATTATATATAGGTATCATTCTAACGTTGCTGATATGAGGGTAGCTTAGCACATTGAAAAAGGAAATGATGATGGACTATTCTTTAGCAGTGTGGCATGTTGTTCGGACTTGTGGGCCTTAATTAGGGATGCAGGGTCTGGATTCACTTACCAAGTTTATAAGTTGTCACATGATTTTCTTCACAAGGTCTCATAACTCGAATAACATTCTGTTTTTTCAATTTGATTAAAGGTTTGTGCGATCAATCCTAATACATGCATATATATATATATATATATATATATATATATATATATATATATATATTATGTTATATTATATATATATATATATATGTATGAGTGGGTTATGGAGCAATGGGAAAAGGATTACTATATTAGCGCAATAGCAGGAGCTAATAATGAGAGCTCGTTAATAAAGGTTCTTTGACATCACTACTACCGAGCTCTCATTATCAGCTCCTGCTATTGCGCTAATACAGTAATTCTTCTCCCATTTCTCTATAATATGTCCTACATATATGTATATTCACACATAATAAATACATATATTAGGACTTATTGCACAAACCTATAATCAAACTGAAAAACCAAAAATGATATTCGAGTTATAAGAGACCTTGTGAAGACAACTTATAAACTTGGGAAGTGAACCCAGTCCCTGCATCCATCATTAAGGCCCACAAGTCCGAACAACATGCCACAGTGCTAATGAATAGTCCATCCTCAATTCCTTTATGAATGTGCTGAGCTACCCTCATATCAACAACGTTACAATGATACCTATATATAATTCCCACTTGTTTTTATCAATTCTGTAAATAGTTTGATGTTTTCCTATTTATCCCAAGTAGAGTTATTCTTAGCCGTGTTTCTCTTCTTTTGCCAATAGATTAAGGGTATATTAGTAGGACCACCAATACCCAAGTTTCTCTGTGGTAAATTTTGATAAAAATTGAAATGGAAATGCGATTGTTTGACATAATGTGCAGTACCTGTTCACAATTGTTTTTCAGATGCACGCTTCAAACAAATCCTCTCAGCTCATAAGAAAAAGGAAAACAGACCAATGACGTAGGCAGGGTTTTAAGTTTTTGTAAAACTGTACATTCCAATGCTTTCTAAGCTCCACTTCTCTTCCTTTTTGTTAACCATTAGAAACTAAACATTTTGGATGATATTACAGTCAAACTTTGATCAATTAGATTTTGAACTCTTTCTTTAATACATAGAACTAGATTTCGACATGCAATCCAATTCTTCTATACTTCATTTTACAGTAAGTTTAACTATAAAATACACAACCTTATCCACTATGACAACTTTTTCAATTTTACAGTAAGTTTCCTCAAGTTTGTATCAATTCTCTAAATAGTTTCGTGTTGTCATATTCATCACCAAGGAGAGTTATGTTCAGCCATGTTGCTATGATCTACAACTGATAGCTTGAGGAGATTTTACTTAGACCACAGATGTCAAGTGTCCTAAGGCTAGTTTTTTCTTGGTATGTTATATATTGTGTCCCTTTGATTTATCATAATATATGTTTGATGATATAATTGTCTTGTTAAAATTGAGTGATGTTCTAATGTAGCAATTAAACATCACTTTTTTTATTTTTATACATAATTTAATTGTCTCCCTGAAAGTTTTTGATAATCATTATTCGTTATAAATAAGTTAAGACCGTTAATAAATGTACACCACCACAACATAAATAAATTTTTTAGAGACAATCTACTTCTGTGAGGTGAAACATTCACCTGTTTTAGTTATTGTTACTTTATTACTCTAACAAAATTTATAGAAGGAGAAAAACAAATTTGAAACAACAAAAAAATAATATTGTTGACCCTTTTAGAAATTCATTCTTCATTAAATTGACGCTCTGAAAGCCCTTCTAGATGCTTCACCAATGCAACTTTATGACTTGTTCAAAAATATGTATGTTATAATTGTTTCATTATGAAAGTTCAAGTAGATAAAATAGGTGGATTCTACACTCAGCTAAAAGAAATATTCTTGAACATTAAAAAATTAAAAATGAGTCTAACCCACATAACTCAAACGCTCAGTAATGACTTGGGACATGAAGGACAACAAATCTATCTTAATAGACATATCTTTTGCAGTTTAAGATATTAAATTTATTTAGAGTAGGTTTTGTTTCATAATCTTCAAATTATGTTTGCCAAAAATATTCATAACTCACACCAAAATTATATTGAAGATCGATCCGTATGAGTAGGAAAAAAAAGAAAAACATTAAAAGGACGGAAAGTTGTGTCCAAGTGAGATAATATATATATCAAACGAAAAATAATAAATACAATTTTAAGAAAACAACAAAACAACGAGAAAAAACATACATGAAAGGGAGTAAACTATGAAATATCCAGTGATGATAACAAATCATTCTAACTAGAAAAGTTCCAATTTTTTTTATATAACATACAAAAAAAATTAACTAACACTTCAATCAACTTTCAATCATAATGTACTCATAATATCCACTGACAAAATTTAGTAAAATAGATAACAACAACATAAAAAACAAAAGATATGGATATGCAAAGTTATTAACTGTCAGATGATTTTTTAAAGAACACTAAATTGCATCCTAGTGTGTGAAGGAATGACGTTGTTGATGAAGAAATTATAGATTTGTAAGGGCGTTTTATTGTACCTTCAACAATTTAAGTAGAGAAAACTTGCGTGAATACCCAGTTAACGTTTGTTAATTAATCTGTACTAACAAATACTTATAACAATAAATTTTCATAAACGTAAACAACAAAGTTCAAAGCATGTACTAAAAAACAACAACTAATAATATAAGCATAAATTAATGACCCTAAACAATATATCAGGATCTTCAAGAATAGAATGAAACATAATGGAAAAAATTGAGCTCATTGAATGCACAATGTCGCCTTAAGGAAATTATTCTCTTCTACTAATATGTTTAAAGGAATAGATCATTTCAAGATATAAAGATTCTATTCACAACTGTATTGATACAAAAATAATGGTGTCAGTGAGCCATTCAACTGAAGCAATGTACACAACTCTTTAATTGCCCATAAGAAGAAGAGGAAGAAGTAATTCAAAATTTTCGTTGTTTTAAAATAAGAAGGAAGTCCTCTGTTTATACACAACTAAGGAAAGTACGAACAAATGATTATGGTGTCTTATCGAAAGGTTACAACTCTTTGAAAAAGTGACAATTCTTCGGAATGGTCACAACCTTTCATAAAAGTGACAACTCTTCATAAAATTCACAACTTTTCGAAAAGGTTACTACTCTTTAAAAAGTTACAACCCTTCAAAAATGTTACAACCTTTCATAAGAAGGCACAACTTTTCATAATAGGCACAACTTTTCATGAAAGGGGAAGACTAATTTTGGGAATAAAATAAATTAAAAGGGAATCCTGATTTGTGGTGGCGCCACGTAGGTGGGCTAAGGGTTCTCCTTTATATATAATATATACTAGGTAAATTACTCGTGCTTCGCACGGGATTGAACTATTTTATGAATACTACATATGATCATTCGATATTATTCATATTTTTGATACATACGCTACATTGTCAAGAACATTTTTTCTTAAGGCAAAGCGTTCTCTGAAATAATAAAGGGCTATATTTTTTTTAATTTTTATTTTTGTTATATAAAAATATGAGTCATAGAGAGATTTTAGTATAAGAATGAAGTCTATGAAAATCTCCATGAAAATAATGTGTCCGAAGTAATAAAATTATCTAAATACCAAGAAGTTATAAAGAACAACATTATACATTAAATAAGAGACCAAAAAGCCTAGAACAATAATATTTTCAGGTAAAGTGGAACATCACGTCCATACAAAAACATAATTAACTAAATTCAAATGGAGGACCTTCTGCTCCTTTCTTATTAAGCTCCGTTAATCTCTTTTTTATTATAGTATGTCATATCATGTATATGTTAAAAATGACCCTAAAATTGTTGATTAGTATCATAAATGGTTTTTCTCATTGTCTCAGAATAATCATTACTATTTCTTAAGTTTTATATCACCGACCCCAATTTATTTGGAATTGGACCATAGTTTTTGTTATGGTTATAGTATTGTGACATCTCGCAACTCGAAATAGCTAAGAAACTATAAACAATCATTTTTGGAAAGAAAAAGGAAAGATCTGGAAAATTTGTCTAACTTAAGGAAGTAATATTTGTCCATTTTCAAACAACCATAACTTTTAGCTCATGATGCGTTAGAGGTATTTCTTGATATGTGTGGAAATCTCTTGGAAAGTTCTTTCTAACCGCTGAATTTGCGTGATTTTGATATTGTATGACTGAGTTATGCCCTTCGGAAGTTGGGTTGTTTGATTGGGGAATGTCCCGGTCCGGATTTAGGGAAGGGCAATTTAGTCTTTTCACCAATTAATGTCCTATTTCATTTTAGGGGTTTATTGGGGTAAAAACAAGTCTTAGATCAGTTTGGAAAAGTCATAATTACTCTTAGGGCTTGGAGAAGAGAGAAAAGAAGAAAGAAAGGGAGAGAAGTCAAGAATTCGCCAAGAACGTCAAGCTTTACCAGTGGAATTCATGGAGGGTGATCCCTATCAAGGTATTTGATGTTCTCATAACATTGGGATCGCCCACATGCCAAATATATTATTTCAGCTTGGATTCATCCTAAAAGCACTAAAATATTGATGATCTTGATGCCTACTTCTTGATTTCATATGTTAATCTCGAATTACCTGAGTTGTGATGTTTTTGAGTTCATTACGTCGCATTATGGGGTCATTTCGGGTTAGGTTCTTAGGTACATTTTTTGGGTTTATGTATGTAAAAGAGATTTAGGAAAAAGAATCGATTTTAGGTGAACTGGGGAAGAAAAACGAAGTAGAAACTTCGATGAGCGAAATTTGGACATGGGAGCGCGGCGGCGACCTGTTCCCATAATCAAAAATTCTACTCCGCGTCGTGGAGCTGACACAAAGTGTTCTGCCTCAAAGACGTTTTTAGAACGAGAACTTAAAAATGCCTCCGCGTTGCGAACCTACCTCCAAATATTATTTTTATGATTTTTTTCCTAGCTATCTAGAATCATTCCTAAACATCATGAGATCTTTCTGAACAAAAATCTTAATCCTTGAATCCATAATTCAATTCGAGGATCATTTAAGAGTCAAGTCAAGAGCAGTTAAGAATTAAAGTTAAGAGAAATCAAGTGTTAAATAAAAGGAGTCATTTCAAGTTTGCATAAGTCTTTTACAAATATTTTAACTTTATTTTAAGTCTTAAGTTTTGAGTTTAGTAAAGAGTGAACTTTGAATTTATATCTTCAAACAAGTATATGGGGACTATGTATTCCCAAAGAGGTTTAAAATAAATGTTTTCACATTCAAACAAGAATGGAAATTCAGATTTCCAAAGAGCCTTTATAGTTTTTAGAAAAGAGTAATAACTTTCCAAATGAAACGAGCAGGGAAACTGAGATTTCCAAGATAGCTTTGAGCTAAGTTTTTTGAGCACTAATCTTAAACCACAAAAGTAAGTATGTTTTAGAAACATAAAAGCAAGTATATTTTGGGAGTAGTAGTGAGCATCGATATGGCGGAGAGTTCAGACAACTCACAACCCCCTAAACCATGTAGCCATCATAGGTAGAAAAGGGTCATACTTTCACATGTATGAATTGTAATAGAAGGAAAATACTCATGCAATTATTATTGAGCTATGATGATGATTATATAAGGTATAGACCCTATGAACTACATTAAACTATGATGATTAATAAATGTATTAAAGACATTTCAAAAGGGACTCTATCTTAGCATCGAGTGAACTAGAGTGAGGAGTGTCCCTTCCCACATAGGGAAGGTAGGATCACTAATGTACTCATGAGATTGGAGACTATAATGCATGTAGCATAAAGAAGGTCCCAACTACATTTCCTAGTTCTTGAACTATGTTGCCTCCACAGGAATACTAGCTAGTGGATCCACGTAGAAGCTATGTTCATGTTTTGGTACTACCTTAGCAAGTAGTCCGCCTTATTTCGGTGTAGGGTTCCATGACACCGGATTCCACATTAGCTCATGTGTTCTATGTCGGTAAGGCAAGATATTCCAAAAATGTAAAAGTGAAGTTATGAATGAACTCTAACTAGGATTATCTAAGGGGTTTAGCTTAGTCTAGGTAGGGGTATGAGACTCTATCTATACATTGCATTAGTTAGCCTTGAGGGAAGTCTTAGAAGGATGTTCTTATGTATGTATATGCTTACAAACCACATTGGCCAAGTATGGTCTATACATCCTTTGATGGGCCGTACTACCAAGTCGTAATCAAATAATTGGAGACTCAACTTTCTGAAGATCAACTACAGATAAAAATTTAAAATCTGCAGTTCCTTGTATGACCCGTACAAGCCATCGGTATAACTTAAAATGCCAAAATTTCATCATGTCTGATATCTATTCAACGAGCCTCATCCATGACCCATAGACCTATCCACGATCCATACTCCTGGCTCATGGAATCAAATCTAAGATATAAGATTTTCCTGAACTCCAAAAAAGTAAAATAGACTTGCTCATACAGCTTGTAAAATTTTCTCAGGTCCATCCAAGGGCTTGTAGAATCAGTGCACCAACAATTTTCTACAACTTTTCAAGTTCCAGTTGACGCTTACAGTCCCGAAGTATACATTTATGTAGCATAACCCGAAGGTTTTGTAGTTCAAAGAAGTGAAGGCAAGGTGTATAAGCTTTAACTAGTGTTCATTCCATCAACGACCTTTGTTGTTTGTCTATTTTGCAAGTATATCGATATACTTACCACCTTTGTCCAACAAGACTTTGGGAAATTTTCTTGATAGAGCTCGATTGCTTGTTGTTCCTTACAGGAAGAAGTTTTTCCATATCTAGCATAAACTATTCTTTGTGAACTAACAGAACAAACACTTGTACTTATATTTGACGCAATACCTACTATTTATTCTTCACACTTGTCAACTTCTACTCTTATTTCTTCATAATTTAGAACATAATCACCAAAAATATGCAAAACCATGATTTTGTGTGATGATGTTCAAAGTTCTAATAATAGTAAAACTTGACACGCATGAATAATGAATAGTAGGATTGGGTCAAATATAAATACAGGTTTACTTCTGTTAGTGCACAAATAATAGTTCATCCAAGATGCTAAAAATATTCTCCTAAGAAACAATAACAACCGAGCTCTTAAAAGAAAATGTTTCAACGTCTATTTTAGGCAGTGGCGGTAAACACACTTATGTACTTCCACAATAGACAAACAAAAGTTGTGGATGAAATGTGTAATACTACGAAAGTCCAAAGCCTAATCGAGAGCCTAACATGAGAGTCTAAGAGTTGTAAAACTGTTTTAAGTCAATTATAATGTATATGAGTCATTTAGGAAGTTTTAGAATCAAAACGTCAAGAAACGTCCATGACGTCCGGAAATTAGTTCAAGAGGTGTTACTCTGCCTTAGCCTATTTGACTAAGTTTTAAGAGTCAGAAAATGATGAAATTTGGTGGTGATGTGTCTAACACGTATTAGAGTTAGTTTATAGTCGAAACATCTTGGTACGACTCCCCAAGAACAAACCAAGGACCTTTGAGGAGGACCCTTGCAATTTGGCAAAACACTGCCATGAGGAAGTGTCCAACGACGGATTGAAGGCGATGAATCTTGGTCCAATCGATGGGGCGTCGATTGCCACCGCCGATGGTAACTTATCCAAATTCTTTAAAGGGTCATTTGTAAAATCTCTGACCAAAACCACGGACGTGCAGCACGGGGGCCACACTGCCTGTCGACTGACGTACGGCCCGTCAGTCGGGGTCTCGTAGGTTAAGTCTGTGAGTTGCTTCATTATTTACTTAATTCATTTAATTAGTTAGTTTAGTTATAAGGTTAATTAGGGACCAGGGGTGGTTAATTGAGTTATTTAAGTCACTATATAAACTACCCTAAGCTTAATACCTCACTTAACTCTCATAATTCCAAAAACCCAATTGCTCTTCCTTCTCTCTTATTTCTCTCTACCAAAGAAACCCCATAGAAAACCAAGCAAAGTAGGGTTCTAGGGCTGAAAATGATCAAGTTTTCTCCATCAAAGTTCATCAATTAGTAAGGTATGAGATTCATTTCACCTTTGGGATCTCTTTCCCTAAAGGTTTTCTCCAAATTGATTTCAAAAAGATGAAATTCAAGTGGCTTTTGTTCCAATACGAAATTAATCTTGTGAATTGCTTTGTTTATGATTTATCCAACTTCTTGATGAATTGAAATAGTTTGTGGAAGATGATGTTTTTCCCTTAACCCTATGTTGTGATCTTGAATTGAATTATCTAGTATTGATACAACTGACTTGGTTAATGTGTTCATTACTATTCGATGTTGTTATTATGCCAAGTTATGAGTATATTGTGATATATTGTAATTCTGTTATGCTAGTTCTTGAGTAATTAACCTAGGCTGTGAAGTAGATCATGAATTTGACCTAAGTCTCTAAACCTAGGCCTTGAACTAGTGATAAATTGTTGTGTTGTGATTCAATTGACTTTATTATTTTGTTGGTTACTATTGGGTGATGATATTATAACCATTGTTGATCTTAATTGGATGGCTTATGGTAAGACCTTGATGATGGCTTGTGAAGAAGATTGGGCTAAATATTTTGATCTCAATTCTTTCTTCAATTATGATTGTTTCTGATTAAGTGATGAAGTTTTATCGAAGTATACCTTATGTTAAGATTGATAGGGTTGGTATGATGTTGGATTGGAATGTCTTGAATTATGGTATGTGAGTTGTTTGCTAAGATGTAAATGTTATAAGGATGGTGATAACTTACCAATATGCCTTATCATGATGTGATTATGTAAATGTGCTAACATCACATATATGAATAGTAATAAAAATACTCATACAATTCTTATTGATCTATGATGATGATTATGTAAGGGATAGACCCTATGACCTACATTAAGCTAGGATGATTAATAAAGGTATTAAAGACATTTCAAAAGGGACTCTATCTTAGCACCGAGTGAACTAGAGTGAGGAGTGTCCCTTCCCACATAGGTAAGGTAGGATCACTAATGTACTCATGAGATTGGAGACTATAATGCATGTAGCATAAAGAGGGTTCCAACTACATCACCTAGTTCTTGAACTATGTTGCCCCCATAGGAATACTAGCTAGTGGATCCACGTAGAAGCTATGTTCATGTTTTGGTACTACCTTAGCAATTAATACGCCTTCTTTTGGTGTAGGGTTCCATGACACCGGATTCCATATTAGCTCATGTGGTCTATGTCGTTTAAGGCAAAATATTTCCAAAATGTAAAAGTGAAGTAATGAATGAACTCTAACTAGGATGATCTAAGGGGTTTAGCTTAGTCTAGGTAGGGCTATGAGACTCTATCTATAAATTGCACTAGTTAGTCTTGAGGGATGTCTTAGAAGAATGTTCTTATGTATGTATATGCTTATAAATGTAAGTGATATAAATAGGATGATCTTACATGTTAATGACACTATGTGATGTTGGTTTCACTTATGAACATGTGTTTGGTCTCTATTGCTAAAATTATGATGTTATGTACTCTTAATGATATGCTATGTGAAGTTGGACATTTTTTATGGTTCTTTTTAGGTTTACTTGATTGAGTGAGGTTACGAGGCTTTGCTTAGTCATTTCACTAGTGGACTTAATGAGGGTTCATGAGTGATGGTGTTGCTTTGGTTATGATGTTATGAACTCTTATAAATGCTTGTTGATGTTATAACTTGAAGATAGAGTTGTCTTTATTATGTGCTCAATCATGTTCATATGCATGTTGACTTGACTAAAATTAGCAATGTTGGTCTTGTGATATACATGGTTTGACTTAATGAATATGTACTATTGACTTATATTGGTTCTTGAATGTGCATAAGACTTTTCAAAGTAAATTAGCATTCTTTAATGAAATATTCCTTTTTAGCATGATTTTGATGTTCTGTAAGTGATGTGCTAACCGCATTTCTCCCTTTCCCCCAATATTTTAGGTTCCGATTGTTGAAGGGCTTGAGACGAATTTTGATGGAAGACTTGGATTCTCATTCTCCAAGTTGGGTAGGTCCTCACCACTTCGAGGACAATGACACTTTCTAGCATTAGATGTTGATTAGTCTTAAAGACACTTTGTTCATTCTCTTTCATTTGAGTACTAAAGATTGTATAGCCTATATGTGTCTTTTATTGTATTTATGTATGGGCTATGCCTAATTGTTATACTCTTGTTTATATATATATATATATATATATATATATATATATATATATATATATATATATATATATATATATATATATATATATATATATATATGTGTGTGTGTGTGTGTGTGTGTGTGTGTGTGTGTGTGTGTGTGCCATAAAAGTAAAAGACTATGTAATCTTATTATACGAAGGGTCTATGTATACTCGATATGAATATATTATGTGTATGCGAGAGGTCTATGTAAACCTCATGATATATAGAAGAAAAGTTTTAAATTTTCCACATTTTAACATATGAATGTAATGATGTAAACTAAGAGGCTAGTCTTAGTTCTCTTCGAGGGCAACGATGTCGGTTACATCTAGGGGGCTCTCCCCAGATGTGACAAACTTGGTATTAGAGCATGAGGTTGAATATTTGTTAGAGTCGATGTCTCATTTAACTACGTCTATGTAGATTCTTATTCATAATTATGAATATTTGATTCTTAGGAAACTCTTCTTTTCTTGCAAATCCAATATCGTGCCTCGAGAGTCTTGACTCTATGTACCCTTAGCATCTAATCCTTTTATTGTGATTATAGGCAATGAATACCCAATGAAGAACCGCTCGAAGACTTGATGAAGAGATTGCCAATGCGGGGGTTCCTACCCGAGGCAATAAGCACAAGCCGTCACTACTCAAGAACAAGCCATGACGGCCGAAGCTAATCCCGAGGTGGTACCCCAAGGAAACCAATATGTTGGCACCGTGTCCTCCCGTTTGAGGGATTTCACAAGGATGAATCCCCCACTTTCTATGGTTCTAAAGTTGAGAAAGCCCCCAAAGAGTTCATTGATGAAACCTACAATATTCTAGATGCTATGGGGTTGACTACTACTGAGAAGGCCGAGTTAGACACTTACCAACTCAAAGATGTGGCCCAAACATGGTACGTCCAATGGCGAGACAATAGGCCTTTAAGGGGTGGACCGGTGACATGGGAGTTCAAGAAGGCTTTTCTTGATAGGTTCTTTCCTCGGGTGAAGAGGGAAGACAAAGTGGAAGAATTCATCAACCTTCGTCAAGGAGGTATGAGTGTACTAGACTAATATTTGAAATTTACTAAATTGTCAAAGTATGCTCCTTCTTTGGTTTCCGACCCTAGGGATAAAATGAGTCGCTTTGTGATGGGGGTGTTAGATGACATGAAAGAAGAATGTTGTTCGGAGATGCTACATGATAAGATGAACATTTCTCTTCTCATGGTTCATGCTCAACAAGTGGAAGAGACAAAGGTTAAGAGAAAGAGTAGGGATGCCAAAAGGGCAAGGTCTTATGATGGTGGTTCTTCAAAGGGAACGCTTGATATCCAAGACAAGCCTAGGTTCAAGAAGAGGTTTTATAATCAACTTCTGACCAAATATCCCAAGGCACATGATAATATGGTGTCTAACCCTAAGTCTCAAAAGGGAAGAGGTACTAGCTCACCACGCAAGAAGCCAATGTTTTGAAAGTTTGTGAAGAAGCATTATGGTGATTGCCTTGTTGGGATGGACAATTGCTTTGGGTGTGGCAAGAGTGACCACAAGGTCAGGGATTGCCAAAATTTGAAGCGGCAAGACAAAGGTAGAACGCAAGCTCAAGCTAGTGGTTCTAATGTGGATCCTCCAAAGAAGAATCGCTTTTATGAACTTCGCTCTAGGGGTGAACAAGAGAGTTCTCCTGATGTGGTGACCGGTATGTTACAAGTCTTCTCTATTGATGCATATGCTTTACTCCCTTGATAGCTAGGAAGTTTGATATTTTTCCTGATATTCTAAATGAACCTTTCATGGTAACTACCCCGATAGGTGAGCCGGTGGTTGTGAAAAGGGTATATAGAAATTGTCCTATAATGTTTCCCAATAAAGTTACTTATGTGGAATAAGTAGAACTTGATATGGTCGATTTTAATGTCATTTTGGGGATGGATTGGTTGCATGATTGTTTTGATTCCATTGATTGTAGTTTAGAATTGTCAAGTTCAATTTTCCAAAGGAAACTGTTTTAGAGTGGAAGGGGGTAAATTCTATTCTTAGAGGTCGTATTATCTCTTGCCTTAAGGCTTGTCAAATGATTTCAAAAGGGTGTTTATATAACATTGTAAGAGTCAAAGATTTAGACTCCGAAAATCCTCCCAATAAGTTAGTCCACGTAGTAAGGGAATTTCAGGAGGTCGTTCCTAATGATCTTCCCAGAATCCCTTCCGAACGGGAAATTGATTTTGGTATTGACTTGATAACGGATACCAATGCCATTTCAATTCCTCATTATCGAATGGTTCCGTACGAATTAAAAGAGTTGAAGGATCAACTCAAGGACTTACTAGACAAAAGCTTTATTAGACCTAGTATTTCTCCATGGGGTGCTCTGGTTTTCTTTGTGAAGAAGAAGGATGGGTCCCTTAGAATGTGCATCGATTATATCTAACTCTATAAAGTCACTATTAAGAATAAGTATCCTCTCCCTCGGATTGATGACTTGTTTGATCAAGTCCAAGGGGAAAGCTACCTTTCCAAGATTGACTTGAGATCGGGGTATCATCAACTTAAGGTGAGAGGTGAGGATATAAGAAATACGACATTCAGACAAGATATGGTTACTATGAGTTCTTAGTAATGTCCTTTGGTCTCACTAATGCCCTGGCGGCATTTATGGATATCATGAATTGGGTGTTTTGAAGTTACCTAGATTCATTTGTCATTGTTTTCATTGACGACATCTTGGTAAATTCGAAAGATGATGGTGAACACATGGACCATGTCAGGGTGGTGTTACAAGTGCTTAAGGAGAACCAACTATTTGCCAAGTATACCAAATGTGAGTTTTGGTTGAGGTCGGTGGCGTTTCTTGGTCATATCATCTTTAGTGAGGTAGTTGAGGTTGGTCCAAGGATAACCGAGACGGTTAAAAATTGGCCTAGGCCATTGACTCCAACTGACATTAGGAGTTTCTTGGGTCTAGCGGGTTATTATAGGAGGTTTGTGGATGGTTTTGCATCCATTGCATCTCCCTTGACTACTTTGACCCAAAAGAGTATGAAATTTGAGTGGTCGGAGGCATGTAAAAGAAGCTTCCAGATCTTAAAAGATAGGTTTACTTCTGCTCCGATGTTGACTTTACCGGAGGGTACCAAAGGCTTTATTGTATATTGTGATGCATCCCGAGTGGTCTTGGGGTGTGTGCTTATGCAACATAGGAAAGTGGTAGCGTATGCCTCTAGGCAACTTAAGGTGCATGAGAAGAATTATCCAACTCATGATCTTGAATTAGTGGCCATGGTATTTGCCTTGAAAATATGGAGGCATTACTTGTATGGTGTCCATGTTGATGTGTATACCGACCACAAGAGTCTTCAATATGTATTTACTCAAAAGGAGTTAAATCTCCGACAAAGAAGGTGGTTAGAGTTGTTGAAAGATTACGACATGAGTGTTCTCTACCACCATGGCAAGGCCAACATGGTTGTGGATGCTCTAAGTTGTATGACCATGGGTAGTGTGACTTATGTAGAAGAAGCCAAGAAAGACCTAGTGAAAGATGTTCATAGGTTGTCTCGTATGGGTGTTAGATTTGAAGATGCTCCAAATGGTGGTTTTATGATCCATCATAACTAAGAATAGTCTTTGGTGTTAAATGTGAAGTCCAAACAACACCTTGATCAACCATAGATGGAGTTGAAGGAGTCGGTTATTGGTAAGCTTAATGAGTCATCTCCTTAGGGGGGACGGTGTCTTGAGGTATCAAGGAAGGTTGTGTGTTCCCAATGTAGATGGATTAAGGAATCGGATTCTTGAGGAAGCTCATGGGTCCCGTTACTCCATTCATCCAGGTTCTACAAAGATGTATCATGACCTTAAGAAGTGTTTTGGCAGGAAGGCTTAAAGAAGGACATGGCGGAATGTTTTACAAAGTGTTCAAATTGCAAATAAGTGAAAGACGAACACCAAAAGCCGGGTGGTTTGCTTCAAGAAATCTAAGTTCCTACTTGGAAGTGGGAAGACATTAATATGGATTTTATGATAGGTTTGCCTTGGACACAAAAGAAATATGACTCCATATGGGTAGTGGTTCATAGGTTGACCAAATCTGCTCATTTTATTCCCGTCAAGTCCACTTACTCGGCGGAGGATTATGCAAGGATCTTCATAGATGAAATTGTGTTTCGCCATGGTATTCTGTTATCCATCATATGGGATAGGGGTGCACAATTCACATCTAGGTTTTGGAGGTCATTCTAAGAAGGGTTGGGTACCAAGGTGAAGTTAAGCACCGCTTTTCATCCCCAAATGCATGGTCAAGCGGAGCGTACTATTCAAACCCTTGATGATATGCTTAGAGCTTGTATAATTGATTTAAAAGGAAATTGGGATAAGCAGTTCCCTTTGGTGGAGTTTGCTTACAATAATAGCTACCATTCATCCATATCCATGGCTCCTTATGAAGCCTTGTATGGTAGGAGATGCAGATCTCCTATTGGGTTGTTTGAAGTGGGTGATTCTTCACTTTTGGGTCCTGAATTGATTTATAAGACTTTGGAGAAGGTTCATATTATAAGGAATCGCTTGAAAACAGCCTATAGCTCGCAAAAGTCTTATGCCGACCATAAGAGAAGAGCGTTAGAATTTGGAGAAGGTGATAAAGTGTATCTTAAAAATTCACCTATGAAAGGGGTGGTGATGTTTGGCAAGAAATGGAAGTTGATTCCTCGTTGTGTGGGTCCCTATGAAATTTCGCAAAAGATTGGTAAGGTTGCATATGAGTTAAGGTTACCTAGTGAACTGACTTCGGTTCATCCGGTGTTCCACGTTTCCATGCTTAAGAAGTGTATCGGTCATCCCGAGTCCATTCTTCCTATTTAAGGTCTAGGTGTTCAAGAGAATCTCTCCTATGAAGAGGTTCCGGTTGAAATCCTTGATAGACAAGTAAAACAGTTAAGGAACAAAGAGGTGTCTTCCGTAAAGGTGTGATGGGAGGCCGAGGCCGACATGAAGTCCCGTTACCCTTATCTATTTGATAACTAAGGTTAGTTGTTCCTAATTGTAGTGAAAATCATGAGTTTTTTTTTGAAATTGCCTTGATTTTTGGTGAAGTTGTGCAGAAGGTGCATGTTACAGTGAGTACACTGATCTTTATGCCTAAAAATGAAAATGTTGCTTTTTACTTATTTTGAGTTTATGTTTTGCATTTAGGTATATTGTGCCTTCATGAAATGTATTGAGCATGTTCATATGTGTCAAAGAAAGCATTGATATAATGAATAAGCATGTAATGAATGTTGAACTTTTATGAGTTGAAAATGATGTTTTGAGTTGCATTTGTGTAAAAGGGTCATGTGTTATAATGATTTTGATTATGAATCATGTTTTGATATGTTGTTGTTGGTTGGGCTTCTAGTCTTGAGTTTATTCCTTCCTTTAAAAGAATTTTAGTGTCATTCGGGGACGAATGTTCCAATACTCCGAAAGTCTAAAGCCTAATATAGAGCCTAAAATGAGATTGTAAGAGTTGTAACAATGTTTTCAAGTCAATTATAATATATATATATATATATATATATATATATATATATATATATATATATATATATATATATATATCCAGAAACTAGTTCAGAAGGTGCAAGTGTGCCTTAGCCTAATTGAATAAGTTTTGAAAGTTGGAAAATGATTAAATTTGGTGGTGAGGTGTATAACACGTATTAGGGTTAGTTTATATTTGAAACGTCCGGGTACGACTCCCCAAGGACCAACCAAGGGCCCTTGAGGAGGACCCTTGCAATTTGGTAAAAAGTTGCCATGAGGTAGTGTCATACGACGGATTGTAGGCAATGAATCATGGTCCAATCAATGGGGCTTTGATTTCCATCGTCGATGGTTCCTTAGACAATTTCGTGAAAGGGTCATTTGGAAAATATCTTACCAAAACCACGGATGTGCAGCATGGAGGCCACACTGCCCATCGACTGACCTACGACCTGTCAGTCGGGTTCTCGTAGGTCAAGTCTGTGAGTTGCCTTTATTATACTTAATTCATTTAATTATTTAGTTTAGTTAGGAGGTTTATAAGGGATTAGTGGTGGTTAATTAATTTATTTAAGTCAATATATAAACTACCCTAAGCCTAAAACCTCACTAAAATCTTTTAATTCCCAAAACTCAATTGCTCTTCCTTCTCTCTTCTTTCTCTCTCCCAAAGAAACCCCATAGAAGACCAAGCAAAAGAGGGTTCTAGGCTGCAAATGATCAAGTTTTATCCATCAAACTTCATCAATTAGTAAGGTATGTGATTCCTTTCACCTTTGGGATCTCTTTCCCAAAAGTGTTTCTCCAAATTGAGTTCAAAAAGATGAAATTCAAGTGGGTTTTCTATTAATACGAAATTGATCTTGTGAATTGTTTTGTTTAAGATTTATTTTGGTTATTATGAGTACATTAACATGTATTATGATTCCATTATTTAACTTCTTGATTAATTGACCTAGTTTGTGGAAGATGATCTTTTCCCCTTAACCCTAGGTTTTGATCTTGAATTGAATTATCTAGTATTGATACAATTGACTTAGTTAATGTGTCAATTACTATTCTATGTTGTTATTATTACAAGTTATGAGTATATTGTGATACATTGTAATCCAATTATGCTAGTTATTGAGTAATTGAACTAGGTTGTGAAGTAGATCATAAATTTGACCTAAGTCTCTACCTACGCCATGAACTAGTGATGAATTGTTGTGTAGTGATTCTATAGACTTTATTATTATGTTTTTTACTATTGTGTGTTGATATTACAACCATTGTTGGGTTGAATTGGGTGGTTGATGGTAAGACCTTGATGATGGTTTGTGAAGGATATTGGGGTAAGTCTTATGATATCAATTCGTTACTTCAATTATGATTACTTGTGATTATCTGATGAAGGTGTATTGAAGTAGACCTTATGTTAAGATTAATAGGGTTGGTATGATGTTGGATTGGAATGTCTTGAGTTATGGTTTGTGAGTTTTTGGATAAGATGTAAATGTTATAAGGATGGTGATAACTTACCAATGTGCCTTATCATGATGTTATTATGTAAATGTGCTAACCTCACATGTATGAATTGTAATGAAAGGAAAATACCCATGCAATTCTTATTGAGGTATGATGATGATTCTATAAGGGATAGACCCTATGACCAACATTAATCTATGATGATTAATAACGGTATAAAAGACATTTCAAAAGGGACTCTATCTTAGCACCGAGTGAACTAGAGTGAGGAGTGTCGTTTCCCACATAGGGAAGGTAGGATCACTAATGTACTCATGAGATTGGAGACTATAATGCATGTAGCATAAATAGGGTACCAACTACATCTCCTAGTTCTTGAACTATCTTTCCCCACAAGAATTCTAGCTAGTGGATGCACATAGTGGTGAGTCCTCATTCTTTGAAGACTAGTGACATGTTTATCTTTGTCGCTCTTAGTCTTTTAGTTTTAGTTTTGCTAGATCTAGTCGGGGCATGTCTCAACATTTCTAGTATATTGGTAGTTAGATTCATCTTAGTGTTGAGTTTAATATTCTCTTGTATTAAACTCTCAGTTTCTTAAATATTCAGTTTAGTATATGGGTATCCCCATAATTTTCATTTCTATGATATTTATCTTCCGCACAGTCTATTGAAGTTTCCACATCAGTGTTGTTATGATAGTACGCTCATGTCATGCCATCACGGTTAGCTTGGGATCACTTATGCTCCTAGGTCCCTTGTTCGCATCTCGGGGGTATCTCGGGGCATGACAAACTTGATATCAGAGAATTAGGTTTAAGTTTCCTAGGATGTTTGAAGAGCCGCACTAAGTAGGGTCTTTTTCATGGATGTTTATTTCAGCACATCTAATGAAAAGGAGGCCGCAAGGTCTTTTAGGAAAAATCTCTAATTTTTTGTTACTCTTATCGTCGTAAGGTATGATCTAATTCTATTGTAACTCGACATTTTACATTTCAGTGATCATGCCTCCTCGTAGAGCTAACGCCAGGAATACGAATGCCAGGAATGCAAACTCAGGTCCTTCAATCCTATACATGAAGTTTCGAATGTAGAGTTCAGGAATATCATTCAGATTTTGGCCCAAAGTGTGGCCAACCATAACAATCAGCGGTTTCCAATTCAAGCAAATGTGAATGTTGGGTCAGCTGTAGCTAGAGTGCGAGACTTTTTTTGTAGTCAATTTAGCAAGTAAAATGATGTGCTCATCGCCTCGACCCTAAAATACTTTGGCAACATTTCCTTAATATATCTCGCTTGCTTCTCGTTCCTAGAAGGTAGGAGTTTTAACATATCTAGGATGAACTAGTCTTGGTGCCCTGACAGAAGCAACCTGTACTTATTTCTTGCTCAATACATACCATGTATTCTTCATTCGTGTCAATATTTGTTCTTATTTCTTCGTAATTTAGAACATCATCACATAAAATCCGCAAAACCCCGATTTTCTGTGATGATGTTCTAAATATTGAAGATTTAAGAGCAAACATTGACAAGCATGAAGAATCAATTGAAGGTATTGACTTCGAATAAGTGCAAGTGTTGCTTTTGTTAGTGCACCAAGATTAGTTTATTCTAGATAAACTAAAATTTTGTAAGAAACAGAAGCAACCAAGCTCTCTAAAGAAAAAGTTTCTAAAGACTTTTTTTGGGAAAAGTGATGAATACATAAATTTATTAGCAAAATAGACTCTCAACAAGGGTCGTTGATTGAATGACATCATTTGTATCTTGAAATTCCATAAGACTGTCAATAACATTGTTCATTGTGTTATACTCATGTACCAACTTTCAAACAGAGAAAGTTTTTGTTGTTACGTGTTTCAAGATCAGCTTTGATTGGGTCATAAAATCAGGTGATTAATAGGAGATAAGTTTTCTTTTAGTCATTATGCTATTAACTAGTTATAATTGTTCCTATTTTATAGGCATGTTAGCAGTCTTTTAGTAGTCCATGTTCTGTGTTAGTTGTATTGCCCCTCTACTTATTTAATCAACATGAAGTTCAATAAAAGTTATTCTTCATATTTCAATTCATCTTGTTGTTCCAGTTTATTAATAAGATTGGAAATGAGCTTAAGAATTATTCTGATAGGTTGCTTGGTATTGCCAATAAGTTAAAGATACTTAGAAATGAACATACTTCTAATATAATAGTTTAGAAGATACTTGTAACTTTACCTGAGAGATATGAGGCAATTATTGCTTCATTGGAAAATAATAAATATATGTCAAAAATTATCTTGGAAGAGTTATTGAGTGCACTGCATGAACAAGAACAACAAATTATGATGAGGCATGAGCGATCCATTGAGGGAGCCTTTCAAGACAAGTTGCAGTTCGGTTCAAGTGCCAAGAGAAACAAAGGAAAAAGGAAAGAAAGGAAATCATGGAACCTACGAAGAGATAATAGCGACAAATGGTGTTGCTCCAAGTAGGAACAACAAGGCAAATATCCTCCATACCAACATTGTGGGAGGAGAAATCATCCACACTTCTAGTATTGGAGGAAATCTGATATGAAATGTAGAAAGTGTCACAAGCTCGGTCATGTTGATTATATGCAAATAGAAGGTATTACAACAACCAAATGATGCACATATTGCAGACCAACAAGAAGAAGAGCAACTATTTGTGGCTACCTATTTCGCATGCAAAAATTCAAGTGAGAGTTGGCTTGTTGAAAGTGGTTGTACGAACCACATGACCAGTGATGAAAAGCTTTTCAGAGAACTTTATAGATCAATTAAACCAAGAGTAAGGATCAGAAATGTAGAATAGTACCAGAGCAAGGAAAGGAGACCGTAGTAATTGAAAGTTAAAAGGTACAAAACTTATATATGGAGTTTTACTTTTTCCTGAAATTGATCAAAGTTTATTAAGTGTTGGGAAACTCCTAAAAATGGATTTAAATTATTGCTTGAAGATAAAGCGTGCCTGATTAGTGATTCTAGTGGTTAGGAAATATTCTAATTTAAATTCAGGGAAAAAGTTTTTCCTTGATTCCATTGAACGAGGAACACATAGCTTTTCCAAGCCAGCACACTGTAGCAGAAACATGGCACAAAAGGTTGGGGAACTTCCATCACAAAGCTTAATTGTTTATGCAACGGAGAAAAATGGAAAATGGTTTACCAAACTTTGAGGAGAACTCCTGAAGTTGTAGGGCTTGCGTGATTGGAAAGCATACTAGACTTCCATTTAAAAGTTTCACTTGGTGAGCTATAGAAAAGTTGCAACTCATTCACATCGATCTTTGCAGTACAGAAAGAACTCCATCACTCAATGGCAGCAAGTATTATGTTATCTTAATTGATGATCTGACAAGAATGTGTTAGATTTATTTTATGAAGTTTTAGTCTGAAGATGCTGGAACTTTTATGAAGTTCAATGCTTGGATAGAAAATTAGGGCTGCAAGATTCAGGTCATTAGGTCTGATAATGTAACTGAATATACCTCGTATACGGTCAATTCTTTTTGTGAAGAAGCTTGAATTGAGCACCAACTTATTGTCCCTTATTCTCCACAGCAAAATGGAGTGAGTGAGAGAAAAAATAAAATAATCACTGAGATGTCGAGATGCTTAATGGATGAGAATAATTTACCAAAGAAGTTTTGGGCTGAAGAAACAAACACTGATGTTGTCTTGTTGATTAGACGGCCTACATGAGCAATGGAAGGAAAGACTCCATTTGAGGCATGGTATGGTGTCAAACCTGTTTTGAAATAACTCAAGATATTTGAATATCTATGTTTTTCTTAACTACAAAAAAGGGTCATTTTGTTGAGGTTTTTTTATCAATTTGTGGGAGTTTTTGACCCACATACAAATATCCTGGCGGTTTTAGAAACTGCCACAATTACCTATGCCACGAGCATATTTGTGATGATTTAATAGAACCTCCATTACGTCCGCCACAAAATGAATTTGCAATTTGTGGTGGTTTTTAAAAAATCAATTTGTGGTATTTCATAACCCCGTAAATATGATTTTAGAACTTGAATAACTACACTCTACAAGGTTTTATAACCCACACAATATAGTCTGAATATCTTATTTAATATTTTTGAAAGGGGTTTTACCATTATTTATTATTATTTTTACCCTCCCCAGGGGCTCCCACCCCTTTTTGTCCCTTGGTGACTTGAACTCGCAACTCAAATCCTACCCCTTTTGCTCCCTAGGTGACTCAAACTCGCAACCTTTGGGTTGGAAGTGAGAGATGCTTACTATCAAACCAACTCACTCTCGTCATAAAGAAACTTGAGTTTTGCCATTAATAACATAGACTACATTTAAAATATTCAAGTTACAAAACAACATAAATCTTAATTCATGACAAATTGACGCAATTAGTAAACATATTTGATAACTTAAAGTTAAAACTTTAACAAGTGATTTCACATCAGACAAATATAAAAAAGGTAATATAGTAATTTAATTATACTGATTTGAGTTTATTATTTTTATTTCATATATTCTTTCATCACAACAACACCATATGTTCTTATAACATGATAATATTTTGTTGATATAGTATAAGATGAATTTCAAATTTTAATAAATTTATATTCATTAATTTTTAGATAAAGAAATTTTTTTACATTCATATGTAAAAATAATCTTAACTATATAGTAATTGGGTCTTAATAGAACATCCTAATATTCAAAACTTGGCTTTAAAGTCAATATTAAAATTTAGATGTACAACTTAACTATATTAAGATTTTGACATCTTAATCTTATTAAAAATAAATGATACCTAAATCATCTCAAATGATTTCTCATTTTAAAGCAAAAAGTGCTACTAGTACCTTATGGTGAAGGTTTTTATTTTTTAATCTTAACTAATCTTGTCTGACAGCACATACAACATCCACTTTTGAAATATTTATCTCATGAAAATATATTAAACTTTACCGACATAGTGCTCATTATCATGTAATTGTCATCATATAAATTTACCTTTTAATTTAGTGTGTGTATATATATATCACATAAGACCTCAATAATTTTTTTATTTTAATCATTCAATTACATATTATAGGTGTAACATTTTCATCTATTATTTTATTCTCTTGAAAGAATGAACCTAAATATCTAAATATTTTGTACTTTGATACCACAATTCAATTTACAACTTAATTTACTCTTCTCATACTAATTAAACATGCAATGTATATAATCAGTTGTATTTCTAGTATCCCTGATTACCTTGTTTCTAAAGTGTTTTCTATATTTCATGTTTTTTATTTATTTCCTATTTTTTACAAGTGTAATAAATTGTTATGAACTGTGGCATTTAGAAAGCTTCACAATTTGATGTAACTTGCAGAGGTTATCAGAAAACCTCCACAATAAAACCTTCACAAATTATAATAAATTGTGGCGTTCACAAAACCTCACAAATTGGTGCAATTTGCGGAGGTTATCACAAACTCCTGCAGTAAAACCGTGACAAAATAAATTATATCCTATGGTCTAAAATAAAGGCTACAAAATGATTTTATAGTGGAGTTTTATAAAATCCCCATAAATAAACCTCTGCAAATTAGACTATTTTTTGTAGTATAGGTTAAGAGAGACAAGCTAGATAAGAAGGAAGAGTTGGGAATTTTCATTGGCTATACCTTATTTCTAAAGATTATCGGATCTTTCAACCTCAATCAGACAAGATTATGGTAAATAGAGACGTTCAATTCCATGAGGATGATCAATGGGCATGGAATGAGGAGTCTCAAGTTAAAAAACAATAATTCACAACTTGATTATGATGACTTGGTGGATGATCAACCTATTAGGGAAACAAGGTCACTCTCTGATATTTATGAGAGATGCAATGTTGCTTTTTTGAACTTGCAGGATATGAGGAAGCAAAAATGGATCAAAATTTGAAATATGCAATGAAGCAGGAGCTGACCATGATAAAAAAGAATCAAACTTGGAAGATTGTGGAAAGACCCCAAGATAGAAAATTGATTGGAGTTAAATGGATTTTCGAAAAAAAGTTAAATCCAGATGGTTCAGTAAACAATCACAAAGCTAGATTGGTGGTGAAAATCTATGCACAAGTTTGGGGAGTAGATTTTATGAAACTTATGCCCCTGTAGCCAAATTGGATACAATTCGCATATTTTTGTCTATTGTGGCACAGAAAAACTGATTTTTTAAATGGACATGAAGTTTGCTTTCTTGAATGGTCTATTACAGGAAAGAAATATATGTTGAGCAGCTAGAAGGGTTCAGCGTACCAGGGAATGAAGATATGGTTTATCTGTTAAAGAAAGCACTATATGGACTAAAGCAAGCTCCTATAGCTTGGTACAACTGAATGGATAATCATTTGCTAGACTTAGGCTTTGAAAAAAGCTTAAGTGAATTGACTCTTTATTTCAAGAAAGTTGCCTCTAACATTATTATTATTTGTCTTTATGTTGATAATTTACTAGTGACAGGAAATAATACATGGTTGAATGAAGAATTCAAGGAGGAAATGATGAAAGTCTTCGAGATGATTGATCTTGAATTCTTTAATCAGCCCTGTATTATTTCCTGTCACTAGAGATGTGAAGGTGGATGAAGATTCTTGTTGGGATTGGAATATCTCTCAAGTCAGAAGGATGTGTGTTGAACCGGCTTTAGAAGATTCAAATGATATCTTGGAAGTAGAATGATGATGATTTTTCTGTCTGGGGTACTGGACCTTGCCAGTAATTTATGGAATATGTGATCTTGTTATCCTAGAATGTTCAAACTGTGAAGTTTCTAGTTCTATTGAAGAATTCAAGTGAGTGAAACAACGATGATTGGGAAGAACAAGACATAGAAACTCATTGACAAACCTGAAACTATGCAAGTTATTGAGTTAAATGGGTGAACAGAGTAAAGTTGAATAAGGATACATCTATCAACTAGAACAAGGAAAGAATGGTTTTTAAAGGTTATTTTATATAGCTAAGATTTTATTATTTCGATACTTTTTCACATTTGCAAGATGCACGCCATCAGAATTTTGATTGCATTGGCGGAACAAATGAGGTGGAGAATCTAATGTCGTGTGATATTTTCATCATTTCAATTAGTTTCAAAAGGATCCATTTTGGGCTTGTAGCAGGGTTGGTTCGGGTGTTGGGTCCTTCAGCGTAAGTTTGAGCTATTAGGTAATATGTTTTTGAAAGTTCGGCTAATATTTTACTTCGGTGAACATTCTTTATATATGTTTTTGAATGAGAGTTCCATTGGAATGGTTAGCTTCAGAATGAAAAATTTAGTCTAGAACAAACTTTTGTTTGGATCTCAAGGTGCTCGAGTTGATTCTGTGATTATTTTGCATTATTCTTGTTTGGTCACTTTGTGTAAATGTTGACTTGGGTAATATTTTAATGAGACGACCTCCATTGGTTGTTTTGTCAATTTTGTTGAGTCTGAAATATCAATTTTCTGGGATAACATTGTTTGTTTGGGATTAATGGATTCTAAACGAATCTTTAGCCCCCACCAGTGCATTTTCTTAACCTTAAAGTGCAGTTGATATAGTCTTTGCTAGTGCATCGTGCATTAAACTCTGCTTTCGTGGACCAGGTCCACCGTATGCGTAGACAAAAAATATTACCAGTTCTAAATGTGACCAAATCATTAGCTTCTCCAATATGTCAACTATAATCTTCAATTATGATAAATTTATTTTAAAGCGTCAACATAAGCAATAAACTTTACATGACCTCAAAATAATTTCTTAAATGTTGGTGTTGGATAACACCATTTTGGATTACATAGATGTTGGTTTTAAGGCATCATGTACAAATTTGTGGAAGTATTCAAAATAGAAGAAAAATTGGTTACTCCCTCCATTTCATATAGAATTGTCAGTTTGACTTGGCACAGAGTTTAAGAAAATAACGAAGACTTTTGATCATGTGGTCCTAAATTAAATTTATGTCTAATGTACGAAATTGTCCTTTAATCTTCTGGCCTTAAACATGCCACGTGGAAATTGTTTACCAAAAAAAAAGAAATATGTCATTCTCTTTGAAACCGATTAAAAATTAAATGAGGTCATTCTTTTTTAAACTGAGGGAGTATTATATTTATTACAACAGAGCCTCTGAGAATTAAAGACTTGAACTCTAAAACACTTACAAAAAAGAGGAGTTGTACCACCTTATGTTCGTAAAATCATTATCTTGAGCTTTCAGCATGGTGTAACTTGATGATATTTTATCTAGTTTTATTAGTATAGTGGCAATGGGGAGAAACCACCCTGAATGGGTCCTGCACTATGCAATCCGGATTTAGTCAGAGCTCCAATGTGAGCTTAGGACACTAGGTGGATATCTAAAAAAAGAAGACAATAATGGAGACAAAAGAGTCTGGAAAGAGAGAAAATGTTAGCAAAAAGTTAAACGCACAGTGTTCCTCACGTTATCTGTAGAAACATAGACAGAGATCAAACTTGATCATGTGTGAATTACTTGATGATTAAAATTGACTATGCAGACCAGTTCGATAAGATTAAAGTCTCTTAGAATGTGTGTAAACATGAGTGATTGTGTGAGTGAAAGATGAGACTGATGAGATACAGATTCTATATATTATACACAGTGGATACAACCAAAATCAGATCCCCATTCTTCCACTCCTTAAATATTTTCATTTTTGTTGGGTTTTAAAAGGTGTGAATGGAAAATGAAGAGTTGTGACTTTTATGAACTGGTACGATTTTTATGAAAAGTTGTGATTTTTATGAAAGGTGGTGACCTTTTTGGTAAGGCATAACAAGAATTTTTTCACACTACCCTTTGTTTTCTATAAATTTACGGATTTCCTCTCATTTTAGAAACTAACAATATTTCTGGACTTCTTCTACTACTACTAAATCTAATATTCAAAGTGTACTTTACAATTGTTTAGTGGTTCGCTGACACTATGATTTTAGGTATTAATACACCGGTGAGTAAGATCGTTCTATCCTAGAAGAATTTATTCTGTTAATCTCGGTTATTTGATGGAAATCATTTTTAAGGGACAATGTACATTCTGTGGGCTCAATTTTTTTTCTTTGAGAAAAATATTTTTATATTGTTTCTAATCGGTTAATGATTCTATTTTCTCTGCTAGTCTTAGTTTTCTAGTTTTGAAAATACTCTTTAAACTTTGTTGTTTCTTACCAAGTTCTTCAAAGTTTTGTTCTAAGTAACTTGGCAATACAAGATGAACAACAATTTCTATCTCAATTTTGATCTCCAACGGAATTGAATTTCGGCCAACAATGAATCTAACTTCTCTCTTTTTTTTAGATTCATCGTTTTCAAAATGTTTTGAAATAAAATCAACAAAAATCACTATATGTGGTTTAATCTTTTAGAAGAATTTCACCAATTTTATAACCATTGTATATAATTTCAAAAATCAAGTTTCAGAATGTCTCTACTACAACTATATGTCATTGTCAATCTCAGATATAATGATTTTGAAAAATTGAAGAATACACTCTATTTAAAATGGAATATGAATTAAATAGAAGAAAGTGAATAAAATCTTAGTGACGAGCAAAATTTAGGAGAGAATTTGAATTTTTTTTGATATATTAACTTTAGCTTTAGGGATACTCCATATCCTCAAAAGTTGCTACAGTCGTGGATTACTCGTTATTTTTGTCATTAAATTATGTTTCTATTATTAACTATCCCAAATATGCACTTGCATATATGAAAAATACATGTATTTTCTCCGTTAGATACATATATTTGCAACAAAACTCTGATAGAAATTGAAATTTGAAAAATGTTTTTTCTCAATGTTTAATTAGGATCAATAATTTAAATTGTCTTCATCTGTGCCCCACATAAGTATCATATTAATTTGTCTAAATTAAAATCATATTAATACCAAAAAATTGCACACAAATATTTAGACTTTATGTTTCTCATTAAAAGACATCAAATATAGGTAGAGTTGAGTTAAAAAATCTTACCTGAACCCTATCCCAATAACGAGTTGGGTTGGGCCAACATTATTGACCAAGCCCATTTTTGTTCCACTAAACCTCTTTGTGACGCTTCTCTCTGAAGTTTGACCTAAAACTTTTCATTTACTCTAACTTTTTACTATTCAATGCAAAAGTTCCTCACTTTTTCCTTCTTCTTCTCCGCCGATGAATTTTATGAAGTTATAACTCATTATGTTCGTCTTTCATCTAGACGATTATGACCTTAATTGTATGCTGATGAAGTATGTTGCTAAGCTCTATCAGGGAAAAATTGAACTGCCCATCATAATAGATTAGAGGATGAAACAACTTTATGTTAGTATCTCATCACGATGATTTACCAACAACATAGTTAATGTTTCCTTTCATTTCTTAAATCCAAATTAGATGGACTGAAACCCATAAATGGTATTGAGCACCATCTAGATCTTGATCTATGAAGAAGGAATTCTAATTAATTCTTTTCTTAGGTTCTCTTGTCTCATTGCGCTGCTTCGCTATTGAAGTCAACCAAGTATCACTCTCTATAGGTCGGCATATCTAGGAATCAGGTATCAATATCTAATTTTAAGACCTTTTCGATATGTAAACAAAATCTAAGATGACAAAGAAAAACAGTTATGTCACTTATATTTTTTATCATATGAGACATCTTAAACCGTAGGTAAATTTCAGAAAAATGAGAAACTGATTTGACCGGACGCTCCTCTTGCCTCTTTTCACTGCGTGCTCTATTACTACTTTCTCATTTGCATGATACTTAACCAACCGAATCTAATTCAGGCAAATGAAAAGCAAATATAGCTAAATCCATGGATAAATATTAATATCTATAAGTCTATAAGCTAGTAGAGACTGATTTGAAATTTTGAAATGGATAAAATCAAACGCAAATTGCTAGTAACCTAAATTCGAGATTTGCTTCAACATGGTACTAAATTTAAAACTTTGCCAGAAAAGGGAAGAAGAAAACAATTATGTTGTATCCAAATCTGAATCAATGGTTATTCAACTCAATTTCAGTAACACTTTTATCCATAATTAGCTCAAGTGGATGGCGAATAGGCGCACGAGTTTTCCTATAGAATTCTGAAAATTTTATGTTAAGTCATCTGCATTGTTAATCCGACTTGGAATTATTTTCTCTAGTGTGCAAACAATTTCTTGGTTTCACCAAATGTGCACGCCTCAGTTTATCTTTGATCAACTCCCCTATGCTCATCCAGAGTACCAAATCTACACTCATTCACCCATATTTTATTATTAATTCCATCTATATTGGTAATTTCAGGAATGAGTTTAATTTGTTTTCTTGTTGATCTTTCCATGTACGTTTCATATACATCCAATCTTGAACAACTTGCTATCTTGAATCACAAAATATTACCCTTTAAGTGGTTGGAATTGGGTCGGAAATCAAAGGGATTTAGGTTTTGACCAGTATGAATCTCATTCTTTTGCGTGACTCTAATTAGTCGAGTGACTTCGTGCCTATCCTTACCGAGCTTGGAAAAGCTTCCCTTTAAATTCTAGAAATGGAATTTTTATGTTATAACAAAGTTGTTTTTATTTTGGAAGGAGCTATGTTTTAGCTATCCAAGTGTCGATTATGTTTTTGATTCTATATATATTTCATCAGAGGTTAGCAATTTGGTTGTATCTGATTATGGAGTCAAGGGTTTTTCAGTGAATTTGAGTAGCTTGCGTACGATCAATGGGGTCGAGGTTTTGGGAATCATCAGCTTACTGATAGGAAGTCCTAAACCTCATTGCTCTTAAATATGTGATGGAGGAAGTAATTGAAGATCCTCGTAAGTAAGTATATATCTAGGCTTTCTTGTACAAATGCTTTATAATATTTTGTTTGGTTGAAATGTATGTTCGGTCATTGCTTTGAGTTGTAAATTTATTGTATGATTGGTCATTTTATGCTACTAACTTTAATTGGAAGCTTTTAGGAGATTTCCTTGTGTTAATTCCTTCATATAAGAATGTCTTTGTTAGTAATAGACTTGTAAAAAAATTATTAACAGTCTCTCTACCTTTGTTAGGCATTGAGATGGAGGATTTCCCTTTTATTACCCTAAAAGAGATCCTCTATATAGACGTAGAGTGTTGCTTTGAGTTGAATTTTAGTGTCTAAAATTCACATTGCTAAATGGAGATTTGGTTCTGAATGTTTGTGTACTTCTTGATGAACATTACCGCTACTCGAGGTTTATAACTTGATTATCTCGGATGCAACGTTGTTCATGGTGGCCATTGATTTTATCCCGCTGTACGCACTTTCATATTTCTGGCATACAAATTTCACGTTAATTCTTATTTTTGGATCAAGTAGATTTCTTTTTCCTGTTGAGTGCATACCAATTACTAAAGTCCTTATCTTTGGTTGAAGTGGATTTTTTTACATAGGATTTTATCCCAATATCAGTATGTCTTGTTACTATTGATTTTAGCGGTTGTGTGAGATTGACCATGTTGACGTTCTCCACACTTGCAAGATCTTTTCCGTCAATAGAGGGGGTTCACATTTAAAATTCTTGTTTTAGGATAAATGATTGATTTCATAACGGTGAAGGAGGATTTAATTAATACAAGTGAGAATTATATATAGGTATCATTGTAACGTTGCTGATAAGATGGTAGCTTAGCACATTGAGAAAGGAAATGAGGATGGACTATTCTTTAGCAGTCTGGCATGTTGTTCAGACTTGTGGGCCTTAATTAGGGATATAGGGACTGGGTTCACTTACCAAGTTTATAAGTTTTCACCTGTTTTTCTTCACAAGATCTCATAATAGGTGACAACTTATAAACTTGGGAAGTGAACCCAGTCCCTGCATCCATAATTAAGGCCCACAAGTCCGTACAACATGTTGTTGGAAAAATACTACAATATTGATATTAGATTGGAATTATAAATTAGTAAATAACTTATCACAAATACTGTGTCGTGGCAAGCCACTGCCTTGAAAGTGATTTTGGATCTACTACGATGCAAATCGCTGCAGCCGGTCGCTCCCCAAGGTTCCACAGATACTCTCTAACACGTGCACTCGTGGCTGAGAGTTTGGAGATTAATCAAAATCAATTGCCCAAAAAATATTCTAAGGATAAGAAGAGGGAGGAAAATGTTTTTCTCTTCTTTTTATTTATGTTGGTAGTGTTATATTATGTTCTCCAAAGCCTCTTCTTATATAGGATTGCAAGAGATGGAGTAGAAAAATAGAAGAGTTTAATTTTTCAGAAACGTATTGTCAAGGTTAATGGCATTAAAGGCCATTACATCACTTTGGTTTTTGGATCGGATTTATCATTCATCCCTTTTGTAACATACTATTTTATATACTTTGCATTACTCTTAATTAATATTGTAGAATTAATATTACAATCCCCCACTAATGCAAAGATAAAGAGTAAGAATAAATTTTGGACAAAAGGATGGAACATGTACTTAAGTGTCAATATCTTTCGATTTGAATTGACACGTAGTGATATGAGGCAACAACTTATTATCCACAAAGTGAAGTACTCTTGAACTGAGCGAATATGAATTGAGACCCTCATAGCACATACTATATCCTTAAATTTTAAGCAACCTCCGCGATACAAACAAAGTACTTTTATGGTCATGCACACACACACCTTGGGTCTTATGAGTTCTCTAGAAAGACGATCCAAGTCTTTCATAAAAGGCGACCACACCTTTACACACACGTAGGTGACTCCATCAAGTCTATCTCAAATAGACCACCTTATGGCTATAGAATCATTAAGAGCAAAATAAGCTCAACCTTATAAAACCTGCCTCACGCCATAGGGATGGAAAATGTGTTGTATATTGAGGCCTAACAGGTCCAGCACATCACCTCAATCAATGGGCTTTAGCCCCATCCCCCTCGACGTTTTAAGGATTATTTTCCTTGTCAAGCCCTTCGTCATAGGATCTCCCAAATTTCTTTCGGACCTTACATATTCCATGGAAATAACACCCAATTTCAACAATTGTTTAACTGCAGTATGTCTGATGCGAATGTGTCTCTTTTTTCCATTGTACACACTATTTTTTGCGATTCCAATTGCTGCCTGTGAGTCACAATGAAGAGAAACTGGTGAAGCTTGTCTTCCCCACAAAGGCATATCTACCAAAAGATTTCTCAGCCATTCAGCTTCTTGCCCTGCCAACTCGAGAGCAATGAATTCTGATTCCATGGTAGAACGTGTTATACAAGTCTGTTTGGAAGACTTCCACGAAATAGCACCTGCACCCAAAGTAAACACATAGCCACTAGTGGAGCTAACTTCATCATTGTTAGTTACCCAGTTTTCATTACAAAAACCTTCTAAAACAGCATGAAATTTGTTAAAATGTAAACACCAATTCATAGTACCTCTCAAATACCTTAGCAACCGATAAAGAGCATTCCAGTGTTCACTACTGGGATTATGAGTATATCTATTCAATCTACTAACAACATAAGCAATATCAGTCCGAGTATAGTTCATGAGAAACATTACGCTCTCAATTATTTTAGCATATTCAGTTTGAGAAACACTAGATTCTTTATTCTTCTTCAAGTGTATGCTAGAATCATAAGGAGTTCTCACTGAAACTACATCAAAACAATTGAACTTTTTCAATATTTTTTCAATGTAATGAGACTGACACAAAAAGAAACCATTAGCTGTTCTTTTGATTGTAACTCCCAAAATCATATTTGCTTCACCAAGGTCTTTCATTTCAAATTTAGAAGACAAAAAGTCCTTAGTCTCATTAATAACATTTACATTAGAACCAAAGATTAACATGTCATCTACATATAAACATATAATGACACAATCTGAACCTATCATCTTAGAATAGACACATGTATCAGATGAATTTACAACAAAGTCATTATCCACTAATGTGATATTAAATTTTTCATACCATTGCTTAGGTGTTTGTTTTAGTCCATACAAAGACTTTCTCAGTTTGCATACTTTATCCTCTTGTCCTGGAACCACAAAACCCTCAGGTTGAGTCATATAGATCTCTTCATCTAAATCACCATTTAGAAATGCAGTTTTAGGGGAGTAGATTTTATGAAACTTATGCCCTTGTAGCCAAATTGGATACAATTCGTATACTTTTGGCTATTGTGGCAAACAAAAACTGATTTTTCAAATGGACATGAAGTTTGCTTTCTCTAATGGTCTAATACAGGAAGAAATATATGTTGAGCATCCACAAGGGTTCAGCGTACCAGGGAATGAAGATATGGTTTATCTGTTAAAGAAAGCTCTATACGGACTAAAACAAGCTCCTATAGCTTGGTACAACTGAATGGATAATCATTTGCTAGACTTAGGTTTTGAAAAAAGCTTAAGTGAATCGACTCTTTATTTCAAGAAAGTTACCTGTGACATTATTATTATTTGTCTTTATGTCGATGATTTACTAGTGACAGGAAATAATACATGGTTGAATGAAGAATTCAAGGAGGAAATGATGAAAGTCTTTGAGATGATTGATCCTGAATTCTTTAATCAGACCTGTATTATTTCCTGTCACTAGAGATGTGAGGGTGGATGAAGATTCTTATTGGGATTGGAATATCTCTCAAGTCATAAGGATGTATGTTGAACCAGCTTTAGAAGATTCAAATGATATCTTGGAAGTAGAATGATGATGATTTTTCTGTTCGGGGTACTGAACCTTGCCAGTAATTTATGGAATATGTGATCTTGTTATCCTGGAATGTTCAAACTTTGAAGTTTCTAGTTCTATTGAAGAATTCAAGTGAGTGAAACAACGATGATTGAGAAGAACAAGACATGGAAACTCATTGACAAACCTGAAACTAAGCAAGTTATTTGAGTTAAATGGGTGAACAGAGTAAAGTTGAATAAGAATACATCTATCAACTAGAACAAAGAAAGGATGGTTGTTAAAGGTTATTCTATATAGCTAAGATTTTATTATTTCGATACTTTTGCACTTGTTGCAAGGATGGACGCCATCAGAATTTTGATTGCATTGGCGGAACAAATGAGGTGGAGAATCTAATGTCGTGTGATATTTTCGTCATTTCAATTAGTTTCAAAAGGTCCATTTTGGGCTTGTAGCAGAGTTGGTTCGGGTCTTGGGTCCTTCAGCGTAAGTTTGAGCTATTAGGTAATATGTTATTGAAAGTTCGGCTTATATTTTACTTCGGTGAACATTCTTTATATATGTTCTTGAATGAGAATTCCATTGGAATGGTTAGCTTCAGAATGAAAAATTTAGTGTCGAACAAACTTTTGTTTGGATCTCAAGGTGCTCGAGTTGATTCTTTGATTATTTTGCATTATTCTTGTTTGGTCACTTTGTGTAAGTGTTGACTTGGGTAATATTTTAATGAGTCGACCTCCATTGGTTGTTTTGTCAATTTTGTTGAGTCTGAAATATCAATTTTTTGGGATAACATTTTTGTTTGGGATCAATGGATTCTAAACGAATCTTTAGCCCCCACCAGTGCATTTTCTTAACCTTAAAGTGAAGTTGATGTAGTCTTTGCTAGTGCATCGTGCATTGTACTCTGCTTTCGTGGACCAGGTCCACCGTACGCGTAGACAAAAAATATCACCAGTTCTAAATGTGACTAAATCATTAGCTTCTCCAATATGTCAACTATAATCTTGAATTATGATAACTTTATTTTAAAGCATCAACATAAGCAATAAACTTTACATGACCTCAAAATAATTTCTTAAATGTTGGTGTTGCATAACACCATTTTGGATTACATAGATGTTGGTTTTAAGGCATCATGTAAAAATTTGTGGAAGTATTCAAAAAAGAAGAAAAATTGGTTACTCCCTCCATTTCATGAAGAATTGTCAGTTTGACTTGGCACAGAGTTTAAGAAAATAAAGAAGACTTTTGATCATGTGGTCCTATATTAAATTTATGTCTTATGTACGAAATTTTCCTTTACTCTTGTGGCCTTAAACATGACACGTGAAAATTTGTTACAAAAAAAAAGAAAAACGTCATTCTCTTTGAAACCGATTAAAAAGGAAATGAGGTCATTCTTTTTTAAATGGAGGGAGTATTATCTTTATTACAATAGAGCCTCCGATAATTAAAGACTTGAACTCTAAAACACTTACAAAAGAGAGGAGTTGTACCACCTTATGTTCGTAAAATCATTATCTTGAGATTCCAGCATGGTGTAACTTGAAGATATTTTATCTAGTTTTCTTAGTATAGTGGCAATGGGGAGAAACCACCCTGAATGGGCCCTGCAGTATGCAATTCGGATTTAGTCAGAGCTCCTGTAAGCTTCGGACACTAGGTGGGATATCTAAAAAAAGAAGACAATAATGGAGACAACAGTGTTCCTCATGTTATTTGTAGAAACATAGACAGAGATCAAACTTGATCATGTGTAAATTACTTGATGATTAAAATTGACTATGAAGACTAGTTCGATAAGATTAAGGTCTCTTAGAATGTGTGTAAACATGAGTGATTGTGTGAGTGAAAGATGAGACTGATGAGATACATATGTTATATATTATACACAGTGGATACAACCAAAATCAGATCTGCATTCTTCAACTCATAAATATTTTCATTTTTATTGGGTTTTAAAAGGTGTGAATGGAAAATGAAGAGTTGTGACTTTTATGAAATTGTACGATTTTTATGAAAAGTTGTGACTTTTATGAAACGTGGTGACCTTTCCGGTAAGGCACAACAAGAATTTTTTCATACTACCCTTTGTTTTCTATAAATTTACGGATTTCATCTCATTTTAGAAACTAATAATTTTTCTGGACTTCTTCTACTACTACTAAATCTAATATTCAAAGTGTACTTAACAGTTATTCAGTGGTTCGCTGACACTGTAGTTTTAGGTATCGATACACCGGTGAGTAAGATCGTTCTATCTTGGAAGGATTTATTCTGTTAACCTCGGTTACTTGAGGGAAATAATTTCCTTAAGGGACAATTGTTGGGTTTTGAGGTATGAACAGGAAATGAAGGTTTGTGACTCTCCTGAAGGGTTGTCACTTTGCCGGAGGGTTGCGATTTTTATGAAAGGTTGTGTTCTTTCTAAAGGGTTGTAACCGTTTGAAAGGTTGTGCCTTTTCAAAAGTGTTGTGACCTTTTTGGAAGGCTGTCTTCTTTCCTAAGAATTGTGAATTTTACCCTTTGTTGGCTATAAGTAGAGAGATTTTCTCTCATTTTTCAGCATTGAATTCTTCGATTCTTTTGCATACATTTTTTACAAAACAACATCAATCGATCGTGTCTGTGTGTGTGATTCATTGCTGTCATTTTGAGTTCGTTGAAATTATTGAAGTTTGAGGTACCGCTACTTCTTTAATGGTTAATCCGTTTTATCTTGGGAGGAATGGATCTGTAACCTCGGGTACTTGAGGGGATTAAATTTCTTAAGGACACACAGTGGATTCTGTGGACTCGGATAGTTCTTTGTGTTTTTCTTTTCATCTTTTATTTCTTCTTGTTTGCTAATTTGAATATAGGAGAAAACAAGCTTAAGAAATTTAAAATGATGGTATTTTCTGTGGTAAGGAAATTACTTCTATTTTTTGTGTTCTTTTTGTTGGAAAGAAGAAGAAAAAGAAAATTATTTTATCGTATGATAAAACAAATTTGAGATGAATTAGTACTATTTTAATATGTTGGAGAATATATTCTGTAGTAAGTTTTTCTTTGATGGGTAAGTTTAATCTTATATTCTTCTTAAGTGCATTCAAGCATTGCACCCCTTCAGTTTTCTTTTCAATAAGAAAAGTTATTTTGTGCATAAAGGTTAAGATATGCACTTTAAAAGAAAAAAAATTCTATATTCTTGATTTTACATAATTATGAGAAGAAGTAAATGTTCAAATATTTGTACTTAAGAAGAATATTTTATACTTTTGGTTTTACATAATTTAGTGTCTTCTTGAGAAAAATAAGAATATGATGGAAACTGCGGAAAACAAAAATAGCAAGGTAAGTGACTTGCATGGAATCATTGCTGACAGATTGAATATGATTCAATGAGAGTAAAAATCAAGTTCTATTTTTATTTCACTTGATTTTTTTTCTCCCTATCCTTTATAAGTTATGATATTTATCTCATAAATTTTAGGACAGATGGTCATTATGCGATGATTATTACTAATATGTATTATGTTAAGATGGGGGAAAAACTTTTGTAGTTTTATACTCCATGAAAAATTTGATTGTGTTTGAATTTTGGAGACTAAAATCTTCTGATTTTTTTTACTCCTTTGGTTTGAAAAATATAAGAACTTCATAAACAAATCAGATTGTGCAGTGGTTTGAAGAATATAGAAACTTCACCAATTGTTAGATACTCTGTTTCAATGAATATTCTGACTTGAAGAGTACAAAATCTTCATCGTTAGCTAGAAACAGTGTTGTATTTGAGGTTTTTGGAGATTAAAACCTTTTTGGTTTACTACTCTATCTGAATGTGAAACTGATTCGAAGAATATAAAAACTTCATCAGAATTCAAGGTTCATTCGGTTAACAATTAGAAGAATATAAAACTTCATCGTTAAACTAGAAACAAGTTGTATAAGATTGAATCTTTATTGTTAGTATTCTAAATACTAAGTGGTTTGTCTAGTTGTGACAGATGAAAAAAAAAACACTAGTAACATAAAATTAGTGATTTTGTGCCCGCAATGAGTGTTTCTATGGATTAAATCTCCAAAAAAGGTTTCGTGTTGTCAATGTGTATTTGATGATATACAATTTGAAAGCATGAAAAAAAATATGTGAAAAGTAATTTCAAATATTTGAAAAATATTTTTGAGAACATATTTAAAATATGGGGGTTCTTTACTTGTGATAAAGACAAACTTAGACTTACTATCTAATTTAAATTTGAAAGTACAAGATATGAAATTTGATGACATTATTGTATTATGTTAGACCCACAAAATTCTTGGAGTATATTTGATATTGTGGTCGTTGAATCTCTTTTTACTAGTATATGATATGACTAGTATAAAACCACAAAATTATATTACTCGTTCAAAAGAATTGTATTCTCCGATGAAAAAATTTCACTTAAAATATTGTGATTTTTCGTGAAAAAAATATGTCTATTATTTTTTTTATAGACATGAACATTGGTGAAAAGTGACATGTTATGTTTGTGTTGTAAAACAAACTTTTGGGTCATATTGCCCTTATTTGACCAATGATACTATGGTCATGGGTAATTCTATAACAAATTGAATGTCGTGGAAAGTTCCTTCTGAAAAGGGCATATGACAAGGTGTTAGATTGTAAAACAATGTTTGTATTTGAGAAAATTATAAAAAAAATAAAAGAAAAGTAAAGAACAAATATTTGTGGGAAAAGGTTTTCTCACAGAAGGTTTTCTCAAGCTTAGTTTTTTTGTTTGTTCTTACTTACTTGACTCAAATTGTTTGTGACATAAATTAGTGAGACATGTCAATTACAAAACCTTGTAAAAAACTGATCAACTTAGAAGTTTTGCCTAACTTCTAGTGCAATAAATTAATGTCAAGTATGTGTTGTTGAAATGAATTAGAATACCTTAGAATTGATTAACACTGACATTTGTGATATGAAGTTCACACCATATCGTGGTTGGAAAAAATGCTTCATAGATTTTATTGACAATTGCACTATATATTGCTATGTCTATTTGATGAATGATATGGATAAAGCAATAGAAACATATAGGTAATATAAAACTAAAGTTGAAAATCAGTTGGATAAAAAGATTGTCATGATTAGAAGTGATAGATGTGGAGAATATGAATATTCTTTTGCAGAAATAAATTTGGAAAATGGAATCATCCATTAAATTACTGCACGTACTCACCTCAATGAAATTGTTGACAAAGAAAAAAAAAACCGAACTTTAGAGGAAATGTTGAATCTCCTACTTATAAGTTCAGGTTTACTACAAAACTTGTGGGGGGATGCTATCATTATAGCAAAAGAAAACAACAATTTTTTTTTTGTATGTTCAGAGAAACAGAAAGTTTATCTGTTAATAAAGGGAGCAACAAATAGAAAACTTTTGTTTGTTAAGAAAGGGAGCAACAAAAAGTTTTATCAGACTTTGTTGTATCCTGATAAAAAATTATTTGTCGTCCCTTAGAGTATATACAAGCGATAACTCTTGAAAGGTATTGATCTAACAATTTTCAATCCAGTTTATTCCATATGAGAAATGGAAATGAGGGAACTATTCCCAAACAGGTCAAAATAGGACATAAGACTGTGGATTGTATGTTCATTGAATATGCTACAAATAGTAAAGCATGTTAATTTATGGTTCATAAGTCTGAACCACCGGATAGTCATGTAAAGAGTCTAAACGACCTTGGAAAGAACCAAACGAGAATGTACTTAATAAGGAGATTTAGAGGCGTAGTAAATGTCAATGGACAAATTACTTCCTCCAGGTATTATTTGTAATATTTCTTCTTGAAAATGAGTCCATATAGTTGAAAAAGATATGTCTTTTGTGGACTCATCCTTTTTGGAAATAGTCTGTTAATAGTAAGATAGATTCAATCTTGAGTAACCATACTTGAGAGTTGGTTGATCTTTCTTCAGGAAATAAACTTTTGGGTTCAAAGTGGATCTACAAAAGAAAAAAAAACTTGATGAAACTATTGACAAATACAAAGCAAGATTTGATGTCATAGGCTTTAGACAATGACAAATCCTTGATTATTTTGACATATAATAGCCTCTAACTAGGATTACATCAATTCAGATGTTAATTGTGCTAGTTGCGAATTTGTCAAAATGGATGTAAAAATATTTTTTTTTGGAGGAAGAAATTTACATGGAACAACCTGAGGACTTAGTGGTTCTTGGTAAAAAAAATGTGTGTAAACTTGTTAAGTCACTTTATGGACTAAAAACAAGCGTCCAAATAATGACATGCGAAGTTTGATCAAACTACATTGGCAAATGAATTCTAGATTAATGAATGTGATAAATGTTTTACATTAAAGACATTCCAAATCACAAGGTCATTATTTGTTTTTATGTTGATGACATGTTGATCATCAAAAGAGACACATATGACATAAATGCTACTAAGCATATGCTAGAAAGTAACTTCGATATGAAAGAAATTAAAGTTATTGATGTGATTGAAAAGGTACTTGAAAAGTTCAAGTAGTTGGATTTCAATATTGACTAGACTCCAATAAATGTGAGCTTTGTACTTCAAAATAATGAATAAAAAGTTACTCACAATTGAATTATGCTATATTATTGAGAAGTATGATATATATCATTAAATGTATGCGATCAGATATAGCATGTGCTATTAGTAAACTGAGGCGTTCACAAGTAATCTTAATCAAACTCATTGGATGACAATGAAACGAGTTTTGAGTATTTGTTTTAAAAAAATAAATAATACTTGCCAAACTATTGCTTTGCATTATAACTAGTATTCAATAGTATCGAAAAAATATCGTGATGCAAATTGATTCACCAGGTCAAATGAAATTAAATCCACGAGTGGATATATATTTACTCTCGGTGGAGGAGCAGTCTCTTGAAAATCTTCAAAATAGAGACGTATCGCTCGCTCTACTATAAAATCTGAGTTTATCTCTCTAGATAAGACCGGTGAAGAAGTTGAATGACTCCGAAAAGATTTTTGGCCCAAACCATTAGCTCATGTATGCATACACTAGGTTGGGTATGGAGCATGATGTATAACGGCAGGTCTCCTCATATATGACGTAGACATAATATCGTTAGAGAACTACTCTCTAGTGGAATTATCATAATTGACTATGTAAAGTCAAAGGATAATGTGTCGGATCCACTTATAAAAGGCCTAACTAGAGATGAAGTTGATAGATTATCAAAGGGAATGACACTATGGCCGAGAACAAGTCATTGTGGCGGTAACTCTACCTATAAGACTGGAGATCCCAAGATCTAGGTTCAAGGAGATCAACATTGTCAAAATATTATTTTTTGTGGTCCACTCTCATGATAAGACAATGTTCAGTAACAAGGATAAAGCCATTAGGACTTTTTAATGGTTTCTAAGTTTGATACAGGGTATATCAAATGGTGTATCTACGGGATAACACATTTAGAAATCACCTATCTAAGTGTGAAGTGTAAGCCGCTTCAAGGAAATTCCGGTAAGGCTAGTTCTCTAAGAACTTATTAACCGAGATGTGTTCATGGATAAAACGAACAAAACAATGAGAACAAAAAACAGTTCAAGGATTGATTATGTGACTTATGTTGTCTAGGTATACACCAAAGCTCGACGGTTCAAAGATATCAAATCTACCGATTGACCGAGTATATCCGATGTATGTTCATTACGTAAAGTTTAAAGGGAAACCTACTTATCTAGATGCGATTAACCCTTACTTACGAATCACACAATTTTTCATGCATAAGTTTTAAAAAAATAGTCATTCCCTATTCATGTGGGGGATTGTTGGGTTTTGATGTATGAACAGGAAATGAAGGGTTGTGACTCTCCTGAAGGGTTGTCACTTTGCCAGAGGGTTGTGACCTTTATGAAAGGTTGTGTCCATTCTAAATGGTTGTAACTGTTTGAAAGGTTGTGCCTTTTGCAAAGTGTTGTGACCTTTTTGGAAGGTTGTCTTCTTTTCTAAGAGTTGTGACTTTTACCCTTTGTTGGCTATAAATAGAGAGATTTTCTCTCATTTTTCAGCATTGGATTATTCCATTCTTTTGCATACATTTCTTACAAAACAACATCAATCAATCGTGTCTGTGTGTGTGATTCGTTGCTGTCATTTTGAGTTTCTTGAAATTATTGAAGTTTGAGGTACCGCTGCTTCCTTAATGATTAATCCGTTTTATCTTGGGAGGAATTGATCTATAACCTCGGGTACTTGAGGGGATTAAATTTCTTAAGGACACACAGTGAATTCTGTGAACTCGGATAGTTCTTTGTGTTTTTCTTTTCATCTTTTATTTCTTATTGTTTGCTAATTTGAATATAGGAGACAACAAGGGACACTATACATTCTGTGGGCTCAATTTTTCTCTTTGAGAAAAATATTTTTATATTGTTTCTAATCAGTTAATGATTCTATTTTCTCTATTAGTTTTAATTTTCTAATTTTGAAAATACTCTTTAAATTTTGTTGTTTCTTACCAAGTTCTTCAAAGTTTTGTTATAAGTAACTTGGCAATACAAGATGAACAACAATTTCTATCTCAATTTTGATCTCCAACAGAGTTGAATTTCTACCAACAATGAATCTAAATTCTCTTTTATTTTTAGATTCATCATTTTCAAAATGTTTTGAAATAAAATCAGCAAAAATCATTATATGTGGTTTAATCCTTTAGAAGAATTTCACCAATTTTATAAGCATTGTATATAATTTCAAAAATCAAGTTTCAGAATGTCTCTACCACAACTATATGTCATTGTCAATCTCATCTATAATGGTTCTGAAAAATTGAAGAATACACTCTATTTAAAATGGAATATGAATTAAATAGAAGAAAGTGAATAAATTCTGAGTGACGAACAAAATTTGGGAGAGAATTTGAATTTTTTTTGATAAATTAACTTTAGCTTTAGGGATACTCCATATCCTCAAAAATTGTTACAGTCGTGGATTACTCTTTATTTTTTTGTCATTAAATTATGTTTCTATTATTAACTATCCCAAATATACATACTCTTAACCTGCATATATCAAAAATACATGTATTTTCTCTGTTAGATACATATATTTGCAACAAAACTTTGTTAGAAATTGTAATTTGAAAAATGGTTTTTCTCAATGTTTAATTAAGATCAATAATAGTGTGTGTTACATTGTTTTCATTTGCGCCCCACATAAGTACCATATTAATTTGTGTAACTTAAAATCATATTAATACCAAAAAATTGTACACAAATATTTAGACTTTATGTTTCTCATTAAAAGACATCAAATATAGGTAGAGTTGAGTTAAAAAATCTTACCTGAACCCTATCCCAATAACGAGTTGGGTTGGGCCAACATCATTGACCAAGCCCATTTTTGTTGTGACTCTTCTCTCTAAAGTTTGACCTAAAAATTTTCATTTACTCTAACTTTTTACTATTCAATGCAAAAGTTCCTCACTTATTCCTTCTTATCCGTCGATGAATTTTATGAAGCTATACCTCATTATGTTCGTCTTTCATCTAGACGATTATGACCTTAATGGTATGCTATGAAGTATATTGGTAAGCCCTATCAGGGAAAAAGTGAACTGCCCGTCATGATAGATTAGAGGATGAAACAACTTTATGTTAGTATCTCATCACGATAATTTACCAATAACATAGGTAATGTTTCCTTTCATTTCTTAAATCAAAATTCGATGGACTGAAACCCATAAATGGTATTGAGGCCACCGTCTAGATCTGGATCTATGAAAAAGGAATTCTAACCAATTCTTTTCTTAGGTTCTCTTGTCTCATTGCGCTGCTTCGCTATTGAAGTTAACCAAGTATCACTCTCTACAGGTCTGCATATCTAGCAATCAGGTATCAATATCTACTTTTAAGACCTTTTCGATATGTAAACAAAATCTAAGATGACAAAGAAAAACAGTTATGTCACTTATATTTTTTATCATATGAGACATCTTAAACCGTCGGTAAATTTCAGAAAAATGACAAACTGACTCGACCGAACGCTCCTCTTGCCTCTTTTCACTGCGTGCTCTATTACTGCTTTCTCATTTGCATGATACTTAACCAACCGAATCTAATTCAGGCAAATGAAAAGCAAATATAGCTAAATCCATAGATAAATATTAACATCTATAAGTCTATAAACTAGTAGAGACTGATTTGAAATTTTGAAATGGATAAAATCAAACACAAATTGCTAGTAACCTAAATTCGAGATTTGCTTCAACATGCTACTAAATTTAAAACTTTGCCAGAAAAGGGAAGAAGAAAACAATTATGTTGTATCCAAATCTGAATCAATGGTTATTCAACTCAATTTCATTCACACTTTTATCCTTAATTAGCTCAAATGGATGGCGAATAGGCCAGGAGTTTCCTATGTAATTCTGAAAATTTTATATTAAGTCATCTGCATTATTAGTCCGACTTAGAATTATTTTCTCTAGTGTGCAAACAATTTCTTGTTTTCACCAAATGTTCTATCACGACCCAAAATCGAGCCGCGAGTGGCACCCACACTTATCCTACTATGTGAGCGAACCAACCAACCTAAAACCCCAACATATTGAACAAAATACAAAGCGGAAGACTTAAAACTCATTAACGAAAACAATTAAATAACTTTTAAAATTTATAACCCATTATCCCCAAAATCTGGAAGTCATCATCACAAGAACATCTATCCTCAAGTTACTAATCTAAAAGTATCTAAGAAGCTAAAATAAATAAAAGGCTAGTCCATGCCGGAAGTTCAAGGCATCAAGACATTGAAGAGAAGATCCAGTCCAAGCTAGAAGCATTAGCTCACCCTGAAATCCGGTGTAGTGAAGACTGGCTAGAATTGCTGTTGAGTTGAAGACGACGGTACGTTTGCTGCATTCCCCAAATAACAAAGAAAGAAACAACAAGTAGGGGGTCAGTACAAACACAAGTACTGAGTAGGTATCATCGGCCAACTCAAAATAGAAAACAGTATATATCAGTTCATATCATAAATCAACTACAATACTCAACATGTAGCAACAAGTACTATAATCATCAATAAGTACTACCAAGTTCATCCATGAGGACTCAAGCCTCAATACCACACTCATTTGGGAAATAGGTTCATTACATTGAGTATATTAACATCTCTTAAGATTCATTATCTTTCTTCCTCTTGTGTCGGTACGTGACACTCCGATCCCCTACTACTATGTGTCGGAATGTGACACTCCGATCCCCTACTTCTACGTGTCGGTTCGTGACACCCGATCCCCTAATACTATGTGTCGGAACGTGACACTCCGATCCCCTAATTCTACGTGTCGGTTCGTGACACCCGATCCACTAATACTATGTGTCGGAACGTGACACTCCGATCCCCTAATTCTACGTGTCGGTTCGTGACACCCGATCCCCTAATACTATGTGTCGGAACGTGACACTCCGATCCACTAANTTCGCATATAATTCAGGTACAAAGATGAGGAAACCACCCATAGTAACTCAAGGTCATCTCCTTTACACCCCCAAGGATTTTAGTTATTAACATTGACCCACTAAAATTTATAATTATAGCAAGAATAGTCCAAAACTCCCCTTTAAAACTTACCCAGAAATTTGACCCAGACTGGGATTACGCAACCTGTGACGGTCCGTCGTGCCTACGACGGTCCGTCCTGCACTTCCGTCACGACGGACAGAGAATTGCTCTCAGTACCCAATTCTCAAGAGTTGAAGTGTTTTGAAACGGAACCTCACAACGGTCCGTCCTGCAGGTCCATCACAGACTTCAGAGAATTGCTCTCAGTACCCAATTCTCAAGAGTTGAAGTGTTTTGAAACGAAACCTCACAACGGTCCGTCATGTCTGTGACGGTCCGTCCTGCAGGTCCGTCACAGAGTTCAGAGAGTCGATTTCAGCACTCAAATATAAGAATTCCAAGTGTTTGGAACGAGACACCCTCGACGGTCCGTCGTGCCCATGACGGTCCGTCGTTGGATACGTCGTCTCAGACAGTTTTCCAGAAATAAAATCTGCTGCTCAAAATGACTAAGCAGGTCGTTACATGTTCACACCTCAGTTTATCTTTGATCAACTTCCCTATGCTCATCCAGAGTACCAAATCTACACTCATTCACCCATATTTTATTATTAATTCCATTTATATTAGTAATTTCAGGAATGAGTTTAATTTGTTTTCTTGTTGATCTTTCCATGTACGTTTCATATACATCCAATCTTGAACAACTTGATATCTTGAATCACAAAATATTACCCTTTAAGTGGTTGGATTTGGGGCGGAAATCAAAGGGATTTAGGTTTTGACCAGTATGAATCTCATTTTTTGTGTGACTCTAATTAGTCGAGTGACTTCGTGCCTATCCTTACCGAGCTTGGAAAACCTTCCCTTTTCAATTCTAGAAATGGAATTTTTATGTTATAACAAAGTTCTTTTGATTTTAGAAAGAGCTATGTATTAGTTATCCAAGTATCGATTATGTTTTTGATTCTATTTATATTTCATCAGAGGTTAGCAATTTGGTTGTGTCTTATTATGGAGTCGAGGTTTTTTCAGTGAATTTGAGTAGCTTGCGTACGATCAATGGGGTCGAGGTTTTGGGAATCATCAGCTTACTGATAGGAAGTCCTAAACCTCATTGCTCTTAAATATGTGATGGAGGAAGTAATTGAAGATCCTCGTAAGTAAGTATATATCTAGGCTTTCTTGTACAAATACTTTATAATATATTTGTTGGTTGAAATATATGTTCGGTCATTGCTTTGAGTTGTAAATTTATTGTATGATTGGTGATTTTATTGTCCTAACTTTAATTGGAAGCATTTAGGAAATTTCCTTGTGTTAATTCCTTTATATAAGAATGTCTTTGTTAGTAATAGATTTGTAATTTTTTTTATTAAAAGTCTCTATACCTTTGTTAGGCATTGAGATGGAGGATTTCCCTTTTATTACCCTAAAAGGGATCCTCTATATATACATAGAGTGTTGCTTTGAGTTGAATTTTAGTGTCTAAGATTCACATTGCTAATGGATCTTTGGTTTTGAATGTTTTTGTACTTTTTGATGAACATTACCGCTACTCGAGGTTAACAACTTGATTATATCGGATGAAACGTGTTCATGGTGGCCATTGATTTTCTCCCGCTGTACGCACTTTCACATTTCTGGCATACAGATTTCACGGTGAAGTTCTTATCTTTGGATCAAGTAGATTTCTTTTTCCTGTTGAGTGCATACCAATTACTAAAGTTCTTATCTTTGGTTCAAGTGGATTTTTTGACATAGGATTTTATCCCAATATCAATATGTCTTGTTACTATTGATTTAAGCGGTTGTGTGAGATTGACCATGTTGACGTTCTTCACACTTGCAAGATATTTTCCTTCAATAGAGGGCGTTCACATTTAAAATTCTTGTTTTAGGACAAATGATTGATTTCATAACGGTGAACTAGGAATTAATTAATACAAGTGGGAATTATATATAGGTATCATTGCAACGTTGCTGATAAGATGGTAGCTTAGCACATTGAGAAATGAAATGAGGATGGACTATTCTTTAGCAGTCTCGCATGTTGTTCAGACTTGTGGGCCTTAATTAGGGATACAGGAACTGGGTTCACTTACCAAGTTTATAAGTTTTCACCTATTTTTCTTCACAAGATCTCATAACAGGTGACAACTTATAAACTTAGGAAGTGAACCCAGTCCCTGCATCCATAAGTAAGGCCCACAAGTCCGTACAACATGTCACACTGGTAATGAATAGTCCATCCTAATTTTCTTTCTCAATGTGCTGAGCTACCCTTATATCAGCAATGTTACGATGATACCTATATATATGTCACGCCCTGAGCCTACACCCTTGACTTGGACGACACCCAATGACCATTGCTGGTCTTGAGCGAACCCTTGGCTTGACTTACTTAACTCAGCGGAAGACTTAACTCAGTCATGAAATAAGAGCATTCTTATAACAAATACTTAAAACATAATAGTCTGGCCAAAATGACACTTAAATTCGCAGAACAAAGCATCTGCAATATAAAGAAGAGACTCAACTGACTATCTGACTGCCTATGAAGCTTCTAAACATACTATGATGAATGTTGGGACAAACCCCACAATATTCTGAAATTTAAAGACTAGAAAGCATAAAAAGGATCCTCCGGAATGCAAGGAGGTTCACCACTGACTCTGAATGCTCAAATTAGATCAACGATGCACTGGAAGCTGATCCTGGTTACCTGCGTCTGCATCATAAAATGATGCAGGTCAACTTGCATCAGTACATTGAATGTACGAGTATGCGAGTTGAAATGCTAAACAATGACCTAAGCTTGATGGGAATAAGATGAACTTACCTTGACTCTACTCAACTCAAGAAATACTCTACTCAATGTTTGTGTGTATATATAGATATATATATAAATCAATTTAAAACAGATGCGATATACATGAAGTTTGCAAAGCAGTAAGACAACTCAATTCATCAACAAAAATGCAATCGAAAACTACACTTTACTAATATATGAAAGTAATATAGTTTTGTGGGAGTTTCTCTATGAAAAACACCACTATGAGCCCAAGTGGTGATACACCGTCTCGCCTATGCTGTCAGAACTGTCCTATACTTTGCTGTCGCATTGAACATCCTCAACCTAGTGGATCCACTCGCTAAACTTATGTGATCATCCAAAAAGTATGATCCGTTAATACCCATGATGGCTATATGGTTTACATGAAGACTTGAGTTAATATGAACTCTCATCTACACATCGGTTCTCAATACTATTCCCCAAATATACTTTAGCTCATGCTTTTAAAATAACCTCTTTCCTCTATGTTGAGATAATTTGCTCAACCCTTTTTAGCTTTAAAAAGCCCTCTTGGAACAATGTTCCCTTTTCTTGTTCAAATCTATTTTGGGAAAATCTTAGTTTCCTCTCAACTTAAATGTAAAAACATTTATAAAATTTCTAGGGAATACTTAGTTCCCTTATACGTTTTGAGAAATGAACTCGACAGTTGACTCTTTGCTTAACTTGAAAATTTTTGATCTTAATCAACTCTTTAAGGAATACTTAGTTCCCTTATACTTTTTTGAAGGAATGACTACAACCTTTACTCTTTCCTTAATTCGAAACTTGATCCTTAAAATAAAGTTAAAACGTATAGACAAGACTCTTGGAAGCTTTAAGAAACTTTAGTTGAACTTACTTCTTTAGACTTAATTTTTAACTCCCTTGACTTTTATCCTAATTTTCCTTGAATGGATTATGGATTCAAGATTCGATTTAAGTTCTTTGATGATTCCTAGGTATTTAGAAATCATTTGAAGTAATTAGAATCATTTGAAGATGTTAATGTACCTTGGAAGGACTTAAAAGGACTAAACTATGAAAATTGGACGAAAAATGTTGGGTTGGGCTTAATGGTGGCGCTCCTCACTAGCCTTAGTTGACTGAGGCCTGATGCTAACGTAGTGGTGGTGCGCCGCGTCATGCCTTGGTTTACTGAGGCCGATTTCTGACGCAGTGCAGGCGCGCCACGCCTGCCCTTACCTTGGTACTTTTGACGAATTTTTGAACTCATTTTTCATCTCCAAACCTTCCTAGTTCTTTCACCACACGATTGGGACTATTGATACTATCAATAACTACTGAATTCAACTCAAAATAACTAGGAGAAATAAGAATATAACCAATAATAGCAGCCAACAATCAAATCACGATAGACTCTTTTCGCTAGAATAGACTCTCCAACAGGGGTAGAAACACAGATATGTTCACAAAGTTTTTCAGGAAAATTCTCAAGCTGATTTGCAACATAAGGAGTTACAAAAGATAAACTTGATCCTTTGTCTAACGAAGCATAAATATCAAAAGTAAAGACTTTGATCATACCCGTAACAACATCTGGAGAGTTCTCTTGCTCTTGGCGGCTAGTGATTGCGTAGAGACGGTTTGCCCCTCCGCCAATACCAGAAGTGGTTCCTCTAGGTGCAGCCCTATCTGGTGGAGCAACTGATGAAGATTGGGATTTATTGCTCAGATTTCCACCACTTTACTTATTCTTAGGGCACTCTCTCATGAAGTGACCCTCTTGACCACACTTGAAGCAACCTGTCTGGCCATCACGACATCTACCCGGGTGGTTTCTACCACACTTAGCACATGCAGGAGCCCAACTCCCTCCTTGTGCCACATTACCTTGAGATTAGGCTGGTCTAGCCTTGAAGTTCTGAGAATTTTGGCCATTATACTCACCTCTATTTCTGGGCTCAGGTGCACTAGCAGATGATGGTGCATGCCCCTTTGGTTTCTAAAACTGTGGTCGACTTGAACTACTATTCTGTTGACCAGACTCATTCCAAGTCTTAGCTTTCTTGTTTCTGTACTCTTCTTTGTCCCTCAGCTTCCTCCTCTACCTTCTGTACATAGACCATTAATCTCTAAATGTACATGTCTCCAATAAGCATAGCAGCTCGGATCTCTTTGCTTTAAGCACAGCCCGAGCCCGCAACAAACAAGCTCATCTGACTCCTCATGTACTTAACCATCTCCGGAGCATAACGAGATATTTGGGTGAATTTCAACCATACTCATGCACAGTGAGTGAGTCGTGCTTCAGGGAGGAGATCACGTACCTTGGCCTCTTTCTGTTCTCAGGGAAAGAAACGCCCCAAGAAAGCTTCTTCAAAGCAAGACCAATTTGCTTGTTGTGCATTTTCATCTCTACCCTTCTTCCACTGGTCGTACCAAGTCCTAGCAACATGCTTGAGTTGGTATGCAGCCAGTTCGATCTCTCAACACCAATAACATGCATCACGTCGAACACCTTCTTCAACTCTTCCACAATGTTTTCTGGATCCTCACTGGTGCTCGAACCAGTGAAGCTTGTGGGATTTATCCTTAAGAATTCCTGAATCCTCGAAGTGCCAGCCCCTTCTTGTCGAGCTCCTCTTTGTTGCCCGACTTGGTTGGTCATAGCTTAACTCACCATCCGGATAGCCTCACAGAACTCAACATTAGTAACCTCTCCTTAAGGTTGCACATTCGGTGCATTAGGTACCTCCGGCTCCTCTACATTTCTTCTGGCTGGACGACCTCTGATTGCTCTTCATGGAGGCATGATAATCTAAAACACGCGCAAGCATGAATTACAGGGAAACTTTTTAGAGATAAACTCTAACGCACGAATTGAGTGTGAAAGAAGTGAGAAATTCTTACATAGTGCAGCCTTTTAACCATAGATATGGCGTGCTTCACACCGATGACTAAGACTCTAAAGACACAACTTCATAGAATCCCTAGGACTCTTGAACTCTGTGCTCTGATACCAAGTTTGTCACGCCCAGAGCCTACACCCTGGACGTGGTTGACACCTAGTAACCATTGCTGGTCTTGAGCGAACCTTTGACCTGGCCTACTTAACTCAACAGAAGACTTAACTTAACTCAATCATGAAATAAGAACATTCTTATAAACAAATACTTAAAATATAATTGTCTGGCCAAAATGGCACTTAAATTCTCATAACAAAGGATCTGCAATATAAAGAAGAAACTCAACAGACTATTTGATTATATGAAGCCTCTAAACATACTATGATGAATGTTGGGACAGACCTCACAATATTCTGAAATATAAAGACTTGAAAGCATAAAAAGGATCCTGCGGAATGCAAGGAGGCTCACCACTGACTCTTAATGCTAAAACTGGATCCACGATGCGATGGAAGATAATCCTGGTTACCTGCGTCTGCATCATAAAATGATGCAGTCCAACTGACATCTTTACATTGAATGTACGAGTATGCGAGTTGGAATGCTAAACAACGACTTAAGCTTGATGGGAATAAGATGAACTTGCCTTGGCTCTGCTCAACTCAAGATATATATATATATATATATACATATATATATATATAAAAAATAATTTAAAACAGATGCGATATACATGAAGTTTGCAAAACAGTAAGCAACTCAGTTCATCAACAAAAATGCAATAGAAAACTCAACTTTACTTATAGATGAAAGTAATATAGTTTTGTGGGAGTTTCTCTAACAGACAACCACCACTATGAGCGTAAGTGGTGATACAACGTCTCGCTCACACTGCCAGAACTGTCATATAGTTAGCCTTTGCATTGAACATTCTCAAACTAGTGGATCCACCTTATAATGTAACGTGATCATCCAAAAAGTATGATCCTTTAATACCCATGATTTTACATTTGTTTACATGGAGACTTGAGTTAATATGAACTCTCATACCCACATCGGCGCTCAATACTACTCCCAAAATATATTTTAGCTTATGCTTTTAAAATAACCTCTTTCCTCTAGGTTGAGATAATTTGCTCAACCCTTTTTAACTTTAAAAAGCCCTCTTGGAACAATGTTCCCCTTTCTTGTTCAAATCGCTTTTGGTAAAATCGTAGTTTCCTCTCAACTTAAATATAAAAACATTTATAAACTTCCTAGGGGATACTTAGTTCCCTTATACCTATTGAGAAATGAACTTGACTCTTGACAATTTGCTTAACTTGAAAACTTTTGATCTTAATCAACTCTTTAGGGAATACTTAGTTCCCTTATACTTCTTTGAAGGAAAGACTTCAACCTTTACTCTTTCTTTAATTCGAAACTTGTGCCTTAAAACGATGTTAAAACGTTTAGACAAGACTCTTGGAAGCTTTAAGAAACTTTACTTTAACTTACTTCATAGCTTTTGACTTAACTTCTTAACTCCCTTGACTTTTATCTTAACTTTCCTTAAATGGATTATAGATTCAAGGTTTCAATTTGAGTTCTTTGATGATATCCAGGTATTTAGAGATCATTTGAAGTAATTAGAATCATTTAAAGATGTTGATGTACATTGGAAGGACTTAAAAGGGCCAAACTACGAAAACTGGATGAAAATGCGAGGTTGAGCGTACTGGTGGCGCGCCGCGCTAACCTAAGTTGACAGAGGCCTGATTATGGTGCATTGGTGGCGCGCCGTGTCAGGCCTTGGTTGAGTGAGGCCAATTTCTGGCGTACTGCAGGGTGCGCGCCTGCTCCTACCCAGGTATGTCTAACAAATTTTTAACTCGTTTTTCATCTCCAAACTCTCTAAAACCTTCCTAGTTCTTTCACCAGACAATTGGGACTATTCATACTATCAATAACTACTGAATTCAACTCAAAATAACTAGGAGAAATAAGAAACTAACAAACAATAGCAGCCAACAATAAAATCAACAAGAAGACAAATCTTTCCTCCAAGAACTTAATTTCTAACATGAAACAAATTCATAAATTTGATGCATTGTAAAAATTGGGTGTGTGGGTGAATTAACCCAACATGAAAGATCCCACATACCTAAATAGGGATCACCCTCGACGAATTCCACTAGAATCTCTTGGCGTTCTTGGCGAAATCTTGCTCTTTCTCCCATCTTTTTCTCCTCTTCTCTTTTCTCCCAAACCCTAAGTGTAAAAAGTCTTTTTCTAATCTAAACTAAAACTTGGTTTTACCCCAATTAGACCCTTAAAACGAATTAGGAATTAGTAGGGTGAAAATACTACTTTACCCTTACTAAAATCCGGATTGGACTTTCCTCAGTCCAACAGCTCAACTTTCAAAAGATATATCTCCCTCATACGACATCAAAAATGAGCAAACATGGCGTCGTTTGAAAGATATTCACAAGGGATTTCCATACATATAAAGAACTGACTGAGGTAGATGTTATGGCCGTTTGAAAAATATCAAAACTCATTTTTAAAACTTAGGAAATTTTCCAGATTTTTCCTATTCTTTTCAAAAATAACTATTCTTGGTCTCTTGGTTTAATCCTAGATATTTCGGATTTCGATATGTTACAATATAATTCCCACTTGTTTTTATCAATTCTAAATAATTTGGTGTTTTCCTATTTATCACCAAGTAGAGTTATTCTCAGCCATGTTCCTCTTCTTTCGCCAATACCTTAAGGGGATTTTAGTAGCACCACCAATACCCATGTTTCTTTGTGGTAAATTTTGATGAAATTGAAATGGAAGTGCGATTGTTTGACATACTGTGCAGTACCTGTTCACAATTGTTTTATAGCTGCACGCTGCAATCGAACCCCCTCAGCTCATAAGAAAAAGGAAAACAGACCAATGACGCAGGTAGGGTTTTATGTTTTTGTAAAACTGTACATTCCAATTCTTTCTAAGCTCTACTTCTCTTCCTTTTTGTTAACCATTAGAAACTAAACATTTTGGATGATATTACATTCAAACTTTGATCAATTAGATTTTGAACTCTTTCTTTAATACGTAGAACTAGATTTCGACATGCAATCCAGTTCTTCTATACTTCCTTTTACAGTAAGATTAACTACAAAATACACAACCTTATCCACTATGACAACTGTTTCCATTTTACATTAGGTTTCCTCAAGTTAGTATCAATTGTCTAAATAGTTTTGTGTTGTCGTATTCATCTCCAAGGAGAGTTATGTTCATCCATGTTGGTATGCTCTACAACCGATAGCTTGAGGAGATCTTACTTAGACCACAGATGTCAAGTGTCCTAAGAGTATGTTTTCCTTTGTATGTTATATATTGTGTCCCTTTGATTTATCATAATATGTGTTTGATGATATAACTGTCTCGTTAAAATTGAGTGGTGATCTAATGTAGCAATTAAACATCACCTTTTTTCATTACATAATTTAATTGTCTCCCTGAAATTTTTCGATAATCATTAGTAGTTATAAATAAGTTAAGACCGTTAATAAATGTACACCACAACAACATAAATAATTTTTCTTAGAGACAATCTACTTTTGTGGGGTGAAACGTTCACATGTTTTCGTTATTGTTACTTTGTTACTCTAACAAATTTTATAGAAGGAGAAAAATAAATTTGAAACAACAACAAAATAATGTTGTTGACCCTTTTACAAATTCATTGTTCAATAAATTGATGCTCTGAAAGCCCTTCCAGATACTTCATCAATGCAATTTTATGACTTGTTCACAAATATGTATGTTATAACTGTTTCATTATGAAAGTACAAGTGGATAAAAATGGTGGATTCTACATTCAGCTAAAAGAAATATTTTTGAACATTAAAAAAATAAAAATGAGTCTAACCCAGATAACTCAAACGCTCAGCAATGACTTGAGACATTAAGAGGTAGTTTGGTAGGGAGTATTAGGAGAAATAATCCAAGTATTATTTGTTGTATTATGTAATACTATGTTTGGTAGGAATTTTGGGTCTATGTATTATCAATCCAGGGATTAGTTATGCACCCTACATGGTATTAGAGGGTGTATAACTAATACCTTCCATTTGGTGGTATTAGCTCTAATACCATGGTACTAATCTAGGTAAAGTCAAAAATACCCCCTCAAATCCTTTTAATCATCTTGTTTATTTTATATTTTATATTTTATATTTATACTAATAAATTTATTTAAATAAATTTGCTTACAAATTTTATTATTTAGATATAATTGTTTCTAAAATATGAGTTATCTAATCTATTTATTATTAATATAAAATATTATAATCCGACTAATATGCTAATTATGTTGATGTATGAATTTAAGAACAATTCCTAAGTAAAATATTGTCTCTTAATGAAAGTTCATTAAACATTACACAAGTAGTCTAAAACAAGAGCATGTATATGTATATATACACACTCTTCTCTAGTATAAAAATTGTTTAATTTATTTTGCTACATTTTATTTTTTTTAATTTTATGATAAAGAGTTTTTTTAAAATTTATTGATACAAATCAAAGTTCAATAAATTTTCTTTATAAATCATTATAGTTGTGTGACCTTTTGAGATATTAACTTCAATTTATTAAGATGACAATTATTTACTCTCAAATAATTTAAGTGAGGAAATAGTGAACATAACAATAAAAATTTTATTCTCATAGCTAGTTAAAATGTTATAAAAAATAATATCGTTTGTTAATTATCTATTTTGACTAATTACATGAAATATAAAATATCATAATAACTCTAGGGTATAATTGGAAAGAAATATTTTTGTAAAGTTTTAAACCACACACAAAATTAGGTGAAAAACAATGAACCAAACACTTGATAAAAATAATCCCTGCATTACTAATCCCTGCATTACCAATCCCTGCATTACTAATCCCTGCATTATTGATATTTGTACTAAACGACCCCTAAGGACAACAAATCTATCTTAATAGACATATCTTTTATAGTTTAATTTAGGGATAATGCACAAGTACCCCCTCAACCTATGCCTGAAATCCCAGAGACACACTTACACTATAGTAAGGTCCTATTACCCCCCTAAACTTATTTTATAAATAATTTTCTACCCCTTTTCGTCCTATGTGGCACTATCTTGTGGGCCCAGCATGTGTTGATATTTCTTTTCAAACTAGTGCCACGTAGGTCGAAAAGGGGTAAAACATTATTTATAAAATAAGTTCAGGGGTTAATAGGATCTTAGTATAGTATAAGTGTGTGTCTGAGATTTCAGGCGTAGGTTGAGGGGGTACTTATGCATTTTCCCTTTAATTTATTACTTTTATTTAGAGTTGGTTTTGTTTCATAATCTTCAAATTAAGTTTGCCGAAAACATTCATAACTCACACCAAAAATATTTGAAGATCCGTATGAGTAGGGAAAAAAAGAAAAACATTAAAAGGAAAAAAGTTGTGTCCAAGTGAGATAATATACATATCAAACGAAAAATAATCAATACAATTTTAAGAAGGCAACAAAACAACGAGAAAAAACATACCTGAAAGGGAGTAAACTATGAAAATCCAGTGATGATAACAAATCATTCTAACCAGAAAAGTTCCAATATTTTGGAATAACATACCAGAAAAAGTTAACTAACACTTTAATCAACTTTCAATCATAAAGTACTCATAATATCCACTGATAAAATTTAGTAAAAAATATATAACAACATAAAAACCAAAAGATATGGACATGCAAAGTTATTAACTATCAGGTGATTTTTTAAAGAACACAAAATCGCATTCTTCTCTGTGAAGGAATGATGTTGTTGATGAAGAAATTATAGATTTGTAACGATTTTTTTTATTGTACCTTCAACAATTTCAGTAGAGAAAGCTTGTTGGAATACCCAATTAACGTTTGTTATTTAATTTGTACTAACAAATAATTCTAACAATAACTTTTCATAAACGTAAACAACAAAATTCATAGCATGTACTAATAAACAACAATAATAATAAACATAAATTAATAACTGTAAAAAAATATACCAGGATCTTCAAAAATAGAATGAAACAGAATGGAAAAAATTGAGCTCATTGAATGCACAATGTCCCCTTAAAAAATTATTCTCATTTAGCATGTTTAGAGGAGTAGATCATTTCAAGATATAAAGATACTATTCACAACTGCATTGATACAAAAATAATAGTGCCAGTGAGCCATTAAATCGGAGCAAAGTACACAACTATTTAATTGTCCATAAGAAGAAGAGGAAGAAGTGGTTCAAAATTTTCGTTGTTTTTAAATGAGAGGGAATTCCTCTATTTATACACAACAAAGTAACAACCCTTCGAAAAGATCACAACCTTTCATAAAAGTAACAACTTTTCATAAAAGTTGCAACTCTTCAAGTAACAATTTCTCGAAAAGGTTATAACTCTTTAGAAAAGTTACAACCCTTAGAAAAGGTTACAACCGTTCATAAGAAGGCACAACTTTTCATAAAAGTGACAACTCTTCATAAAATTCACAATTTTTCATAATAGTCACAAATTTTCATGAAAGAGGAATACTAGTTTTGGGAATAAAATGAATTAAAAGGGAATCTTGATTTGTGGTGGCTCCACGTAGGCGGGCTTAGGGTTCTCCATATATATATATATATATATATATATATATATATATATATATATATATATATATATATATATATACTAGGTAATTACTTGTGCTTACCACGGGATTGAACTATTTTATGAAGATTACATATGATCATTCGATAATATTCATACTTCCGGTACATACGCTACATTGTCAAGAACATTTTTTAAGCAAAGTGTTCTCTAAAATAATAAAGGGCTATATTTTTTTAATTTTCATTTTTGTTATACAAAAATATAAGTTATAGATAGATTTTAAGTATAAGAAACAAGTCTCGCAAAATCTCCATGAAAACAGTGTGTCAGAAGTAATAAAATTTTGTATTATAGTCTATCCTATCATGTTTATGTTAACAATGACCCTAAAATTGTTAATTAGTATCATAACTTGTTTTTCTCATTGTCTCAGAATAGTCACTACTATTGCTTAAGGTTTATATTAACGACCCCAACTTATTTGGAATTGAACCACAGTTATTGTTGTGGTAATAGTATTGTAACATCTCGCAACTCGAAATAGCTAAGAAATTAAAAATAATCATTTTTGGAAAGAAAAAGGAAAAAATTGAAAATTTGTCTAAGTTAACAAAGTAATATTTGGTTATCTTCAAAAGTCCATAACTTTTTTCTCAGGATGAGTTATAGGTACTTCTTTATATGGTTTGAAAGACCTTGGAAAGATCTTTCTAATTCTGCCGAGTTTGTGCGACTTCGATATCTTATGAGTGTGTTATGTCCTTTGGAAGATGGGTTGTTGGATTGAGAAAAGTCCCAATCCGGATTTAGGGAAGGGTAAACTAGTCTTTTCACCAATAAATTTTCTATTTCATTTTAGGGGTTTATTGGGCTAAAAACAAGTCTTAGATAAGTTTGCAAAAGTCAGACTTACGCTTAGGGCTTGGAAAAGAGAGAAAAGAAGAAAGAAAGGGAGAGAAGTCAAGAATTCACCAAGAACGTCAAGCTTTGCGAGTGGAATTCGTTGGGGTGATCCCTATCAAGGTATGTGAGGCTCTCATAACATTGAGATTGTTCTCCCATGTGCCAAGGATATTATTTCAATTTGAATTCGTCTTAAAAACATTAGAATATAGATGATCATGATGCCTACTTCTTGATTGCATATGTTATTCTTGAATTGCATGAGTTGTGAAGCTTTTGAGTTTGTTATGTCGCATTATGCGGTCGTTTCAGGTTAGGTTCTTAAGTACATTTGTTGGGTATCTGTATCTAAAAGAGATTTAGGAAAAAGAGCCGAATTTGGGTGAATTGGGGAAAACAAACGAAGAAGAAATTTTGACGAGAGAAATTTGGACATGGGAGCGTGTCAGGCGACCTGTTCCAAAAATTGAAAATTCTACTTTGTATCGCTGAGCATACACAAGGTGTTCTGCATCACAAGACGTTTTCAGAACCAGAATTTAAAAATTCCTCCACGTTGCGAGCCTACCTCCAAATATGGATTTTCAGAGTTTCCCCATGTTTAGCTATCTAGAATCATTCATAAACATCATGAGATCTTTCCAAACACAAATCTTAATCCTTGAATCTATAATTTAATTCAAGGATCAGTTAAGAGTCAAGTCAAGATCAGTTAAGAATCAAAGTTAAGATAAATCAAGAGTCAAATAAGAGGAGTCATTTTAAGTTTTCATCAGTCTTTTACAAATGTTTTAACTTTATTTTAAGACTTAAGTTTTGAGTTTAGTAAAGAGTGAAGTTTGAAGTTATTTTTTTAAACAGGTATATGGGGACGATGTATTCCCAAAGTGGTTTAAAAGAATTGTTTTCACATTTAAATAAGAATGGAAATTGAGATTTCCAAAGAGTCTTCGGGCTTGTTTTCATAAAAGAGTAATAACTTTCTAAATTAAGCGAGCAAGGAAACTAAGATTTCCAAGATAGCCTTTGAGCTAAGTTTTTTGAGCAAAAATCTCAAACCACAAAATTAAGTATGTTTTTAAAACATAAGAGCCAATATATTTTGGGAGTAGTATTGAGCATCGATATGAGGGAGAGTTATGACAACTCAAAGCCCCCATAAACCATATATCCATCATAGGTATAAAAGGGTTTTAAGATGAACCATTTTCATAGTATACTAGTGGATCCATTAGGCAGTTCATGTCTTATACCTTTGGCCCGGTGTAGGATGCGCTGGCAGTGTGAGGTAGATTGATGTATCATCACTATAGCTCTTATGTGATGGTTGTCGATCAGAGAAACTCCCTAACAGTGATTGTATTTTTATATATATCAGTTCATTGTATTTACATACACCTCAGATTTTCTTGTATCTTTGCATACACACAGTGTTTATAGCATGTTTTTAAACAACTTTTCTTTATATTTAACTTGTTTGAACCTGCTTTATAATGAAATGAGCTTAGTAAATATTCATGAGTTGAGAAGAGCCAAGGTAAGTGTTTCTTTCAGAATCTCTTTCTAGTTTATGTTGTATTAGCATTCCAACTCACATACTCGTACATTCAATGTATTGATGCCAATTGGTCTGTATCGTATTATGATGCAGACGCAGGTAACAAGGATCGGCATCCAGCGCGCTGTTGATCCAGTTGATCACTCAAGAGTCAGTTGTTAAGCCTCCTTGCACTTTGGAGGACATCTTCTATTGCTTTCTAGTTAGTTCAATAGGATTTTGTGGGGGTTTTCCAACATCCATCTCAGTCAGTTTAGAGACTTCATAGAAAAATAGTAGTTAAGTAGTTTTTACATTTTCATTCTTATGTTAAAGACTAGGGTTGCCATTTTGGCCAAGTTGAATGCTTAAATCTTTAAGACATTGCCAGTTATTTTATTATTCACTTTAGATAAGTTATTTTATCATTATAAGTGTGATTGTTGTCTTACGCTGAGTTATGTAAGTCAGGACAAGGGTACGCTCAAGGCAAGCAACGGTCATCGAGTGCTAGTCCCGCCCAGGTGTAGTTTCGGGGCGTGACAAGTTTGCAGTAACAAAGAATTAATGTTATTATGAACTAAGCAGCAGGTGTTATCCAAATGAAACTGTTCACAACTGATATTATAAACCATGACACATAACATATTAAAAACTCACAGCATAATTTTGTGAGAACTTGAACTCACAAATATCCACCAATAATAATAAGGATGACCTTACTTTCCTAACAATAAGGAAGAAAGAGACATGTTGCTAATTAACATATTTTTCAAAACGATAGTCGGGCGAGCTGTATCCATGTTTACATTTTACAAATTTAATTGCAAGAGTTCAAAAAAGTCGCAAAATAGCAAAAAGAAATTGCAATAGATACGTGAATCACTATGACCTACAGTAAAAGATTAAGCTTCATGAAATAGGAGGAAGAAAATTTTAAGGAATGAAACACATTTCATAAGAAGGTTAATTAATGTATTTGAATTAGATTCCCCTACAGTTAAAAAAAAACATACAAATAATAGTGGCAGAAATAAAAGTTTTGTTTACTAAAGAACCAAATGTAATTAATTCAATCATTTTAGCAATGTTATGAGTTTCTGGACATGAGATGTGCAAGAGCAGTTAGGCCGCATTGATGTAAAAATAAATTTTCTTTGTTTATATGAAATAACATAGATTGTCAACTTAATGATGACCATTTATTTTTTGAATCTGTATTAGATTCCTCTCTACACTTCATTCTTCCCTACAACGAACTGCTATTTTGAAGTTTGTCCTCCTTTCAAACTTACATATCGTCATCAAAACACTCTTTTGATGAAGATATGAATGTTGGGAAAGAGAAACAATGTAAAAAAGGTAGTTCATTGTAGGGAAGAATGAAGTGTAAAGAGGAAGCTTATATAGATTTTAAAATAAATGGGCATCATTGGGTTGAAAACTGAAGTTACTGTTGGGTATGTAGCAAGAATTGATGGGAAATAGAGGGAAAGAGAGGAATTTGGAAAGTTGATAACTTGAAGAGTAGGGAACTTGAAAAGTCCTCTTATGCTTTAATGGAAAAGGCATTTGTCCCTCATCGGTGGTGGAAAGAAAATAGGAGAGTTTAAATACAGAAACACTCCTATTAATTGTTAAAAGAGTTGGAAGGAGGGACCCCCCTCGCGCCGTCGTCGTCGTCGCTCGCTCGTCTCGGCTTCGGCTTTGGCTTTGGCAAATGATTTAAAATCTTTTTCAATTAATTAGTTGAAAACGTTTTCAGTTATTTAGTTGAAATTAACCAAAACGTTTCAATTTTTTAGTTGATTAACCCGACCCGATTTGGATCCGCGCGTGACCCGTTTGAATTTAAACAACTTTCCCGTTTTATTTAAAATTCCCTCCATGACTGTTCTGAAAGGTTGCAACTTTCAGGAACAGTCATTACCCTTTGAAAGGTTGCAAACTTTCATTAATGGTTGTGAGGATTCTGAAAGGGTTGCAACCTTTCGGAACCTATTCTTCTTGCCTATAAATACCACTCATTCTTCAGAATATTCACTTACGAATTTTCTGATCTTCTTCTTCTTCTTCTGCACACAATTTCTTTTTCTTCGTGTACTTTCCTGCTGTGGATTGGTTCGCTGACAGTAAGAGTTTTTGGTATCTACACTCTGCTGATTAAGATCATTTTACCCTGGAAGGTTATATTCTAATTCAAACCTCGGATACTAGAGGGGAATAATTTCCTTAAGGGGACACTGTGAGTTCAGTAGACTTGATCTTTTTTCGATTTGAAAGGTTTTTTTCAGATTCTGGTACGTTTTTTCAGATTTTAGTTTTTTGATGAATTAAATTTCTGTTCATCTCTCTTACTGGTTCTATAAATTTCAGTTACTTCGTGTTTCTGAATAATTTATTAGAATCAGTAATTTCTGGTTTTATAACACAGATTGGCAACAATCTTAAGGAAATTATTTTTTAATCTGTGTTTATGGTGGAGACAAAAATTTTCGTGATTTTATACTTCTTTAAGTCTGCAATTATATTTTATTGCTTACTAAGACTGTATCGATTTTTGTTTATAAGAAATGGCAAACAATGGTGTTACAGTGGAGGTTGCTGCACCAACCCGAACTGTTGTACCACAAGCAGAGAAACCGGGTAAATTCACAGATGTGAATTTCAAAGGATGGCAGCAACGAGTATTTTTCTGGCTTACCACTCTTGGTCTGCAGAAATTTACAAGTGAAGATACTCCAGTGCCTGCTGATGACATGCCAGACAGAGAAAAATTCATGATTATTGAAGCATGGAAACAGGCAGACTTCCTATGTAAAGGCTACATTTTGAGTGCTTTAGAGGATGACTTATATAATGTCTATAGTGCAATAACAACTTCAAAAGAGTTGTGGAATGCACTTGAGAAGAAATATAAGACAGAAGATGCATGCTTGAAAAAGTTTGTGGTCGCAAAGTTTTTAGACTATAAAATGGTAGATAGTAAAACTGTTGGATCACAAGTGCAGGAACTTCAACTTATTCTCCATGATCTGATTGCTGAAGATATGGTAGTAAATAAAGCTTTTCAAGTGGCTGCAATGATCGAGAAGTTGCCTCCTTCGTGGAACGATTTCAAGAATTATCTAAAGCACAAACATAAAGAAATGAAGCTTGAAGATCTTGTGATTCGGCTCAAGATTGAGGAAGATAACAAAAATGCCGAAAAGAAGTCGCGTAAGAGTTCAACAATCATTGCAGTTAATATTGTTGAAGAAGCTCCTACCAAAGACAAAAAGAGAAAGAAGTCCAACGGGCAGAAGTCAGAACAGGCCAAGAGGAAATTCAAAGGCAACTGTTACAATTGTGGCAAGGCTGGTCATAGGTCTTTTAATTGTCGTGCTCTAAGAAAGAACAAAGACAAAGGCAAAGGCAAAAGTCAAGCAAACATTGTGGAGAAGATGGAAGATGCAGATGACTTGTGTGCAATGATCTCGGAGTGTAACTTAGTTGGAAATCCCAAGGAGTGGTTTCTCGACTCAGGTGCCACTAGACATATTTGCTCTGCGAAAGAAGCCTTTGCAACGTACACTCCTGCTGAGTACGATGAAGATTTGTTCATGGGAAACACAGCAACAGCAAGGATTGCAGGAACTGGGAAAGTAATGTTGAAAATGACATCCGACAAGGTGTTGACTTTGAACAATGTTCTGCATGTCCCTACTATTAGGAAGAATTTAGTTTCTGCTGCACTACTCGTTAAGAACGGGTTTAAGTGTGTCCTAGTTAGTGATAAAGCTGTAATAAGTAAGAATGAAATGTTCATAGGAAAGGGCTACCTCAATGAGGGTCTTTTCAAACTGAATGTAATGGTTGTTGACAGTATTAATAAAAATTCTGCTTCTGTTTACTTATTGGAGTCAAATGATTTATGGCATGCCCGTTTGGGACATGTAAATTACAAAGCCTTGCGAAAATTGGTTAATCTAGAAGTATTGCCTGATTTTAAATGCGATAAATCGAAATGCGAAATTTGTGTGGAAAGTAAGTTTGTTAAACATCCTTATAAGTCTGTTGAAAGAAATTCCAAAACTTTAGACTTAATTCACACAGATATATGCGATATGAAGTCAACACCATCTCGTGGTGGAAAAAAGTATTTTATAACTTTTATTGATGACTGCACTCGATTTTGTTATGTATATTTGCTTAATAGTAAGGATGAAGCAATTGATGCATTTAAGCAATACAAAAATGAAGTGGAGAACCAATTGAATCTAAAGATAAAAATGATTCGGAGTGATAGGGGTGGAGAATATGAATCTCCTTTTGCAGAGATATATTTGGAATATGGTATTATTCATCAAACTACTGCACCTTATACACCACAGTCAAATGGTTTGGCAGAACGGAAGAATAGAACATTAAAGGAAATGATAAATGCCTTAATGATCAATTCTGGTTCACCACGAAACCTTTGGGGGGAAGCCATCCTTACAGCTAATAAAACACTTAATAGAGTACCCCATCGAAAAACACAATCAATTTCATATGAGATGTGGAAAGGAAGGAAACCCAACTTGAAATATTTCAAAGTGTGAGGGTGTTTAGCCAAGGTAGAGGTTCCTTTACCAAAGAGGGTTAAAATTGGACCCAAAACAGTAGACTGTATGTTTATTGGATATGTTGTGAACAGTAAGGCCTGTCGGTTTTTGGTTCACAAATCTGATAATCCTGAGATTCATGTTAATACGATAATTGAGTCAGATAACACCGAGTTTTTTTGAAAATATGTATCCGTATAAAACTTAATGTGAGTCAACAAGTGAAAGACCTAAACGAACACGAGAAGAATCAATGGAAAATACACTAACTAGTGAAAATCTTAGGCGTAGTACTCGCCAACGAAAACCTGCTTCTTTCGAACCAGATTTTATGGCACTATTGATTGAAAATGAGCCTCAAACATTTAAATCAGCTATGTCTTCATCTGAGTCAACTTATTGGAAAGAAGCAGTCAATAGTGAGATCGAATCAATTTTAAGTAATCACACTTGGGAATTGGCTGATCTTCCTCCAGGAAATAAACCTTTAGGATCAAAGTGGATCTTTAAAAGGAAAATTAAACCTGATGAGACTATTGACAAATATAAGGCTAGACTGGTAGTCAAAGGGTACAGACAAAAGGAAGGTCTGGACTACTTTGACACATACTCTCCGGTAACAAGGATAACATGAATTAGGATGTTAATAGCACTAGCAGCAGTGCATGATCCTAAAATCCACCAAATGGATGTAAAGACAGCCTTCTTAAATGGAGAGTTGGAGAAAGAAATTTACATGGAACAACCTGAAGGGTTTATAGTTCCTGGTAAAGAAAAGAAAGTGTGCAGACTTGTGAAGTCACTTTATGGACTCAAGCAAGCACCCAAACAATGTCATACTAAATTTGACCAAACTATGTTGGCAAATGGATTCAAGATCAACGAATGTGATAAATGTGTTTACATTAAAAACGTTATGAATCATGAAGTCATTGTTTGTTTATATGTTGATGACATGTTGATAATGAGTAAAGACATTGATGATATAAATGCTACTAAGCGCATGTTGTCTAGCAAGTTCGATATGAAGGACTTACGAGTTGCTGATTTGATCTTAGGGGTAAGGATTATCAAAACTCCTCACGGACTAGCATTATCTCAATCTCATTATATTGAAAAAGTATTTGATAAGTTCAAGTACTTAAATTTCAATATTGTCAAAACTCCAATTGATTTAAGTTGTACATTTCAAAAGAATGAAGGTCATAGTGACTCTCAATTGGAATATGCCAGAGTATTGGGAAGTTTGATATATATTATGAATTGTACACAACCAGATATAGCATGTGCTATTAGCAAACTGAACCAGTTTACTAGTAATCCGAATCAAACTCATTGATGGCAATGAAACGTGTGTTGGGATATCTGAAATATACACAATACTATGCTTTGCATTATAATGAATATCCTGCTGTGATTGAAGGATATAGTGATGCAAATTGGATCACCGGGTCAAATGAAGTAAAATCCACAAGCGGATATGTGTTCATACTTGGTGGAGGAGCAGTCTCTTGGAAATCGTCCAAACAGACATTTATTGCTCGCTCCACAATGGAATCTGAATTCATTGCTTTAGATAAGGCTGGTGAAGAAGCTGAATGGCTCCGGAATTTCTTAGAAGATATTCCTTTTTGGCCCAAACCTGTTGGACCTATTTGCATACATTGCGATAGTCAAGCAGTAATTGGTAGGGCAGGGAGCGTTATGTACAATGGGAAGTCTCGTCATATACGACGGAGACATAACACCGTAAGACAACTGCTCTCAAGTGGAATTATCACAATTGACTATGTAAAGTCAAGGGATAATGTGTCAGATCCACTAACGAAAGGCCTAGTGAGAGAGGAAGTTGAAAGATCATCTAAGGGAATGGTTTTACGGCTTAGGACAAGTCAGCATGACGGTAACTCTATCTAGCAGACTGGAGATCCCAAGAGCTAGATTCAAGGAGAAAAACAAAGTTGTGGCTGACGGTTTGACATTGTCAATTAACTCAATCCATTCTCATGATGAAGATAATGTTCAGGAACAAGGTTAAGACTTTAAGGCTTTTTTATGAGGTAATAAAGCTTAAAGTTTTTAATGATTTGCTAAGTTTGGTAGATTTGACCAAATAGTGTATCTATGAGATGACACGGTTAGAAATCACCTATGTGAGTGTGAAGTGGAAGCCGCTTCAAAGAGAATTTTATGTCAAAAGCCTATTCTCTATACACTCATGAAACCAGGAGGTGTTCATGGCTGAAACAACACAATCGTAAGAACCATAAACAGTAAAGGGTTAATTGTGTGACATATGGTTGTCTAGGTATACACCAAAGCTCGACGGTTCAAAGATATCACATCTACCGATTGACCGAGTATATCCGACATATGTTCACTACGGAAAGTCCAAGGGGAAACCTACTTTTCCAGATGCAATTAATCCTTGCCTGTAAAGTACACAACTGTCCGTGCATTCCTATGTTATAACCATTCCCCATCAATGTGGGGGATTGTTGGGTATATAGCAAGAATTGATGGGAAATAGAGGGAAAGAGAGGAATTTGGAAAGTTGATAACTTGAAGAGTTGGGAACTTGAAAAGTCCTCTTATGCTTTAATGGAAAAGGCATTTGTCCCTCATCGGTGGTGGAAAGAAAAATAGGAGAGTTTAAATACATAAACACTCCTATTAATTGTTAATAGGGTTGGAAAGAGGGACCCCCCTCGCGTGATCGTCGTCGTCGCTCGCTCGTCTCGTCTCGGCTACGGCTACGGCTACAGCTTTGGCTTTGGCAAATGATCGATCGAGAGATTATTTTTTGGACAAAGTTTGTTTTTATTATATATAATTAATTATTTAATTAATTAATTAAATTAAATGGACAATATCTTTTTCAATTAATTAGTTGAAAACGTTTTCAGTTATTTAGTTGAAATTAACCAAAACATTTCAATTTTTTAGTTGATTAACCCGACCCGATTCGGATCCGCGCGTGATCCGTTTGAATTTAAAGAACTTTCCTGTTTTATTTAAAATTCCCTCCATGACTGTTCTGAAAGGTTGCAACTTTCAGGAACAGTCATTACCATTTGAAAGGTTGCAAACTTTCATTAATGGTTGTGAGGATTCTGAAAGGGTTGCAACCTTTCGGAACTTATTCTTCTTGCCTATAAATACCACTCATTCTTCAGAATATTCAGTTATGAATTTTCTGATCTTCTTCTTCTTCTTCTGCACACAAATTTTTTTTCTTCGTGTACTTTTTAGCTGTGGATTGGTTCGCAGACAGTAAGAGTTTTTGGTATCTACACTCTGCTGATTAAGATCATTTTACCCTGGGAGGTTATATTCCAATTCAAACCTCGGATACTAGAGGGGAATAATTTCCTTAAGGGGACACTGTGAGTTCAGTGGACTTGATCTTTTTCCTATTTAAAAGGTTTTTTTCAGATTCTGGTACGTTTTTCAGATTTTAGTTTTTTGGTGAATTAAATTTCTGTTCATCTCTCTTACTGGTTCTATAAATTTCAGTTACTTCGTGTTTCGGAACAATTTATTAGAATCAGTTATTTCTGGTTTTATAACACAGATTGGCAACAGTTACTTCTAGGTCAATTAAAAATATTATGACATGTGGATGAAGTATTAAATGCAACAGAACACATATCACATCAAGTGTCACAAAACATTTCCCTTGCTTTCAACCAAGAATTTAAGTCCCCTTCCAAATTACAATTTGGAAGCATCCGGAAAGCGAGAGAACTATTTGTATGGGATGAAAATTAGATTTGATACAAAGAAGAATTGGAAAGTGACACTTGGAATAGCTGAAATATTATATTAGACCTGACTCATGAAATGGTACATGTGGTAAGAGCTCGTCTATATCTAAATACAAATCATAAGGTACTGACTGATCAATCTTGGTTGGGGATTCGACCATGATATCTCCACCAGTGGTCAATTTGTAATATTGTACCTTTAATGTGTTACATTAGGGAACAATTCGGGTATTTTTTCCCAAGTTGGTCGGCATAGTGCTTGTATTCCTTATTAAAACAGGATGGGAGGAATTTTTTTCATTCATCCACAAGTACAAGGTTAAAAATTTCTCATAGATGAAAGTTCTTTCTGAGTTAAAATTTTCTTTCTCTTGGCTATTTGGAGATATTGAAAATTAGTTGTTCCTAGATCCAGGATATTTCTTTCATTGTTTTTAGTTAACCGATATTCATGACATTAATTGTACCAGTTATAGGGTGAACAAAAATTAAAAAAATTATCAAAGTTTTGATGTTTAAAATAGTATAAACAATGGAAGAGGTAAGGAGTTAGGAGGAAGAAAAAGACAAGATGTCATCAAAATATTATATTGTGTTGAGCTAGATGGATTTGTGTGATGCGGGTGATATGGAGTTACTTTGGAATAGGACCTTCCAAATTATCTTGTTTTAGTGTAACTACTATTGACAGTATTAGTGGTTCTCTTTCTCTATGTGATTTTGGATAATCATCAAAATGTCGTCGCTCCATTTTCAATTCGATATTTTTCTTGGTCCAGTTCTTGCAAATCATTCTATTTGACTTTTTTTTTCTATTTAGAGGATTTTTACTTTTCCATTCTATAACAATAGTAAAAATATTTAAATATGAATAATTCAAATTGTCCAGCGCGGCTTTATGAACAACCAACTTGTATTCATGAATTCAAAGATATATTTGCATTTAATGTATTTAGAAATCAAGAATGGCAACAACGATGTTTTCAGATATCACAACTGCGGCGAGTGAAGAAGATTAAACCCAATGCCCAAACTCCCTTGTGTAGTTTCTATACCCTTTTGTTTTTGTTTTTCATGGTATCTAATGGTCTCTATCCATATTTGGGAAGTGAGTATATCTGAATGTTTCTATCTGAATGAACTTCCTCCAATTGAATTTTACTACCTAAAAAATATTTATGTTTTAGATAGATTCTGTACGTAATGTTTTTTGTTTGAGATCTGAATCTATGGTGATGGTTGAGATATTTTTCTGGTATACCGAATTTTTAAGTTTTAGCTTAGATTGTACACATAGCATTTCTTGTTTGAGATCTGAATATATGGTTTTGGTTGAGTGATTTATTTGGTGATGATACAAATGTTTCTCATAAAATAATATAAGTGATGTATACATTGATGCATATAGTCGAATTAAAAAAATTGAAAATACAATAATTCAAACCGACAAACCCTAAAATCAATGTATCCAACAAGTTGAGAAAGTGTGGATACATCTTGGTTGACAAGAAGATAGTGTATCCAATTAAATTAAATGAACTAAATGACCGACTAACATAATTCGGCTGACGTAAAACATGAAGTATGAAACAAAATCATTAAAATCTTTACAAATAGTTATGCAATAATAGCAAAATACTTTACTTTCTTGGGGAGTTTCTCTAACTGACAACTATCACTTAGAGTTTCGTGATGATAAAACGTCTTAACAATGTTGCCAGAACTACCATATACCTTCCAGGGATATAGGAGGAAATTTAACTTTTGGATCCATCTAAAGGCCTTCTTGAGGTTTTTCAGGAGTCACCCGAATTATAGTAGATCCTATCTACACTGTGTTGGGTTTAGCAAAGTGTGAATGGGAAAAGAGAAGAGAAAAATGGAAAGTGAGGAAACCGATTTGGAGGGAAAATGAAAAGTCATTTGCAAAGTGCAAATAAAAAGTTATTTATCCCATATCGGTAAAAGAAAGGAAAATATTGTCCTTATATTAGGAAACACCTACTTTACTTATTAAAGAGCTAAGAAGAAGGTTCCCCCTCGCACCGTCTTCGCTCGGCCTCGGCTTTGGCTTCAGATTGATTGATAATATTTTTGGACAAAATTTATTTCATCAATCTCATTAATAAATTATTTTTCCTAATTTCCTTTCTCTTTTAAATTAATTCAGCATGTTACTTAATTAGTTAATTGTAATAATTAATTTAATGTAATGGGATTTTAAATTCGCGTGTAACGATAACGTTCTCAAAATTCGTTACTCTTTTCGAAAAATTGTTACTATTCCCAAAAGACACAACGGTCCAACAAAAATAGGTCTTAACAGTTTTTTTCCAACAGACGCGTCCCTTGCTGAAAATGGCTATAAATACGAAGTTTTTTCCAATTTTCGAACATTGGATTTTTTTTTCTCTGCATATATTTTCTCTCATAAACAAAGTGTCGATTGACTGTGTTTTTTCTGTTCTTACGTTCGCTGAAGTTATAGAAGTTTGAGGTACCGCTACTTCTTTAACAGGATTAATTCATTTTATCTTAGGAGAAATTAATTTGTAACCTCGGGTACAGTGAGGGGATTATATTTCTTAAGGAGACAATAGTTGTTGTGGACTCGAATTATAAGTATATTCTTTCTATTTCATCTTCTTTCTGTTTCTGTAATTTGACTAACCTTAATACAGGTTAATTACACACTGGTGGTGCAACTTATGAGGTTTAAGTTGTCTTAACTCTTATCCAAATTGGTGCTCAATACTATTACCAAAATATATGTATTAATGCTAATATAATAATACTCATTAGATTGAAAATCTTCTGAAAAACTAAATATACTCTTCTTAAAATAGGAATACTTTTCTCCACGCAAAAACAATACATTTGGAACCATAAGTGATATTCTCAAATGACGCTTGAAATATACTTGGACATACATTAAATTTTGAAATCATTGTATGGAAATAATTGCACAAAGGCTTTCACAAGTTTCATCAACAAGGGTTCATGTGATACTAAAATTAACAACTCAAGAATCAATATGTCAAAAGTATTATAGTCTCAGTAGTTAAAGAAATCAGAAATCAGAATAAGAAACACAAGCAAAATTCAGAATTCATGGAACTTTGGTAGAACCCCAGATTTATCACTTTAAGGAATGAATTTAGTTGTAGGGCGTGAGGACCGACTTAATCCAAAAACACTATGAATAGGGATACGTACCTGGAAGAACAAAGTTCTTGAAGAAACTTTAAGAAGATGCTTTGAACCCCTTTGCATAAGGCCAGGACCCTTAGCCCTACAAACCACGTTGGCCAAGTACAATCCATACATCCTTTTATGGGCCGTACTAGCAAGTCTTAATCAAATAATTGGAGACTCGACTTTCTAAAGATAAACTACAAATATAAATCTAAAAAGCTGCAGTTCTTTGTATGAACCGTACAAGCCGTCTGTAGAACTTAAAATGCCAAAATTTCATCTGTCTGATATCTATTCAACGAGCCTCATCCATGACCCATAGACCCATACATGAGCCATACTCCTGGCTCATGGAATCCAATCTAAGACTTAACATTTTCCTTGACTCCAGTAAACTAAAAACAACTTGCTCATACAGCCCGTAAAATCTTCTTAGGTCCGTACAAGAGCTTGTAGAATTAGCGCACCAACAATTTTCTTCAACATTTCAAATTCCAGTTGACATTTACAATCCCAAAGTGTTACATTTATGTAGCATAACCCAAAGGTTTTATAGTTCAAAGAAATGAAGGCAAGGTGTATAAGCTTCAACTAGTGTCATTCCATCAATGACCTTTGTTGTTTGTCTATTTTGCAAGTAAATTGATGTGCTTACCTCCTTTGTCCAACAAGACTTTGGCAACTTTTCTTGATAGAGCTCGGTTGCTTGTTGTTCCCTACAGGAAGAAGTTTTTCCATATCTAGGATAAACAATTCTTTGTAAACTAACAGAAGAAACACTTGTACGTATATTTGATGCAATACCTACTATTTATTCATCACACATGTCAACTTTTACTCTTATTTATTCAGAATTTAGAACATAATCACCAAAAATCTGCAAAACCATTATTTTGTGTGATGATGTTCCAAGTTCTAATAAGAGCAAAAGTTGACACGCATGAAGAATCAATAGTAGGTATTGAGTCAAATATAAATACATGTGTACTTCTGTTAGTGCACCAAGAATAGTTCATCCAAGTTATGCTAAAAATTTCTCCTAAGGAATAAGAACAACCGAGCTGTGAAACCAAAAAGTTTCCAAAGTCTATTTTAGGCAGTAGCGGTAAACACACCGATGTACTTCCAAAATAGACAAACAACAAAGGTTGTGGATGGAATGAGACCTGTTGAAGCTTGGGATTCAATAAAACCAATCATAGGACATCTAAAGTTGTTTGTTCATTGTGTTATAATTGTAACACCTCAAAAAAATAGATCCAGAAACAAATACAGAAAACTATCTAAAGTAGTGAACCACGGCAGGGTCACAGTTTGTGAGAGGGTCCACGATCTGTTAACCTACCCGTTGTACTCACTTGGACTCCACTAGGACCAGACGTCAGACCACGGGCACCTTCACGGGCCGTGGTTCTGACAACGAACCGTGGAGGCCTCCGTGAAGAGTGAGGCAGTAGCCTCCTCAAGCCTAACCCTCAAACCCCAAATCGTACGTGAGGACCATGAGGACCTTCACGGTCCACAGTGGTGTCCATGAAGGTTGGACCAGTGATCCCCCTAGCCAGCCCCCATTCAGACCACAACCCAAGTGAAGACCACATACACCTTCATGATGTGTGGTCTTTCACACGGGCCGTGGTAGTTCCCATGATCTTAGACCCTCAGAATCTTAGTCTAAGTAAAGATCATGACAAACTTCACGATTTTGTGGTCCCTTTCATGGTCTGTGAAGGTGGTCGTGGTGACCTGGTCAAGTTTTTATATAAGGATACTTCAGTTTTTTCTATCTTCGTTTGTATTTTAAACCTCATCGTTTTAACCCTAAATTTCATGGTTTTTGTCAATTTTAGCCAAGAAACACAACTAGAACTTACCTATGTCAAATCATTAATCAAAACTTAGAAAATTAAAATCCAGAAAGAAGAAAGAGTTGACCAACCCTAGCTCCAAGAACACAACAAGCTTTCATCAGTTTCAGCCCCGAAACAGAAAGATTTCTCCGTGGAATTCATTACCAGGTATGTGGGATTTCACTAGTGGGTTCTTTTACCCATTGGGTCTGAATCTAGGGATCTTAAATGTTAGAATTGTTGAGTTTTTAGTTGTTAGAATGATCCAAAGAAGATTTTTATATTATTGCTCAGTGTATTGCATTAATTTCAGAACCCTAGCCTATGTACACTTTTAGCTATGAAATTCTACATGCTAGGTCAAATATTTCAGCTAATTCAGTTATTTCAAATATACATGCCTCAGTATAACAGTCATCATTAGTTAGTCACTTAATCTATTGGGAGTAGCATACTGAGTTGGACTAGGGTTCAGTGTACCCAAAATTGTCCCAAAACTACTATCCATGTAGGTTGTAAGTCCCCTTTGTAGGAAACATTGAGTGACCACACCAACGTGCCTCTATACCTTTAGCCGGGTATATTAGGTCTACTCGATGGAGCGTATACATAAGACTCCACATTTAACTCATGTTGTTTTATGATCGGTTATTAGTAGCTCTCACAGTTCAGTCAGACTCTATAGCGTTGGCCATTTCGGTACATTAAGTCTATAATTTCCGCATGTTAGGAATTTGGTCTTTGCATTCAAATAGTCTAGTATTCAGTATCTCTATTATGTTCAGATCATTTCATTGCTTATTTGCTTTGTTCAGTTATATGTTTATTTTAGCTTTACGTTATCCCTCATAATCAGTACTCCTCAAGTACTAACGTATATATTGCGCTACATTTTCTTCTGATGTAGGTTCATGTCCTCGGCATTAAGATTACACATAGATCAATTCCCGAACGTCAGTTCAGCAACATTAGCAGTAATTCCTCATTCTTCGAAGACTAGTGACATGTTTATCTTTATAGCTCTTAGACTTTTAGTTTCAGTTTTGGAAGATATAGTTGGGGTATGTCCCAACATGTCTAGAATATGGGTAGTTAATTCATCTTAGTATTTGAGTTTAATATTCTCTTGTATTAAACTCTCAGTTTCTCATATATTAAATTTAGTAAATGGGTATTCCCCATCATTTTCACTTCTATGATATTTAGCTTCTGCATAGTCTATTTATGTTTCCACATTAGTGTTGTTATCATACTACGCTCATGTCATGCCATCATGGTTAGCTTGGGATTAGTTATGGTCCTAGGTAAATTGTCCGCGTCTCGGGGGTATCTTAAGGCATGACAAACTTGGTATCAAAGAATTATGTTTAAGAGTCCTAGGATGTCTAAAGAGCCACACTAAGTAGGATCTTTTTCATGTATGTGAAGTGAACCACATCTAATGAAAAAGAGGTTGCAATGTGTTTTAGGAAAAATCTTTATTTTCTTGTTACGATTATCATTCGTAAGATATGATCTAATTGATGTTCTACGTTTTAGTGATAATGCCTCCTTGTAGAGCTAACGCCAGGAATGCAAACTCGGGTCCTCCACTCCCAAACAGGAAGTTTCGAATGCAGAGTTCAGGAATTTCATTCAGATTTTTAGTCAAAGTGTGGCAAACCATAACAATCAGCGGTTTCCAATTCAAGCAAATGTGAATGTTGGGTCTGCTATTGCTAAAGTGCGAGACTTTATTAGGATGAATCCGCCAGAGTTCCTAGGATCGCATGTTGGAGAAGATCCCCAAAACTTCATTGATAAGGTCAAGAAGATCTTTGAAGTAATACATGTCACTGAGAATGATCGATTGAGTTGGCATCATATCAAATAAAAGATGTAGCTCATATAAGGTATACTCGGTGGAAGGAAAACAAAGGTACAAACACAACTCCAATTACTTGGGATCGTTTTAGCGAGACCTTTCAAGACATATTTTTCCAGTGGAGTTGAGAGAAGATAAGGCCTAGGAATTTATGAACTTAAGGCAGGGTAACATGATGGTCCAAAAGTATGGTTTCAAGTTTAAGCAAATCTCTAGGTATTCTCCTCACTTGGTTGCTGATTCCAGGGATTATATGAATAAGTTCATGTATGGAGTATCGGACTTAGTGAAAAAAATGCAGGAATGCTATGTTGTTGGGAGATATAACCATCGCTAGGCTTATGACTCATGTTCAATAGGTTGAGCGTGACAAGCTTAGGGAACATCTAAGGAGAGTAAGAAAGCAAGAACATGCAACTATGAGTATTCCCAACAAAAATCAGGTGGTGGAAATCGCTAGCAATTTCAATAAAAGTCTTTGACTCGAGCCCCTTCATCAGCTAGTGTTAAATCCTCCAAGTTTCGTAATGGTCAGAAAGTAAAGTGTTAGCCTCCAAGTCTTAGGAAGTGATTCAGGTACCAAAACATACCCAACCTTCCCAAAATGTAGTAAGAACCATCCGAGCGAGTACTATGCAAGCTAGAAAGGATGATTTGGGTGTGGTCAATTTAGTCATAGATGGAAGGATTGTCCTTCTAGACAGGATCAAGAAGTTAATAATGGTAGAGCTTTGTCTACAATTTCAGCAGCGCCAGCAGGTCTCCCGACTAAGCAGGGTAACTTATCTGGTACAGGTGGCGGACAGCGCCGAAACAGGTTGTATGCTCTTTAGGCTCACCATGATCAGAAAGATTCTCTTGATGTAGTCACTCGTACGTTACGAGTCTTTGATCTTGATATTTTTGCATTTTCATATCTAGGGGATATTTTTTCATTTGTAACTCTTTTTGTAGCGGTAAAATTCAAAGTTAGTAGAGAGGCACTCTCAGAATCCTTCTCAGTCTCTACTCTAGCCGGTGACCCAGTTATAGCTAGATGGGTATACAAAAATTGCCCTATCACAATCTCTCAGAAAGTCACCTCAGCAGATCATATAGAGTTAGAAATTGTAGACTCTGATATCATTCTATTCATGGATTGGTTACATTTATATTATTACTCAATCAATTGTAGAACTAGGATTGTTCCTTTAAGGTTTCCAGAAAAACCAAACTTAGAATGGAAGGGTAGTAGCCTAGCCCCTATGGGTTGATTTATTTCTTACCTTAAGGCAGAAATATGACCTCTAAGGTTATCTCTATCATCTAGTTCGGGTTAAGGTTCTAGCTCCAAAACACCAACTCTTGATTCAGTTCCAGTAGTCAATGAATTTACATAAGTGTTTCCAGAAGATCTTCTCGGAGTTCCTCTCGAAAGGGAAATCAACTTTGGAATCGATCTTCTAAATACCCAGCCTATCTCTATTCCTTCTTACAGAATGGCTCCAGCAGAGCTTAGGGAATTGAAAGAGCAGTTGAAAGACCTTCTAGATAAGTGCTTTATTACACCTATTGTTTCCCTATGGGGTGCACCAGTATTGTTTGTAAAGAAAAAAGATGGTTCTCTCAGAATATGCATTGACTAAAAGAAGTTGAACAAGGACACAATCAAGAATAAGTATCCCATTTCAAAGATTGATGACTTGTTTGAACAACTTGAAGGTGCTAGTCATTTCTCAAAGATAGACCTCATATCGGGTTATCATCAGCTTAGAGTCTAAAATAGTGACATTCCGAAGACAGACTTTAAAACTTGGTATGGTCATTATGAATTTGTAGTTATGTCATTTGGAATAAACCAATGCTCATGCAGCTTTCATAGAGTTGATAAATAGAGTGTTCAAACAATTTTTGGACTTGTTCGTTATCGTCTTCATTGCTGATATCCTCATCTACTCAAGAAGTGAGGGAGAACATGCAGTCACTTGAGGGTTGTCACTCAAATTGTCAAAGATCACCAATTATTTGCTATGTTCAGTAAGTGCGAATTTCAGTTGCAATCAGTTGCTTTTCTCGGGCATATAGTGTCTAGTGAAGGGATTCGAGTGGATTCTCAGAAAATAGAAAAGGTGAAAAAATGTCCTAGATCTACCTCTCGTATAGATATCATAAGATTCTTTGGTCTAGCGGTTTATTATAGAAGGTTCATGGAAGGATTCTCATCCATAGCCTCGTGATTGACTAAGTTTACTCAGAAAAAGGCCAAGTATCAATGGCTAGATGATTGTGAGAAAAGCTTTACAAAATTAAAAACTAGGTTCTACAACTCCTGTGTTGACTCTGCCTGAGGGGTCAGGAGTTTATGTGATCTATTCTGATTCTTCCATAGTTGGCCTAGGTTGTGTAATTATGCAGCGAGGTAAGGTATAACTTATGTTTCTAGACAACTTAAAGACCATGAGAAGAACTATCGAACTGATGACCTCGAGCTAGAAGCAGTGGTGTTTGGACTTAAGATTTGGAGACATTACTTGTATGGTGTTCACGTAGATGTGTTCACAAACCATAAGTCTTCAGTATGTGTTCAACCAAAAAGAGTTGAATCTTTGCCAGAGAAGGTGGCTCGAGTTCCTCAAGGATTATTTTATGAGTGTGCATTACCATCCTAGCACATGTTGAGGAAGAAAGAAAAGAACTAGTGAAGGATGTTCACAGACTTGCTTGCCTAGGAATTTGTGTTATGAGCATATCAAATGGTGGTCTAACGGTTCCAAATGGGGCAGAACCATCATCGTGTTTTCTTGTTGATCTTGCCATGCACGTTTCATATACATCCAATATTGAACATCTTGACATCTTTAATCACAAAATATTACCCTTCAAATGGTTGGAGTTTCGGGCGTAAATTAAAGGGATGTAGGTTTTGACCTGTATGAATCTCACTCTTTTGCGTGACTATAATTTTTATGTTATAACAAAGTTGTTTCGATTTTGGAAAGAGCTATGTATTATCTATCCAGGTATCGATTATGTTTTGGATTCTGTATATATTTCTTCAGAGGCTATCAATTTGGTTGTGACTGATTATGATGTCGAGGTTTTGTTAGTGAATTTGAGTAGCTTGTGTAAGACCGATGGGGTGGGGTTTCTGGGAATCATCATCTTACTAATAGGAAGTCCTAAACCTCATTGCTCTTAAATATGTGAAGAAGGAGGACCCAATTGAAGATCTTCTTATGTAGGTATATATCTAGGATTTCTTGTACAACTTCTTTATGATATATTTTTTGGTTGAAATGTCTGTTCTGCCACTTTGAGGTGTAAATTTAATGTATGAGTGCTGATTTTATGGTCTTAACTTTAATTGGAAGCATTTAAGAGATTTCTTGGTGTTAATTCCTTCATATGAGAATGTCTTTATGACTAATAGACTCGTAAAAAACGATTATATGTCTCTCTACTTTTTCAAGGCATTGAGCTTGAGGATTTTCCTTTTATTACCCTAAAAGGGATCCTCTCTATAACAGTACCTCTATACAATTCACACTTTTTTTCTAAAATTTAAGCAAACCTTTTTGTGTTTAAGGGCCATGGTCTGACCCACTATTTTTTGTCAGCATCATCATATGAAGTTTTTTCATTAAAGATTTGAGTTTAGGAGTTTCATCTTGTGCTAATTTGTGTTATTAATTCATAGCCGACCCTGATATAGCCCCCATTTATTCTCCTACTCTTTTTTCCTCCTCCTTTTCTCTTTCTTTTTATTCATAAACATACAGATGTAGGATTTATTCTTCAACTCTACTGAATTTATTCTTTTGTTTTATCCACATTGAGCCTTGTGTTCTTAGTGGATGGTAATTTAAAATAAAATTGGTATATCACGAGGATATCTTATCTTGCATTAGAGGGATTTTCGTGCAGATTTAATGTTAATTTAGTTGAATTTTCAAAGAAAATGCAAGTTTTAATATGAATAATTGAAATTGTCCAGCACGGCTATATGAACAACCAACTTGTATTCATGAATTCAAATATAGACTTGAACTCGTGTATTAGAAATCAAGAACAACAACAACTATGTTTCCAGGTATCACAACTGCGGCGAGTGAAGAAGATGAAACCCAATGCCCAAAACTCCCTTGTTGTTTTTCTATGTTACTATAGTCTTTTGTTTTTGTTTTTCATGTTATCTAATGCTGTCTATCCATCACTGGAAAGCAAGTGTATCTGAAAGTTTATATGCAAATGAACTTCCTCAATCTGAATGTTTTTATCTAAAAAATATTTATGTGTTATATCAAGGAATCTAGTGAATATTTATGTTGTACCTAGATTCGATACACAATGTTTTTTGTTTGAGATCTGAATTTATGGTGATTGTTGAGTGATTTTTTTGGTATACTGAATATTTAAGTTTTAGCGTAGATTGTACACATAACATTTGTTGTTTGAGATCTGAATTTATGGTGATGGTTTACTGATTTTTATGGTGATGTACAAATTTTCTCATTAAATAATATAATTGATATAGTAATATATACATGATACATATAGTCGAATTAAAAAAAAATTGAAAATACAATGATTCAAAACGACGAACCCTAAAATCAATGTATTACAAGTGGAGAAAGTGTGGATACATCTTGGTTGAGAAAAAGATATAGTGTGTCCAACTAAATTAAGTTAACTGAATGACCGACTAACATAATTTAGCTGAAGTAAATCATGAAATATGAAATGAAATCATTAAAATCTCTACAAATAGGTATGCAATGATAGAAAATACTTAAATAAAAAACGTTACTTTTTTGGGGAGTTTCTCTAACTGACAACCATCACTTAGAATTTTGTGATGATAAAACATCTTTACAATCTTGCCAGAACCACCCTATACCTTGCCGAGGTATAGGAGGCAACTTAACTTTTGTGTCCATCTAAAGTCCTTCTTGAGGTTGGTCAGAAGTCACCCGAATTATAGTATCTACACTGGTGGCGCAGGTTATGGGGTTTACGTTGTCTTAAGTCTTATCTCAGTCTGTGCTCAATACTATTACCAAATTCTATGTATTAATACTCATATAATTATACTCATTAGGTTAAGTTAGTACTAAAAAGGCATCTTTAAATGATTACTAATCTTTAGAGTGAAAATTCTTCTGAAAAACTAAATATACTCTTCTTAAAATAGGAATACTTTTCTCCATGCAAAAATAATACATTTAGAAACATAAGTGATCTTCTCAAATGACGCTTAAAATATACTTGAACATACATTAAATTTTGAAATCACTGTATGGAAATAATTGCACAAAGGCTTTCACAAGTTTTGTCACGACCTGGGAGCACCCCCAGAAGTAACAGGGCGTACTTGACCTCTCGGATGTCTTATACAAGCCCTTAGATATCTTTCATTGCATAAACATATAAATTTGCACATCATATGCTTGAACATCACTTCATATATATGTAAAATATCATAAGTACATAGTTAGACTCTAAGTCTCATTTGCAATCTTAAGCACAACTCAATAGAATAGAATAGGGACACATCCCTTAACAACATAAAATAATATATAAACTATTACATATACTTTGTAAGAGAACTTGACATAGAGAAATCATTCAATCATAAGGATCCCTTTTCTTTGAACTTGGGAGATCTATCCAAGCCCTTCACTTAGGAGACATCCTCTAGCCATGAACACCTACACTTTGTGTAAAAAGATGAACAAGAATGGTATTACTACAATAATGAACTAAGTATGGCAACCATGCAAAAACATGCATTTAAGGAGGACATTTAGTTAGAAACCATGCATTATCCCTTTTTGTAAAACTTCATGAACATTATACCATAGGCACAATATAATTCACACACATAATATAGGCATGGAAACTAATCATAATAAAACACAAAGCTACTTATCATACTTTGAGGCACAGTCAATACATACAATACAGTACCACTCTTTTAACTTATCTTCTTTTCTTAAGCAACCATAAGTAGTACTTAGTACAATGTACCACCTTAAGGTCACCCAAAATGGTCTTTCATGAATATGCTTATTCAACACAACAACATATATTTATAAGGTCATAAGTACATCATAAGATATAAGCCTCACATAATAAAAATCACCTAAGACAACCCCCAAGTCACACTTAGTGCAATGTGTACTACTTACGTCAAGTGTTCCAAAGAAGCCACCCTACACTAGGCATATCATACTCAAAAAGTCATAACACCTTCATTTATCTTTAGATATAAGGCCACATACTTCATAGTATCATATAAGGACTCATTTATTTACTGCAACCTTAGTCATAACTCATTTAGTTCATATCATAGGTAAACCACCCTCACAACCCCTCCACAAGCGTACTTGTACAATGTACGCATGGAGTCCCATACCCACACACTTATTAAGTAACTCATTTAGAAGTCATAAGTGTAATTTACATGAATAATCATAATTCATGTCTTGACATAGCAAAGTTACTTTAACATGCTTTCATACAAATCATACATAACATAAGTCTTTATTTCATAAGAGGCTCAAATACTATCCTTTCTTGAAGTCCACTCGTGCAATGCATGGGTAGGGTCCATAGTCCTACCTATACAAAGTAAACTTCTCAAGGAATTATGATTAGAGTTCATACTCTTTTATTATTTCATTTCATACTTTTGGGAGACATAGCAATAACCGACATAGACTATGTGAGTTACATGGAATCCAATGTTCTACTCCCACACCGAAAAGACAAGGTACTACTTGACAAGGTAGGACCTTCATACATAATATTTATTCTAGTGGATCTACTAAGCTAATACCTACGGGGGCACGTAGTTATGTAACATGGAGATTGCTACTAGAGACTTTGACTTACTAGGCGTGGAGGTTTCCATATCATGAGATAACATCTATGTTGGGAACCTGGACTTGCTAAATGTGAAGGTTCTCTTATGGGAAGTCGTACTTACTAAACGTGAACCCCCCACTCCCATTTTTCATGTTCACTCGGTGCTAAGCTCAAACTCCCTTTTTAAACATATTTAAGCCTTTAGTACGTTGTTTCATAAAAAAGGTTTTAAGAGCTTGATCCTTCATACATCATATAGCTCAAAGGTTTCTAAGATGAGAATGTCCTTTCATCATAGAACCTACTTTATGTGAGAATGTCCTTTCACATAATTTTACCATTTATACAATCATGTGTGTGTGCATACCTATGTGAGACCTACTTTCACATAAACACTTCTAAACATACATGCTCATAATTCATTAATCATATACTTTACATGCATAGTAATAGGTAATGGAGCATAGGAGAACTATCCTTTTCTTAGTCATCATGAATCTATCCTACTCATAGATATGGATGAAATGTGTGTGTACATTAGTCAACATGATCATGTAATGGCAATAACATAGTATTGAGGAAGCCACTCTCTAAAGATCACAACATATGTACACCATCCTTCAAGTCTCAAGTCAAACGCATATGGAGTAGTAAGGACTATAGACTACATACACTCATTACATAATAGGAGACAAGAATATATTCAACATTACAATAGGAAACTCCTAAAATGCATAAGATCCCATATTCGTATAGGGTTCACATAGGTAGGGGTCATTCTACAAGAGTATTCATCTCAACATGTCATATAGACCACCCTAACCCTAACATGATCATTCACATATATGCAACATCATCCCACACCTAAATCATACAACTAGTATGGAAGACTATACATATACTTCACATGTGTGATCATCATAACCACACTTCACATATTCATAAAGTTTGCCTTCAAGGCCATGCTTATCACATATAAGGATATAGAAGAATTTAAACACCGCCACAATAAATGGACTATACCAATCAACACAATTCAATATCCATTCTTAGCTAAATAAAGGAATATAGGTCAACTTACCAACTCCCCAAGTTATGAATATTATTTATCAATTCTCCACAATTAATAATCAGTTGATATAGATAAGACTAGGATTAAACAATATACTATAATCTAATAACAATTAAATCATAATCTAATCCAGATCATAAGACCCGTATTATATCATAATTTGAGAGGTTAAGAATATCATGGGTTCTTCATGGAATTGGATTTAAAATCATGTTAAAAGCATAGATTAATCATATAATCATCATTAAAATGTTTTTGAAATCACTTTAACAATGAACCCGTGGCTAGATTGAAAGATAGGATTTTTGACCTTAGAATCATGTTTGAAAACCTTAGATTGAACTCCTTAGATGAAAGGTTAACTAAGGATCAAGGGTTACCATAGCTTAATAGAATAAAAGCCCACATATTTGGAGAAGAAAGCAATCCAAAATTCATCTTCAAGCTTGAGCTTGAGCTTTCCCTCCAGTGGAGGTTTGAGAGAATTTGGAAGAGAATAGAGTTTTGGGATTTTGATTTCTAATTGGGTGTTGGTATTTTGTCTTGGGAAAGGGGTTATGTAAGTCCTAAAAATAGTTTATAAATGACTCCAAAGTTACCAAAATACGCCATACTTATTGGATTTTTTAACATGTCAAAATACCCCCATACTTATTGGACCTTTTAGACATGTCAAACTTGACTTTAAAACAACACAACTGAATCTGGGAAGTGGTTGCGCGTCGCGGCCAACTCCTAATTTTTGCCTCATGAGTTTTAGAGGCAGTGAGCCTCGTGTCAGTCACGCAACGCACAGGTAGTTTAAGTGCCAGGTGCGCGACTCATGATGGCCTCCATATATTGGTTCTACATGCTGCCTTGGGCAGCTTCCTTATCAAACGTTTGGGTCCTTCTCGGGGACCCTTAGGGTAGTACTCGGGGAGTCGTACCCGAATGTTTTGACCCTTAACATATATATTAAGATACTAGGGTCACCTCTACTATTTCTATACTCCAAACAACACATAAAAACAAGGCAAACATGCAAGGACACACTAGCATGCTTAAAGACTAACTTTCGAACGTCTTGGTTGTTCTTGAACGTTTGACCTCTAAACCATTTCAAATCAACTATACAAGCTGTAAAACACTTAATTAACATGTTATTAACCTTTTTAGGCATATGTGAGGCTGTAGCTACCTCAGTTCATTTTTTAGGGTCTTACAAGTTTCATCAACAAGGGTTCATGTGTTAATAAAGTCATTAACAACTCAAGAATCGACATGTATAAAGTATTATAGTTTCAAAAGTTAAGAAATCAGAACTTAGAATAAGAAACACAAGCCAAATTAAGACTAGATTTATATCTTTATTGGTTGAATTTAGTTGTAGGGCTTGAGGAGCAATGTAATCCAACACTATGAATACATACCAGGAAGAACAAAGTTCTTGAAGAAACTTTAAGAATATGCTTGAAAACCCTAAATATTGATTATGTGATCCTTCTTGGGAGTGATTATGAGAGTTTTAGGGTTGAACTCACTACAACAAAAAAAACTTTTAACGGAATTGAATATTGACATTAATAAAGACGGCTAAAGTCTTTACCAACAAAAGTTAAGTGTCATTAGAACCAATATCGCTAAAGGCTTTAAGGACATATACAAAAAGTGTTAATTGCCACTATAAATACATATTTAGCGGTAATTAATTCTTAATTGCCGCTAATGATCATTTTTGATATAGTGACTAAACTGAAAAACCTTAATTCGGTGTAAAACCATCGGGTTAAGGCTTAAAAAGGGTGGAGAAAAGAATAAATTAACCCATCTAAAATTGGCAGGACCGTCCACAAAGAGGCTTCTACGGTACGTACGCCCATCAATAGACTTATTGTCCACTCATGGTTCCCACTAATGGAGATTGAGTCTTTCAAATTTAACTACGAACAAAGAACCATGAGTCGTACCCCTTTAAATATAGTGACCCTTTTCCAAAGGCCAGGATCCTTAGGCCCACAAACCACGATGGCCAACTACGGTGCATACTTCCTTTGATGGACCATAATAGCAAGTCGCAATCAAATCATTGGAGACTCAACTTTCTAAAGTTCAACTACGGATAGAATTCTACTATATGTAGTTCCTTATATGACTCATACAAGCCGTCGATAGAACTTAAAATGCCAAACTTTTGCCCATGTTGCAAGAATGGACACCATTAGAATTTTCATTGCATTGGCGGCACAAATGAAGTGGAAATTAATGCATTAAGATGTCAAATCTGCCTTCTAGAATAATTTTCTAGAAGAGGAGATTTATGTAGCTCAACTTGAAGGTTTTGTAGTTCAAGGAAGTGAAAGTAAGGTGTATAGGATTCAACTAGTTTTATTCCATTTACGACCCTTGTTGGTAATCTATTTTTCAACTAATCGAGGTGTTTACTGCCTCTTCAAAAAATAACTTTTGGCAACTTTCTCTTTATAGAGCTCGGTTCTTCATCTCAAGCGAGCGCACTGATTGAGAAGAATGAGGCATCGAAATGCGTTGACGAACCAGAAACTAAGCCATTTATTGGAGTTATATAAGTTTATAGTTTTATTATGAATTAAGATGGATATATAAATAAGAACAAAGCAAGTTTCTTGTTAAAGGTTATTCTCAAGTTTATTCTCAACAACCTGGAGTTGATTATTGAGATATAACTTTTGCACCTGTTGCAAGGATGGGCACTATCAGAATTTTGATTGCATTGGCAGCATAAATGAAGGGGAAATTACAATTCAACATTTAGATGTCAAATATTCCTTCTAAAATTGCTATTTAAAAGATGATGTTTATGTAGCTCAACTCAAAGTTTTGTAGTTCAAGGAAGTGAAGGTACAATGTATAAGTTTCAGGTGGCTTCATTCCATCCACGACCCTTGTTAGTAATCTATTTTACGGGTAAATCGATGTGTTGTCACCTGGGCCCAAAAATTTGGTTGTTAAAGTTTATTCTCACGCAGATGGATCAATCAACATGACAAAAGAGAATTTGGTTGTTAAAGTTAATTCTCAAAAGTCTGGCGTTGATTATTTATAGAGTTTTGTACCTGTTGCAAGGATGGACGCCATCAAAATTTGAATTGCATTGGATGTTAAATATGCCTTCCGGAATAGTATTCTAAAAGAGGATATTTATTTAGATCAATCAGAAGGTTTTGTAGTTTAAAGAAGTGAAGGTAAGGTGTATAAGCTTCAACTGGTTTCATTCCAACCATGACCCTTGTTTGTAGTGAATTTTGCAAGTAAATCGATGTGCTAATCACCTCGACCCAAAAAGACTTTGATAAATTTCCTTAACAGAGCTCAGTTGCTTCTCTTTCCTTGAAGGGAAGAGTTTTAACATATATGGGATGAACTAGTCTTGGTGCACTGACAAAAGTGTTGGTTTTTGTGTAACATTTTAAAATTAATTCTTTGTAATATTAATTTGCTATCTTTTACTTACTTTTAGTTGCTGCCTTTCAACGGTTATGTGGTTTGTATTTGCTGCCGTTGGAACTCTTTTATTGCTGCATTAGTCCATCATATTTTGGAGTTAGTGCTCATTCCAATTCTTCAACAAGTTGAGCAGCAATCCGTTAGAGAAATTAGCCATTGATGACATTGGATAACCTTCATCATTCACTCTTAATTCTCTCATTATGCCTTGTAACCTATGTAACTCCTAAGACTATTATCTTTACTATTTACTACACTATTATATTCCTATTCATTGCTAGGAAGACATCCTCAACTATAAATAGTGATAGTCTTCATTTGGTTTTGACACACAATACAACAAATAAGAGAAAATATAGAGTGATAAAGTTTGTCAAAAAGAGAGTTCTTATTAGTTGAAGGGATGTGTTCTATTTGTGGAGCTTTAGACTCAACTCTGGCACTCAACTCTTGTCCAGAGTTGTTATCTTTTGTGAATGGGTTGTTGTATGCTGGAGGGGACAAGTCAAAAAGGACTACTGCTAGACCGGTGAACACATTTGCAGCAGTGAGCTTGAATCTCCTTAATGAGAGCGAGATATCCGCGCCTTAGCCTGAAGAGATTTATTTCTTCATTTTATTTTCAATTGTAATCTTGCAATTTTATTATATTGTAAGTTTTTCACTAACAATTTTTAGGAGATTAAAAATGGCTATAATTGAAACAAACGTGGATGTCAAGATGGGAGATCTTAACAAGCCATTTCGGTTCAATGGTAATCATTTCAAGAGGTGGAAGGATAAAGTACTTTTCTACTTAAGTCTTCTCAATGTTTCTTATGTGTTAACTGAGAAGAATCCTAATAAGGTACACATCACCTCTATGAATGATGATGAAACTATTTCTCATCTATAGAAAGTGCAAAAGTATGATGGTGATTTCTATAAGTGTTGGTATTATATTCTTAATTGTTTATCTGATAATTTTTATGATTATTATGATAGAACTTACTCTAGTGCAAAGAAAATTTGGAAAACATTGCAGAGTAAGTATGATACCATAGAGGCGGGAGCAAAAAAAATATGCGGCTAGTAGATTTTTTCATTTCTAAATGGTGGAAAATATGTCGGTGGTAGACCAAGCTCAAGACTTTATCATGATTGTTGGAGAGCTTAGGTCCACAGAGGTTAAAATTGGAGATAGCCTTTTTTTTTGGAATAGTACGTAGATAAACTTCCACCTTCTTGAAAGGAATTTCAAAAAACTATGCGCCACAAACAAAAGAAAACCTCTCTTGAAACCTTAATGACTAAAATCCTCATGGAAGAAGAAGCAAGGGGTCAAGATGCACTTTTACAAAAAGAAGAGAACAACACAACAAAGGTAAATTTAATTACTTCGAATAATGCTACTCTTCAAACTCACAAAAATACTTCTTTGAAGTCTAAGAACAAAAATTCAAGAAAACTAATGGTAGACCTCCCAAGAAAAATAATGGTGAAAATAACCAAACACAAAATCAACAAGTTCAAGAAAAGGGACCTGCTTTGTTTGTGGCAAGAGTGGGCATATTGCTCGATTTTACACATTCCGGAAACATGGTCCTAACCCTCAAGCAAACGTTACCGAAGAACCATTTGTGGAGGTGATTACCGACATAAACATGGTTGAGAGTTTTGATGGATGGTGGGTTGATTCTGGTGCAAGTCGTCATGTTTGTTATGACAAAGACTGGTTTAAAATGTATACTCATTTTGAGAAGCCCAAAATCATCATGTTTGGTGATGCTCACACTACTCAAGTGCTTGGGAATGTAGATGTTGAGTTGTGTTTTACTTCTAAAAGGGTATTAACTTTGAAAGATGTACTTTATACTCTTTCTATGAGAAAATATTTGATGTCTAGTTTTCTTCTCAATAAAGCAAGCTTTAAACAGATTATCGAATTTGATTAATATGTAATAGTGAAGAAGGGTATTTTTATGGGTAAATGCATGTGATGGATGTTTAAGTTGAATTTTGAGATGAATAAAACTTCTACTTCTGTTTATATGCTTTCTTCTACCTATTTTTGGCATGCTCGTTTGTCTCATATTAATGATCCTTATGTTGGAATCATGAGTAGTGTAGGATTAATTCCAATGGTTAGAAGGAATTTCGAAAAATGTGAGGCTTGTAGTAAGGCTAAAATCACTAAAAGGCCTCATTTTTAAGTTGAAAGAAAAACAAATTTGTTAGAATTAGTTCTATTTGTGAACTTGGTGG